>RQTK01000008.1:1022695-1032695 GCA_003991915.1 Elysia chlorotica
ATGACAATATCGATTAAAGGGTATCAAAATAATGTCTTCTCCAGTGCTGACACAGTCATTATTCTCATTGCCCCTCCATTTCAAAACAAATCTTGAACTGAGGCGGCAGCTTTCCAGTCGAGCCAAGTATGGAGCACCTGCAGAGGGTTGAGCCTCAGACTCTCTGCTGGTTAGACCAGTACTTTACCATTGGTGTATCTAGAGACATAAACTCTTTGCATTTCAACCTTACCAATATTAAATGCCAATGCCTGCTAATAGACCCTATACATTAATGTTTTAAAATGAATCAAAGCATGACTCACTCCGACTAAGGAGACCCAGCGGTTGCAGAGAGCCGAGTACCAGGACCTCGGCTGCTTGATGATGTCTGTGTTGTGGCTGCGCTTCACTCCTGGAACAAAACAATTCTTTTAATACTTCACCATTAACCACTTGAATACTGAGATAAAGTTAAGAAATCCCAAAGACAGAGAATGACTGTCTGATAACTTTTTCTCCAAACCGACATACATATTCTCTGAAAAAGGAACAGTTGTAGATAAGCAGAACAGTAAATGAAAATGGTTAACCCTACCAGATGATGTACATACATTTCTCCATCAATAGATAGGAATGTTAAACTAGGAGAGAGCTTTGATTCTCCGACCACATATGTTCCCATAACACTCATTTGTGTGAAATAAATTCATCATGCAATGTCTCCTACTTTTCGTTCAACCCACCATGAGCTTTCGAAACTGGAGATCAGTGTTTCCAAAAAAAAAAAAATGCGTTTCCAAAATCATTATTATTCTCTAATCTCTACCATCAGAGAAGGGATGATTTAAGCAGCTTTGTTATTGTTGATGAGATAACCCATACAAATCTATTTAACTGATTTCTTACAAAAAAATTTAAGAGAAAACCTATTTTGTATATGAATAAATAGTTAAAGCTTTCTTAACTATCAATAGGCTTGGGCTAACTGCCCATTGGCGTTTATCTTCAATAACAGAGGTAGCCCAGCAGTTAGACTAACGCAAGATCTGACCAAGCTGTTAATGTTATCCCAGTAAACTCTGAAACTTGTGCTTCTGTCTAAACACATAGAGCATCGACAGCAACAGCAGCAGCAACTACAACAACAATAACAAGAACAACAACAACAACAACAACAGCTGGAGCAACAACAGAACAATAACGACAACAAATATAGAAAATGAAAGAAGAGTACTACTGAGGAGGACAAAATGTTAGGAAACGTTCAAAAGAAACGAATCTAATTTAAACTGTGATTAAGCTCCTACACGTTGCTACCACTTCATATGCCCGTCCTTACCAAGCAGAGTAGCGGTGTCGTTCAAGTTCTCTCTGCTTGCATCCATTGAGCTGTCTGGGGAAAGTTTGCTCTTAGTGGCGTCAAAGTCAGCCTCTGGGGTGGTGGCGCTACTAGCATTGTTTGCAGTTCCTCCGGAGGTTTGCTGCTGCTGGGGAGCTAACCGTTGACCTCTGCTAGTCAGGCGCTCTGGAAACAGCTTGTCAAGATCGTTGGCAATTTTCTCAAAGGAATCTTTGTTCATTGTAACATCCACTGGTTTTCCTGTAATCACAAAGAACTTGAGTGAACTTCAAGTGTTTATACCAATCTATTTTTCTTTTTGGGATTGCTTTTCAATTGATAATTTCTAGAGCTTTTTGTCTATCTTAAAGATAAATAAAACTCTTTGTTTCTCTCATATACATCATGCCTTTATTTTTTGCAGAATGTGATGAAAATTTTGGTTGGAAAATATTTTATATTCTTTTAGAATTTAATGTCTTTTCTGTTCTCCTTCCCTTGTCTTATCCTTAGAACAGTGATTCCTCCTGTGGCCCATATTTGGTACTAATTGAAAGAAAATTGTATCCCTTTCTAAAAATATATAGTTTTATTACATAAAAAAGTATGCTATGTTATTAGCGTTTTTACATCGCTCCCGTAAAAATTATCGGCGACCATTTTGATTTTCTCAAATTAATATTCAGGAGGTAGATTTTTTACAAGGTCCTAGTAGTGAATAATTTAACCCAAAGCCAAATGTGGATACTTATAGACACAAATAAGCGAAGTCATAAATATTGAACATAAATTTAAAAATTCAAGAACAAAACTGACAATATTCAAGTCCCTTATGATCTTAACCTCAGCAAACAGCAAACAGAGGATTCCGATGACATTAATGAATATAAAAAACCCAATTTTTTAAACAAAACAACATATTTTATATTTAAAAATAACAAACACACAAAAAAACAAACAAATATGAAATGTTCTTAAACTGTTATAACCCAGGAGTCCTTGGATATTACATTTAAAATTTTCCTAAAAATATTGTAAACATGACACCAGCCATTTACACGTTGCAACATTAGATGAAAGAATGGATTTTATCTCAAACTAACCATTTCTAATAACCTAAGTAGTTCTGCAAAATTCCTCAAGATAGTGTTAATAGAACTGCTGTCTAACCACTAGTTACAAATGCACTACAAATTTAGTCACGTGTGTAACAGCAGTAACGGTATAATTTTATTCATAAAATAATTTAGTTTAAGGACATATTACTTCTCCCGATATAGAACCAAAGTTATGCAGAAAAATTTCCATGTAATATCAAATCTGATCATTTGCAAACACTTAAATTCTTGATTTACCCAAAGAAAAGACACAATATTTAAGAAACCTACCAACAGCATTTGGTGAAGTTGGAACAGCCCCGTTGGGCGACTCAACCCCTCCACTGAATCGCCTCCCTTCACTGGATGCTCCAGTGGCCTGGTAGCGCTCCTCTCTCTCATGACGACGGTCATAGCTCATGGCAAGAGCAAAGTAGGAATAATCTACTGCTGCGTAGGTCAACATGAAGGCAGTGGTGACCACTGGGGCCAGCGAGTTGACATCCCCAACACAGATGAAGAGGAGAACAACAAGTGTGATGGCTCCGAGTGCAAAAACCGGCACCTTGTTGGGACCACGCTGGGAAAAATGGTAGACATTGATATAAATATAAAAGCCTGAAGAATTTTCATTGTTTATGTGGGCAAGAATAAATCAACATTGAAAACTATCATAACCTATAACTCTGTTAAACTAAATCTTAAATGACATTCTTGATTCTAAGTGAGGTAAACAAAAAGTTGTGTGATGAAAAATTTAATTAGTAATAAACTAATATGTATCTCTATAACTTTGAAAGGTTACTGTTTCATGCATCCCTCTGATCCTCCTTATTCTTCACATTCCTCATATTTCTAGAGATTCTTCACTTCATTTTACACTAAAAAGGGCCATTGAAGGATGTTTAGGCCAAGCTTATTATGAAAGCAACTTTTCTCTTCTAATTTCAATTATCAAAGGAAAAAAATCAATATTTTCAGGACTTAATTTAGATAGACCAACCCCATGCCCTAAAATCTTGATGATGGGAATGACATTCTCGTTGGCAATGGACTGCAAAATGCGAGGAGGGCCATACAAGCAGCCCATGCAGGAGGAAACCGAAGATAAGTAAAGACCTGCTAGCCACAACACACCAGTCACAGACACCTGGAAAAAAAAAGTAATGTTTGGTTGAAGAAACTGAAGCTGTCTACTAGGACTTAATTAAAAAAAATATTTTGGTTGATGTTAGAAACATACTTTATCTCTATTTCCAAACTACGACTAAGGTGTTAAATATGTAAAGGGCATTGTTTTTAAAACTTGATTCTATGTAGTCTCATGAAAGTACTAGCCTAATTACTTTTTTGTGTAAGTTCTTCCCTTCATTTAAATGTTTCTAAACCTGTATTAAGGAAAAAAACAACAACAAAAACAAGAAAATTATAAAATTCTCTGCTAGAAAGAGGATCAAACCTTTCAATATCTTATCAGGTTTGAAATGTTAACAGATCAAATTTTGAAAAAAAAACACTTCTCATATGAGGTGAGATAATGTGAAAATAAAAACGTACCTTTTCAGCTATCATGTAATCAGAAAGCAGGAAAGAGCGTACACAGGTGGCTCCCAATACCAAAATAATGGAAATATAGAGGAATGTCCTGGAGAGGCAAAAATAATTCTAATGTATATTTCTAATGTATATTAGTCTGTTCTTCAGCACAAGTATGGAGGACTACACAATTTTTAACTTCCCAAATATTAGTACATGGAGTAATGAGAAGTTTGCATTGTTTGTTTCTTAATGCTGCCGGCATCCAGCGGGAGAACTTTTAAAACAAAGAAACAAACATATGCAATAGTTACACACATTGCCCATTAAATCTTTTGAATTTTGTTGCCTCCAACTATAAATTTAACTACAGAAATTAAGAAAATATGCAAAACATGAACATCAAACTTTAACTACATCACTGTTGACATGAATTCCTTACGTCTGAATTAAAGTAACAAAAGATTGCTATAACCAATCATTACAAAGCATTGTGTACTAACCCAGCACCCAGAGCTGCCAGCGTTCCTTGAGGGATGTTGTGGAACGGATCACGTAGATCTCCGCTCATATTTATCCCTGCCAGAATGCCCGTCACAGTTGCAAAGAAAAGGCCAAAGATTGAGAAGAAGTTTTCATCTTTGGCATAGTATGATCCAGAATTGTTGACAAAATTGATGTCATTGTATCCAGTAACTCCCTCATCTGGTGGAAAGAGAGAAAACTTAAACATTTAGAGAAAGAGTGAGAAGACACACAAAAGTCTTGTAAAAATAGTTGAGACAATTAAGAGTTTTATTATTTGATGCTCGCTTTAAAAAACCCTTTTCACAACATTCACTGAGTAAAAAGCTTTATTACTTCTTGCGGTGAAATAATTTACTGTGCATTTTGTTTTCTTTTAACCTTGAGAGAAACAAAGAACTCATACATACTAAATCTCATTATTCTTTGAAATAACTGACACATTCATATTATTAACATGTTTTAAAAGTCAAACTGATCTATTTTCCCTTTCCCTGTTTCATTTCTAGAACAAAAAAAATCCAACACATTTTTAAACTCAATAATGATCAATAGTCACAGACTTATCTTGATTCAGTTTAGGAAGAGATATGTCAAACTAACGCCAGGGCAGCAAAAACATAAAAATCAAACTGATTGCTGTACTCACCAGGATCTGTATGAACAAACGATCCCACCAAAAGGTCCATGATGGAGAGGAAAAGAACGAGCAGCAGAACCAACTGCAGACGGATCACCCACTTTACGCCAGAGACGTTCACACCTAAAAAAATAATGATGGTTAAGATTGCAAAAAGAGAAAACACTAGATGACTCATTATTTTTTTTTTAAACTTTCCCTTATGTGAAAAAAATTGTGTTCTGTATATAAAAAACAATAAGAAATATACAGAAAAGAAAACAGTTTGAAGATGATTGTCTCCCTTACCAAGCAGCAACAGCACAACACCAAACGCGATGCCCCGCGCAATCCATGGATTGCTTTGACCAATCAGATTCATGATAGACTCTCCAAAACCCATGACACTGAGGGAGCAGCTCACAGACTGTGAAAGAAAGAATGAAAAAAATAACAACAACAACATTGAGACATTGGGAATGGAATGGTCTCAAGCTGAAAGTGAGATATACATCTGCCACTGTTATGTATTTGCCTTTTAATCAGGTTATAAAATAATGGTTTATTAAAGACATGATTCTTTTTACTCAATGTAAAATTGACTTCAACTTGAAATTTACAGTTTTAATAATTCTATTGATTTGCAAATAAATATATGTAAAGAATTCTAGCATTTCTGGTGCAACTGTTACTATGATTGTTGCTGTTACTGTGCTACTGTTCATACCGATTCTGTTACTGGTAACAACATGGTACAATATAAGCTCAAAACATTTATTTATCTTTCCATCCATAGGATAAACCTGATCCACTAAACACCTAAGCATAAATATACCAACATTGACTATACCTGAGCAAAGCAGTAGAGTATGCCGATACTCCCACCGATACGACCACCGAGGGTATGTGAAATGAGGAAGTAAACTCCACCACTCTGCACCCGGCATCGCTCACACAGACCGATTGCAGAGAGAGCAGAGATGAGAACGATGGCCACAGAGCACAAGACAGCCAGAATGGCCAGGCCAACTCCTGCATTGCCCTGGAGATAGAATTTAAAATATGCCAAATTATCAAGTTCATTTGCTGGTTAAACCAAGCGATTAAATTCTTGTTTGCATGTGGTTTAATGAAAATAAAGTCCAGTTTGATAATGGAAAAGAATAGCAAATGACTCTAAAATGTCTTTTCTATAAAAGAATTAGAAAAACGTGATATGCTAACCGATCCTTTATTTTACACAAGAGTTACATCACACAATAATAAAGGGACGTCACTGACGAATATAACACATAACTTAGGAAAGTTATTTTTTATCATTACAAAAAACAACTTTAACCCTTAACTTGCTGACTAGTTGATATACTTCACAACTGTAATTTACTGAGTAAGGGGCATCACTCTAATTTTTCTATATACTGATGTTTTTAAATTTGTTGGCACACTTTTCTCAAAAGAGACAAAATTATGAAAAAAAAAAAAAGATTTAGAAAGAAGATTGGATGCACTTTCTAACCATATACAACTTGGCACACTTGTGGTATCAGAAATATTTTAGAAAAAAAAAAGAAAAAAAATCAGAATTGTTGGCAAAAAGACCAATTTATTTTCCTTGCACTACAAGTGTCTTTTTGAGAATTTTTGGGTTATCTGGTGAATTGTTTTGTGGGTCCATTTTTTTGAACATGCCATTAGACACATTGAGATTTATAACAATTTAAAAAATTGAATCTGCAAAGACCAGGCAAATAAATAGTCTGTTTGAGTGCTTGCAATCTCCTCAGTATCAGAGTCTAGTAGATCTACGTCTAGATCTTGCATTGCTCCCGTCACCTCCATCACTCCATGCATCTTCTGGATCTACTTCAATATCACTTTCTCCATTCTCTCGTTCCTCATATACCGGATTAGATCTAACTTCAGCATCTTCATCTTCAAGACTAGCATTCTGAGTAAGCTGAGCAAAAAAACAAAGGGACATTTTGAAATGATCGAAATCACTAACGAGACCGATATTTTGTGAGGTGCAAACTGAAAATGAAAGTTGCAACTTCTATAGGTTGAAAAAAACCTGTTTGGAAGCAGCGACATTTCAGACGTTTATTCCATACTTTAATGTGCATGCCAAGCAAATCTAATCTCAAATGTGTTTACTTCTGCCGGAAGAGTAGATAGCTGATCGATGTTTTTGTAAAAATCGTAACTTGGCAACCACATTAGATTAATTTTTCTAAAGAGGTTAACGACTATTGAAAGTAGAACTCTTTATTAATGATGTGTACATTTTTTTTCCCACAAGAAAATTATTTATAGCTGCTAATCCGTACACAAAAGGTGTATGCCAAACTCGTTTCTTAGTGGGCGATAACGGGTGCTTCCGTACAAAAGACCAGTGAGCGATGGCGAGAACTACTGTAAATTATCGGTTAAGTATCTCACAGCAGCTTCATATCTCACTGGTATGCCATTTTGGCATAAGCAAATCAATGTGTTTATTAGGTGAATAAATAAATATTAAGGCACCAGTTTGTTTTTAATAAACTTAGAGAAAATAAGTTGATCCATTTGTACGTCTAACGTGGCAAAGATCAGTTTTTAAAATAATCTCAAAACTGCAAATAGTCAGACATTTTGGTCTGCTATCTCAGTGACATTATGCAATATGTAACCTGCATTTCTTTTATCATCATATTTGTACATCCACTGACCACTATCCATCCCATCCGAAGGAATATGACGACACCCAGGATGTTGATGAGGCAGGATGTGAACACGCCATCCCAAGTACCAAACAGAACCGGTTGGGAGATAAAAAAGTTGGACTTCCACCATGGTTGGTTCAGCATCTGTGAGAATAAAACAAATGCAGATTTAAAAAAAAACCCTTCACAGTGACAGGTACTTCTACATGCAGATGATAAACTTGCTTAAAACAATAAAAAATAAAAGTATTGGCAATACAGGCATGAATGAATCAATCCAGATTTCCTTTAGAAGGCAGTAGGCCTAAATCATTGTTAAACTGAAATTCTATTGCAAAGAATCAGACTCAGAGGTCCCTTGTTCGATTCTCTAATCAGACCACCTTGATTGGACTCAAAATCAGCGTAATGTAATCTAACCATGTACTGAATGTTTCTTTCTGGGCTACCAAATGCCAAAAAGCATCCTCCTTGGCAACATTGAACCATAGGAGAGATTTGCTTCCTCTGATAAAGATCACAAGCTAACGTGACAGTGAAGTGAGTCCAACCTGCTCCTCCCTGTACAGTTCATTCTGCTGTCCCACGTCTCCTCCATGGAACCCCGCTTCTCCAGAGTCAAAGGTCGATGCATAACTCTTCTGTGCAGGGGCTGCAGGGTCTTTGCTTAACCCGAATCTGAAGAGGAAGGAGATTGTAAAGTAAGAACACTAAGACTAAAGTTTATTTAGAGAAGACAGTCACAGTGCAACTGTCACAGAGCATGGGTAGGTACAGTGGAAGGAATCGACACAAAGTCAACTGACTTAAAACTTGTTTGATGTCATCTCTTTTCAAAAGTCCCTTTTACCTTTCCCTAAAATCTTTTTATTTGTGCAATGTAAAAGAAAGTGTAAAATCTTGTTTAAAGAGAAAGTGGAAAGAATAAGTTTGCTTAGAGAGGGTAGTCACAATGTAACTGTAATAGAACATGGGTAAGAACAGTGGAATCCACTTGAAGACAAGTTATTTAAAGTCCAGTCTTGCACCAGTATTGATTAATTCAAAAGCCTACAACAAAGTTCTGGCACTGAGGTAAACAAAATGCATAACATAACAATGAAAAACTGCTAATTTTGATCTCCCATAACATTAAAACTGTGTTCATTGTACAGTTGTTACACATTCAGGGACATTTCAACTTTGATCATTCTGTCCGACGTTATATAACTGCAAGTTGAATAAACTATTGTATGTGTCCACAGAAGGTTTTGTCATTCTTTGGTTTCGAAGGAAGGAAGATTATTTAGGGGTGGGCAGTAGAAGTATTAAAAGCCCAGTGCAAATTAGATAGGACAACTTAAAAGTTGATTCCTAAACTTTGCTAAGACAAAAACGACCAAGAGACAATCCACTATGACCTACCGACTCCAGTCTGGCGTCCCGCCTTTCGGTTTTCGTCCAGATCCACCTATAAGCTCGGCGCTCTCGTTTCCTGGTTCTTGCGACATTTTGTTATTGGCAACTAGAAGGGCTAGAGCTCAATACCCCCAAAATAGAAATAATTGTCTCTGGGAAAAAACAGGATTATGAGCTGCTGAAGCAGTTGGTTGTCACCATGGCTGAAATAAAAAAAGAAATGTGTTTGTTATTTTACTGTTAACCCTTAAAAGTCTTCAAAGATGTATACAATGAACCTTCATTCTAATATTACCAATAAAGTGTTTGATGAGCAAACACTCAGTGCAGGGTTTGTGTTGATGGGCATACCACAAAATAATGTATGCATGAGTAACCGAAAAGGAATTTTAATAACTTATAACGTGCATGTATTTTTGTAAGTAAACAAAGTGCATTAAAATAGAATGGTTACTTGCAATATGCGGTAATGTTTAAGGCATAAAGATGTAGAGCAGGAGCAAGAGGACCAGAAAGAGGGTATATTACAATATTAGCCATAACACTCACATACACATTCACACACCTGCATTTCTTCTTTTCTTCTTCTAATCTTGCCCTGCCCCTCGATATTTTATTCTACCACTCCTTCTGTTCCAATGCGCTTATATATATTTGTGTGTGTCATTTTTGTCAAAACTTCCACTTACAACCACCCCCCCCCCCAACAAAAAAATAAAACAGCAACAACAAGCAAACCAACACGTAGAATGTATATAGCTAGGCAGAATCGAACAGCAAAGAAAGAAAGGATTAAAGGCAA
>RQTK01000008.1:1037695-1069634 GCA_003991915.1 Elysia chlorotica
TGCTGAAGCCACATATCGATCAAGCCGATGAGGCCTGGATCTTGTGCTCACCATTCAGTCGCCAACTACAGCAAGAAGCTTAGTTACTTCACCCAGCCACCCAAGGGTCGGGCTAGGAGTAGGAGCAACTTTTCAACCGATATAATCCAAAACCAAAGCGCATTGACGCACGTGTGTAGACTAGAAAGAACGCACGGTGTGCATAGTAAAATATTAGTGTCGTTTGTTATTGTTGATTTTCCAGTAGTATCGGCGGGTTTGTTTGGTTATAATTTAAACTGTATTGTAATGAATAAAATATGTGACAGTGTCTTGTTTTCTTGTGTTCTGCGGTTGCTGCTCTTTATATAGGCTATTATGTCTACAATCACAACAGATTGCTTTTAATATTTAAAACAATTTTATGCTTATTCTGTATGGTGATCTGGGAAACGTAGGCGCATATTGAAATTTCAAATTGAGATATTATAATATCGCTTCAAAGTAATATCAAATGGCGTTACTCCCTTTTACAAAGCACAACTTACACAAACATTCAGTTATTGAACTTATTAAACATCGAAGCACTTTACATCAAGACTAAGCTAAGTTTTAAAATAGCACATCATGATCTTAAGACTAAAATTCAATGACCACCACATTTTTATTGTGGATAAGCAACCGAATGAAAAAAGGGAATTGCATCATTCCGTTCACGTGGATAACAAAGATGAGAGGGGAGACAGAAATAGAGAGAGAGAGAGAGAGAGAGAGAGAGAGAGAGAGAGAGAGAGAGAGAGAGAGAGAGAGAGAGAGAGAGAGAGAGAGAGAGAGAGAGAGATAGAGCTAGAGAGAGAGAGAGAAAGAAAGAGATAGAGAAAGAGAAAGAGGAAAAGTTTATGTATAAAATTAATGTATGTGTGTGTGGTTTTGAAATGCGGAAACGCATCTAAGGCTGAAGGAAAATCTTCAATGAATTAAATTTGTCAAGATCATTAACGTCGGCTCGAGCTGAATTTTAAAAAGCGTACAGTAAAGGAAACACATTTGTTGATTGCGCGATATCTTCTTTCCTTCTTTTCCAATGAGAAGGAGGGAATATTAAAATACCCCTCCCCCAGAAAGTTGTCACTGAAAGTGGCAAATGTTGCAAAAAGTTGCTGCACCATTTTAGCCTTCTTAAAACAAAATATGCCAATACAAAGTAAACGATTTTATAATTTTGTTAATGTAGTTTCGCTGACTAATACATTTCTGTTGTGATATGCTCGAAAAGTACAACAATTACAACTTAATACAGTTGCAAAAAGTACACAATCAAGATGATGTCATAAAAAGAAGAGGGAGGTGGAAAAGAAAGAGAGGGAGAGGAAGTCAGAGAGGAACAAAAAGAGAGAAAGAGTACAAACCAACACTGCAGCGATAGATAGATTAAAAAAAAAAGGATATCCTTTGAGTATTAGTATGTTCCCCGAAGAATCGTATTTTAATAATAGATACCGTAGCTTTCCATGAGCCAAGGTTCGACCAACACCAGACAACAGCTGAGGATTAAACAACGGACCTTTTGCTCGTTAGTACAGCGCTCTGGCAACTGAACTATTTGACAGTCCAAATATCAATAACTGGAACATGAGTACCGCAACTTATAATATCAAGAACGACCATTAAAAAACAAAACAACACTGAGCGCGGTGTAAAATAGATCACATTATCTAATTACCAGTAGCAACATCTTAACATAAGAGATCAACTACCTGTATACGGATTTTCCTCACTCCAACTCAAAGGAACAATATATCTACATTTTGGTTGATGCCAACATCAACTAACAAATACCATTACAAAATCTATATACGATAACCGCCATTCGATTAAAAAAACCAATAACAACAAAAACAAACAAAAAAAACAACAACAAAAAAACAACAACAAAAAACACCTAACAATAATCATAATTAAAAATGAAAATGAGCTTAGAGCGGGACACAACTCCCTCCCCCACTTCCGGCGTAGCTTACCAACAAGTTGTTTTTCTAGATCAGTATAGAGTGATATTAATAACCACCTGTTCACTTTTTGTTCATCACGATATCCACAACTGTGAAACTCCGAAATCATGGTGTGAATGCAAGACTTGAATAAATGAATTCAATGCAGAGTAAAAAAGTCACAGACTTAATTTACGATTTGAATGAATTCGAAAACCCAGAATATTATAAATCATAGACTGAATGCAAGACTTGAATTAGTTGAATAACCTCTCGGCTTGAGCTGAATCAGTGCGCACAATTCTTCAACAACCGTCTATATTTATACCCATGAACAAAAACAAAACAAAAACAAAAAAAGAAACATAACGCTGATCTATGTGTCCAGTGATTGGTTTTGTACAGACCTTTTCTTCCCACGCAATTTTCGAACAGCTAGCACCACTGATCACACATAGAGGAACTTAAGATGGATGATACCAAGTCCAAGGCACATTGAGTAATTTTTTCGCCAAGAAATGAACGGGCACACCGGTGTTTATCATAGAGCATTTCTCTTTTATCTTTTTTTTTGTTTTTTGTTGAAAGTATTTGTTATAGTACTGATAGTATAACTATTTGTGTTGAAGAGCGAGCTTATACATTTTACATCCAATGTTTTCCTTATAAAAATATATCTAAATGTTATCAACAGAATTCGGCACCAATAAGGTTTTACAAACATTTAGGCCACTTACCACCATTGATCTAGATCAAGATCAACTTTAGTCTAGTTTTACTCTTAGCATTGAAATCCAGAAAATAGCAGGCCAGAGAGAGGAGGTTGAAGACACCCTCTCACCCTGAGCTCTGTAGTGTAGCTGAAGAGAATCTAGATTTAGATAGTCCTTCTTCAAAAGAACATGATCGGCAGCCCCGAGGCCCGAGGTGTCTTGTGTGTCGCACGAGCCGGCGGGCTGGGAGGCGGGCTGAGAAATCAATGTCTGACGGGTGTGAGTGCGCGGGGAGTTGTGTGAGGGGAGTGGGGGCAATGCATACCTGCCAATCCGACGCCTAAAACACGTATTTGTAAAGACATTAATTTTTGTTTTACCAGCTAGTGAATCTAGTCTGTTGGGTGGGTTGACAGTGCTGAGAATGATGTCGACGGTGGTGATAGATGTACTGCGGTGGTGAAGGGGAAACCGTCGAGAGGGCTGAGAGAAGGAGACGGTCGGAGGATGAGGGAGAATGGGAAGAAGGTGAAAGAACCGAGATGCACCACTGAATACGGCTATGGAAAAGAGACGGAGTCATGGAATAATTTATTGCGGTGGGGGAGGGATAATAAAAAAAATGATGTAAGAAAGAAAGCACAGGACACAGGCACGAAAGAATCGTGTGGCGAGGAGATTACAATATAAAATTATCTATATGCTTTTCAGCAAAACAGCGATACACATGCGGAAGGACGAAACATGCAGAGAGAGGTGGAGAGAGATAGAGAGAGTGAGAGAGACAGGCAGACAGACAGAGAGCGAAACATCGATCGAGAAAAATTGCTAAACTTAAATGCATAAAATATATACATACGTAAAGACAGCACGATGGAGAAAAAGAGATAGTCTGCTTTGCATCTATAGATAAACAGAAAAGTTACATTATCTACGAAATAACCAAACGCAAGGTCTAGAAAAGAGGGAGAGAGAGAGAGAGAGAGAGAGAGAGAGAGAGAGAGAGAGAGAGAGAGAGAGAGAGAGAGAGAGAGAGAGAGAGAGAGAGAGAGAGACAGAGAGAGAGAGAGACAGACAAAGAGAGAAAGGCAGAAAGGCGGAGAAAGAGAGAGGGAGACAGAGAGAACAGATGATAAGACTAAGAGAAGCATCCAAACTGTAAAATGTATAAAATGTATACATAGATATAGAAAAACAGAGAAAAGGAGATAAGAAAGATGAACAGAAAATGTGGTTTTAACAGACAATTTATCAACAGATAACAAACACAAACATAGGGAGAAGAGGAGAGAGACAGAAATAGAGAAAGAGAGAGAAGATAGAGAGAGAGAGAAAGAGAGAGAGGGGGAGAGAGAGAGAGAGAGAGAGAGAGAGAGAGAGAGAGAGAGGGGAGGATAAGAGAAAGGGGAAGGAGGAGAGGGGTGAATACAAACAGAACTGCTGAGCCACACCGAAGCTAGTATGTATTGAAGTTGTCTGCCGATATCCCGAAATAGGACAAGGTGGCCATCGATTTTTTCCTCCCAACCTCTCTATAGGACCAGGGAGTGAGCCAGGGGCGGACTCACGCCGACCATAGTTTGCTCAAATGTTTGTCCCGAATGTGGAAGGAAAAAAAAACAACAGTCGGGCTACACCATATCAAACTTATCAAGTACCCCTAAACCCCAACGCCGTATTGCCGACTGTATATAGGCGGAGTACAGATCTACAAGCACCGTGTTCAGTACTTCATTTTTTGTTTGTTTTGGTCATGCCACGTCGTATGTAGAGCCATTGCTTTCAATTGCTAATATAGCATATGTAATAATAGCTGATTCAGCGGAAGAGTTTGATGTGCTTGATGCACAGGCGTGAAATTCTATGCTTCCAAAAGCCTTCCGCCGCAGCGGCCATTGCGACACGCAAGAGATAATTAAATTGTCCTCCTGATTCATGTCCTTATTCTCACTCCCATATGCATTTCTCTCCTAGTTCCAAAGAGGGTAAAAAGTAAAATAAATGTATGACAACAATTGATGAGTTAAACGTCACAAGATCAATGATGATTTCGTTGTTGATGCAATGCACAAGAACTAAACCGTGTGTGCTACTACGTTTAAGCTGACTCCTTAACATGGTACATGTACATGTGTTCCGTGAAATTTCATGGACACGACAAATTACTAGGAAATCGTGCATTCAACTGACTCTTCGACTATGTAGGCTGATGATGGGGTTAGCTCGTTTTAGCGTCCCCATCTCTCTTTGGACATGGCACCACAAACAACCTTTACGTGGAACGTTTATTCCGGCTTTTAAAAATAAAAGTAAAACACGCATAGCCCTTGGAAAAGCCTCACCCCAGATGCCAAATGAAGAGTACAGAGGAAAAACGACGGTAGTCAAAAATGATTTTTCAAGTTACTCCCTTTGCCCTATTACTCCCTTGCTAAAGATCATTACTGAATAACTAATTTTGGCTAAGACGACTGTATTCCTATAATATAAAGGTCTTTTAAAACATCACCCTGTTACAGAAATATAGACTTTCAAACATAAAAATTTAATTTACCCAAAACGTAGAATCTGTGACTATCGTCGTTTTTCCCCTGTGCGTTTCAAATGTGAAACAGAAGAGAAAAAAGTATTTCGGACTAAAGACACCTTAACCAAAACGAAGTTGTTGTTGAGTTGGTTTAACGACCAAGGCTAGCACTGTATAGGCTCTATTGTGGGCGGGCCCCAAGACTGACGTCTGACAATTTGCTGCCACACACGAGACATGCGGGGATACCATGACTCCTGTCTCAGCCGGTCACATTAAACTGACACCGACCCAACCAGTAGGAGGTGAAATCGCCAGGGCTTGAACCACGGACCTCATGCGTCGGAAGCCGATGTTCTACCCCAGGACTAACGCACCTCTCCCCCAAACCAAAACGAAGTAAGTGCATTTTCACCAACAAAGATATAAAGCTTAGCCCCAAAGTCAATAACCTAAAAGTGTGTTCTATATACATGTAGATGTGAATGATGGACTGTTACTAAAACCTACAGAAAAGACTGAAAGCAGCTGAAATTAATATGGACATCAAAAGAAATATGAAAATGCCATGGAAAGAAAATAAAACAGGCGTAGAAGAAACGGGAATCTCGAGTTTTCAGTAAAAGTAATGGATAATGGAAAATGGAAATAAAGCCAGCCAATAGGTATACTATTGTAACTGCTGTTTGTCTTTGTGCAATGTACAATAAGATGCCCCTAGACACGCGACATGACACCTACTATTGTCCTATCGTAAGGCTTACTATGTGACATTGCACACACAATCTCTGCTAAGGAACGGACAGGCCTAACATAGTCACATCACCCCGGAGCGTTTTAAGCTTTTGTGCTAGCACCTTTTTGTATTGATCTGCACACCTATCGTTTCAAAATAATAAATATCAATGCTTTTACCTTTAAACATTTTTGGAAATTCCCCCCAAATGGTGTGCACACAACGAATAGGCCTAAAATCGTGTGATGTGAACAGGTTAAAACTTTAAAAAAGGGTACACCCAAAACCACAAGTGAGCATTAGAAATTTACAAAATATCCTATGGAGATTGTATACTAAGTGAAAGTTAATGTGAAAGGACGGCTCGGGTGGGAGACAGCCCAGTGTCTGTTAGACGCGTCTCTCCCTGTTATGGGTATCCTCCCCCAAAACGCCACATAAAATGATCTTCCCACAAGCTCCTTAGGGTTGCCACTTTGTTTTCCACGCAAAGACTGGACACGGTTCCAAAGCCTTTTCAGATTTCAGTATATAGTCTAGGAGATGCCACAGCCTTGGGGTGGAACGGACATCTTCTTATCGGAAGGTTGTGTGTCCGATGCCCATTCTATCGGCCGATTTTTTCCCCTACTGCTTGAATCGGTGCCGCTGTAATGTGATCTTTGATCGACCAAGTATCTCGTATCCCGCTCTTGGGCTTTGTCGGTGTATAGGGTATATCTTGAGACATAGGAGAGGTTAAAGAAGAGCTTCGCTATGCAAAGCATTGAGTTACTTATGTGCTAGAGACTGGCCACATCAGGCGGACATGCGAAGCAAGACTATTCTAAGAACACTGGAATACACTGGGTGATGCTCTGGCCAAGAGCTGAGACAAACTGGAGCTGAAGCAAGACAGCAGAAGGTTTTGGTATTCTTTGTAGGAGATATTAGAGGGTCTTTCCTGATTTAACATGTATTGGTTATCCAAGAAAATCCTACACGCCAATGGATCTCAAGATTTCTAAAACCTTGACATAATTTAACTACTAACACAGTGAGAGAGAACGGAGAAACCAGTACTTCTGGCTCATACAGTCGCATGAATACACTGACACCCACCCAATCAGTAGGGCGGGCTGATTAGTGTTTGAACCAAAAACCACCTGATAAGAAACTGTGTGTTCTACCGTTGAGTCTCCTCGCCTAGACAACAAGAGAACAGGTCTTGATCCTTATCATGATAACTTTAAAAAAAACAGGCGGGAAGAAAACTGCTCTAGTTAAGTTAAGCACAGACAGAAGTGCCGAATTTCTGTTGCCGGGGGGCCCCTCACTCTCTAGGATGCATAATTTTACAAAGCATTTAAAAGGAGGATCGTTTTTGGTGGGAGGCACAGGTCCCTGGCCCTGCGTGAAATCCGACACAGACAATGTAAACTATCAAGAGGATCTCAATCAGCAAACTACAGAATCTGATCCAACTATGTCTGTCTTTAGTTATGACCATTCAAAGTAGATAAAGCTCAATTAAGCACCAGATAGAGCCTTGGACTGACGAGTAATACATGGCTATAGCCCACATCCGCAGCTTGATGACAAGCCACCATCTCCTGAAAGAACTCTTTAGGAAAAAGAAGGAACGTACAACTAACCATGTCTCAGAGCTTGATAGAAAGCGGCGTCCGTCAGGGAGAGCCTATATCACCCAAGTCATCACAACTGCAATGGAAATACTTTTCAAAAAAGCATAACTCATTAACTGACGGATGGCGTAGATATCCAAGGCAAGGAGTGAAAAGACCTTAGATTTGCTGACAATGTTGATTTGCAAGTATGTTCAAATGCAAAAGAATATACATGCAAACAGTTAAATATACTTAATAGTAATAACACAGATTGTTAAAAGATTGGCCCTAAAAAACATTAAAAGGAAAGTAAAATGTGTGCTAACTTTGAACATGAGAAAGAGATTTAAGAGTTTATCATAGAAGAGGTTGAAAAGTATTATACTTTGGACAAATAATAAAGAAGTTTATGGTGGAAGGAGGAAAATGCACTCAGTCTAGATGTGTATATTTGCACATCTACTTGCAATCTACTTCTTATCAAAATTATGTAAGAGTTTAGATTAAATATATTACATACACACAATGATACTTAAGTGTTGTCATTAAATGCTAAATCCATTAACTTTCTTTACTACTCATCACATAATCTATTTCATTTCCTGAAGTCTTTTTTTACTGTTTAGCTTTACAATACTCCTGTACTTTAAAGAGAAATTATGAGACATTTATTTTTCACAGCTTCACATTTCTTGTCCGTTTCATTTGTTTATAATTCTTTGATTAAGTGTCAACATTTAAATGAGGTTGATCTACAAAAAAAAAAAAGTTTAAATGGACAAATATTAACAATTAATAATGCGGAAAAAACATTCCTGTCAAGTTTATAGGGTTGTGCTCGATGACATGCTACATTCTCGGGGGCTCAGATCAACATTCCATCTAACCCTATGTGAGTTTGCATTGCATCAAACCAATCTTTTGTCATGGCACCCACCTAAAGCATAATTAGTTTCAACTGGTTTCATTTGATAAAAAAAAACAACAAATTCAGATGAATATGCCAAAATGCAAGAGAAAAAATGGCTTTCAAATACCTCACAAAACAAAGTCTGATAATTTGAATTCCTCATAAACCAAATATTATAAGAAAAAAGTTGTTTTTCTCTTCGCCCCTATTAAAATCAGACTCATAATTCAAAGTTTTTCTGGTTTGATTCTCTTAATTCAAAGATCACATCACTGATAGGCAATAATAATAATCTGTCAGGCAGAATTCATAAGCTATTGCTGCCCAAGACATGCCTTTCAAAGAAATGGAGTTGGGAGTAGGTTGCAATAGAAAAAAATAAATGGAAACCATCATAAACATTTTTTTTGTAGCTAGTTTAGTAACTGTCTACTAGATTAACTCATTTGTGGTCTAGGTATGTCCCCTTCTGTAATTCGAAGTTTAGATCAAATTCCAAGCAATTTGAATTATGAGGTTTCCACTGTAGTATTTCATTCTCTTGGTGTACAAAAGATGTAAAAATACATCTCAGGAACTGAGCCAGGCAGTGAAGTGTATAAATGTAATAATTATAGAGTTCCTGTATGTCTTTCAAAAACCTACAAAAAGTGAGTATTATAATTTTCAGTGTTAATCTATTTACTGTAGATAGTAAGTACTTCGAAAATTCCATTTCCTCAAGTATATGCACGCTTTATATTAAAATGGTATTTCAATATTAAAATGATAAAAGGGCCTAAATCTAGACTACAGCCTAGCCTATAGGACTAAATCTACATAAAAATAAAATAGTAGTATAGTACTAATACCTATTTCTATATTTTGGGGGTATTTTTTAATTTGTCACATCTCAAATCACATGAAAAAAAGATGTTGTACATTATACGTTTGTATATAAATTTAAGCTACACTAGAGTTCTAGATTAGATAAGTCTATAATATAATAATGTGGCATAGATCTTTGGCCCAGAATATGGATCTACGACCTAGATTCTAGATCTAGTTTGGTTCTTCTTTAGTGCATGGTCACAGAAAATGTTAATTTACCTCAATTGAAAAAAGGAGAACCCTCAGTCGTTTGATTTTAAACAAGAACACAATGCTACGGGCTTAAAAAAAATGAATAAAATTTGTTTACATTGGCAACTGCACAGAGGCAGTCTGCCAGCTGCTCCGTTCAATGTTGATTCGCTGTAAAAGAGCGGTAAACGGTGACGCATAAAGTATTTCGACCATACTTAGAAATATTTCAAACCCCTTAAAAATAAAACGACAAGACGAAATGGTTAGTGCTTTGTGGTGTTTAAATACATTTTTATATTTTTCTTCCAGTGATACACTTCCAATAATAATAATAACAATTGTGCAAGTCATCACTATCACCCATACATGGTCAATTTAATTGTCAATTCTGACAATTGACAATTAAATTGCGCAATGTAATTGATCGTGTATGATCGCTTTTAGTTTTTAACTAATGCGATATCTAAACCAAATAGATTCTACGTGTAAGACACTTAAAATGTGATTATTTTTAAGTTTTTAAAAACCTTAGTTAGTTGAAACAACACTGTTCAAATGCTGTAACATAAAAATCTGTCTTGCATACACTTTGTTGAAAACAGACACTAATAAATTTTAATATATAAGAGTAAAATAAGCATTTGTCACTATAAGCAGCCTTAGAACCAATTGATTCATATTTTACATTGTCGAACAGGAGGTCCAACATTCAAAACATAATTGTTCTTCCCTCTTCGTGTACGATTCTTTTGGTAATCGTTTACAGGAGTCGTAAAACTAAAGAAAAAAATGTTAGAAATGCGTTTACCATATGATATGATATGATAGAAAACGTATTTGGAGCTTTAAAAAATTTAAACAAAACACTAACTTTAATACTCGAAGAAAACTGATCATTATTTTTTGCCAAGTTAATTCAGATGGAATGACAGATAGAATAATAATCTTGAAAGAGAAAATTTTGGAATAGGACATTATTTCGATAGGCCAAAAATATCACGTAGAGCCGTTACAATCATTATCATAAAAAAATTGTCTGTGAAGTTATCTGGAAACGAAACGGAAGTCAATTTTTGTTATGATTATAGATGTTCAGCTAGACCGTCCTGTGGGCCAACCCCTTAAAATCATAAAGCTATTAAGCTTACTTAGCTTAGTTAATTTTTTTTTTTATATGAGCGGCTAATGCTTAAGTTCCAGAACAAGCATAGATTACTACATCTATAGACCTAGTTACCAAATTGGTAACCACCACATCTTGTGTGAACCTAGACATAGGTTAGGCCCTATCTATTTCAAGGCAATAGGGCCTAGACGTAGATTTGGATCTATCTCTACCTGATTAACATTGTTGGTTAATCTATACATTTATTACTTTAGAAATCTAGATCTGGGTTGTTTACACTCCGATAGCAACCCTATGATCCCAAGTATAAAATTACAAAACATAAGGTAAATATAGGCTATCGTCGGAAATTCATAGATTTAAAACTAGAATCTAGATCTTGATCTTTTACAACTTGCACATTTATGATTTTCTTTAAAGAAAAAAAACACAACCAAACAATTACAAACTAGGCCCCATGTCAACAAAATCCAGAATAGGACCCAGAAGTCGTTAAAAAATCTTATAGCCTACATAAATCTAGTTTTAAGAGTGCATAACGTGGTAAAAATGATCAGGGTTCAAAGTGTTTCTTATTCTTATCTGGTCTTTAGACCTTTCAGATCTATGTACATTAAGTAACAATATAAGTTAATCGTAGTGTAAAAACTAATGGGGAAGGTTTTTTAAAGAAATATTTTTAATTCATTTTCAAGTATTATATATGGACGTTGTTAATCATGCAGCCTGCGAGAATAGCGTGCAGCGCTATTGAGCATACTGCGAGAATAGCGCCCCGCACTATTCGGGCAGTTTGTGAAATTAGTACCTGGTGCTATTTAGTCAGTCTGTGGGATTAGCACTCGATGCTATTAGGACATCCTGTGAGTGTGAGCGGGTAGCAGTAGGCATATCTTCCATATGAGAGACTCAGAGATAGACCATGCAGACGCTGTGCGTGGAAGTGCGTGTTTTTACTAGCTCAGGTTTATCTTGATGGAGTCCTATCTTGATACATGTATATTGTACATGAAGAGACTGGCGTGCAAAATAAAGCCTTGGGTATTTTTCAGTTACACGCATTTCTCCATACAATACGTGCATGTATCATGTTTGTTTTTTTCTCTTCTCAAACTCGCCACTAGATACAACTGGCTGAGTCATTTATATGGATATTTTACTGCATATAAATTGTACCTGTAATTTTTACATGTAATGATTCGGGATTTGCAATAGGAAGTCTGATTTCCATTGGCGTTGGCTGAGGGGGCCACTAGATGCAGTCATAATACCTAATTCACCCTCTGCGCGAGATTAGTTCTGTAATAGTAGTCCTGAGGTGACTGGTTTATTACTGAGCTTACTTAATATTTTTGTACATTTCATTACTAACACAGTAATAGTCATTATTTTGTATTTTCTGTTGTACTAGCAGTTCTAGTTTTAAAAATTTAAGAAGTACGACAGCAGCAGTTTAGCAGCATCAGCACTACTAGTACTTTCCTGCGAGAGTACTAGTACATGTAGGTAATTAGTAGTAGTAGTAGTAGTAGTAGTAGTAGTAGTAGTAGTAGTAGTAGTAGTAGTAGTAGTAGTAGTAGTAGTAGTAGTAGTAGTAGCAGTAGTAGTAGTTCTAGTAGTAGAACAGGCAAACATGTAATACAGGTACATGTACTTGCAGCATCACAGCAGTGGTAGGAATACCATAGGAACACACAATTTCTGATCACAGACACATGTACATGTAATGCACATTTTTACACATAGAACAAACTCAATTTTTTCATTAGGCAAGGAAAACAACAACAAAAAAAACGTCATTAGAAATTTGGTCCTAAATGCAATACAAAGACAACAAATCTCAGTTGAAGTACATTGGCTCGCCATCTTTCGTTGGACAAAGACTAGATAAGTGTGAGCGAGAGGTCGAGAGCGCCGAGCAGTTTTTAAACACCGGAAAGAAGAGTGACGTTGTTAATAATTTTAGAGGTTGTATGCGAGAATAGTGTGCCACGCTAATCACACAGCCTGCGAGATTAACAAACGTCCATTATATATTGCACAATAAATTCTTGGAGTTCTTATTTTATTAAAGTCTTTAAAAAAATATTTTTGTTGTAATGAGAGTTTGACATGGGTAATCTGAAAAATTCTTCCCAGACAAAACTCTGAAGATGGAGTTTGTGGAGTTTATCAAGACTCCTATGGTGAACAGCGTTAAACTGCGGCGACCTTTCACCCCTGACATGGAGGGTACCCTCTGTGTTACTGGACATCATCTTATTATCTCGTCACGGTCTGACAATCATGAGGAATTGTGGGTGTGTATGAGATTTTTAAATGTTATGTAGCAAGTTTATCTATAAGTGTGACCTTTTTTTATAGATTTCCCTTTAATATGAAAACTTGTGATTTTGTTCAGCCTCGAAATTACATTGTTGTTGCGTTATGGCAACTGAGCTTTAGTGTCACAGATATTAAAAATGTCTACTTTATATAATTTTGTTTTTAATTAAAGTAAAAATATTTTTGGCAGAATTGAAGAGATCTTTTTTGTTTTCGGATCTACATAAAAAAAAAAAAGTAATTATCGACAAACAAAGATTGCATGTCATCTGATCTGAAATGTTTATACTTTTGATGAATGTTGGTGGAAGCATAAGTATTATATTGGTAATGTGAGAAAGAGTTTTTCACATTTTTTTTTTTTAGCCATACTGCGTATGATACTCAACTGTATCTGCAGATATTTTATTTCACATTAATCAACCTTTTTTTGTCTGTGTTGAGATAATTGTACATTTTGGTAGGAGGAATGAGTGTTACTTTGTAAAAACAAAAAAAATTATAAATATGTGTGAATTTTACAAATTTAAAATCTATTCTATTAACAAACCAATGGTGGGAGGCTCTACTATTAAAAAAAAAAATTAAATAATTAAGCTCTGTCAATGCTGATTTTTGTTACAGCTCCTCCACAGCAATGTGGACAGTGTTGAGAAGAAACTGAGTGGGAGTGGTGGTACACTTGCCCTCAAGTGTAAAGACTTTCTCATTCTTTATCTGGACATTCCTGTGGCAGAAGATTGCATCAACGTAGCTTCTTCGGTGCTCGCCCTATCCAACATTGGTCAGTAGTTTGTACAAAGAGCATGAAAGACCAGGTTGAAAGCTTGATTCAATGGTGTCAGATTAAAATCAACATAATTATTAAGACTAAACAATTTGTTGGCTCTTTCTTAGCAAAATTTGACACCATCCATCAAACAAATAACACATGGGACTGAACAGAGAGGTTGATATTAAGCTAAAATTGCTCCAGAGTAAGTTGACTTTAAACAGAACTCTGTGGCCCCTTGCATGAACCTGATAATCCATACTGAGATAAAATTGAAAAAAAAAAAACAACTCAAAGTAAATTGTTTACAAGATGAATATGTTTTAACTGATTCAGTCCCCTGAGCCTTTGAGAGCAGCTCAGTAGTAAACACAGCATTCCTATGAGCAAGTGACACTGGCTAGGTATTTTAATAGCTCGGCATCATGGTAGAAAGTATGAAACTGTCAGTCTTCGATACCAAATGTTTCTCAGTGTTTCCCACTTCTTTCAAACCTAGATTTCCGCCATTGAATACTTAGATTGTTGTGTCAAAGTGCGTTTGTTGATCTTTATCCTAATTATCATCGTTACTACTCAAACTGTACACAACATGGCTGACCCTCTACAGCAAGCTCGATGAATGTCAGCTGCAAATGCTATGGATTTTAGTGATGAGGAGGAAAGTAGGCCTTCAACCTATAGCTCTAGTCCTGAAGTCTCTGAATCTAGATCTAGATCTCAAACTAGTTTAAGCACTCAGGTCAAAATAAGGTAAGCTAAGTGGAATGAGGTGTACTCTGATGATCAAGTGTATCCTCAAATTTTCTGTTCAACCTCAGTAGGCTCCACCCTGAACCAATAGTCTACCCTTCTAGACTTATTTCTAGAACTTTTTGATGGACCATTTATGGATACGCTGATAGCTTCAATCAATGAGTTTGCTAGGCAGAAAGTTGCAATGAACACACCAGCAAGATGTTACTCGGTTTACCAGAAATGGAAACCAGTCACGCAGTATGAGATGTACAAGTTCCTCGCTCTAATAGTGCAGATTGGCCTTGATCCCAAGCCCTAAATCAGAGACTATTGGCACACCTCAGACAAGGGTTATTCACCCTGGTATTTCCAAATGTTTCAGAGAAATACATCTCAAGCAATCTTCCATTGCTGTGAAACTGAAAATGAAGGGAAAGCGAAAATAGAACCGTTTGTCAACATGCTGCTTGAGAAATTCCAGGCAGCATTCTACCCAGAGCAGCACCTAGCCCTGGATGAGATGGTGGTTGGTTGGACTGGGAAATGGAAATATACCCAGAACAACCCCAGTAAGCCTTCAAAGTACCATGTAAAGGTGATCAGCTCAGTAGAAAGTCCCTCTGATATGTGCTGAACCTTCTCATTTGTTTCGGTGCTGAGACATCGTACACAGCAGAACTGGACAAAGAGAGAAAAGGTCTTTGAGTATCTTCTCAAACCCTTTTGAAGTGGCCATCACATCTGAGGTGATAGATAATATAGCTCATACGGCTTGATTGAGTTTTTGATTCATAGGAAATTTTTTTTGCTGAAACAATGCTGTACGTAAATAATAACAATTTTCATTTTTTTCCCCCCATATTTTCTGATGTAAATACAATCAACATTACCTTGCAAAAAAATGACAAAAATTTGAATTCTAATTATTGCTACAGTACTTTCTGTACTTAAAATGTGGATAAAATGATATGACATAATGTCTTTTTATTATATATTAGGGGTTAGTATGAGCATTACACTAAAGCACATAACAATTTTTGTAGGCAGCTAAGTCGGTACTGCAGGAGAAGTCGTTTGGCACAGTGGGACTAAATCAGTTAATCAAATTAAAGTATGAGAATTTGACCATAAATACATTATGAAATGCTTCCATTTAATTTTTACAAATAAAATAAATAATATCGATAAATTAACTATAATTTATAATTTAAAATAGTGATTATATGAAAATTTGTCTTATCAGGTTATGAGCATGGGGTCACAGAATTTCATTGTATTGTGTTTTCCTCATTTTTTTTTTTTAATTTCGGCAGATAAAACTGAATCTAGGAAGCCCACATTTTTTAGAAAATAAGTATATCAGCAGTAGGGTCTTACGTAGAGGGTGAATCATCCGTCATCAAACTTTTATGGTTTCAAAATTTATGCATCAAAATTGCCACATTAACTATTGTAAAGTACATGTAGATGAAAAAAAAAAGATTTGGACATCTCATATCCATTACAGTCAGTTAAAAATTGTCAATAACCACACCTATTTTTTAAGGCGACAAAACTTCAAATTGGCACAGTTTAACCTCATGTCATAACATTATCTTAATGCATAACCAATGAACTTTCTGTTTTTTAATTTATTTTTTATTTTTTGTTGTGTTTTTTTTTCTTTGTTGAACTCAGTGTCATGTGTCATTGGGTATGAGAAATTCTTATGAGATCTGTTATATTTCAGATGATATCACTCTTAGATACCCCTTTTTCTTCCGACCAATGTTTGATGTGATTGAGAATGGCTGGCAGGCATTTAGTGCAGAGACAGAGTTTAATCGTTTCAAGGAATGCCAAGAAGACTGGAGAATATCCTATGTTAACAAGGATTATAAGGTAGGAGCCTGAAGAAGTATGTTTGGAGAAGTTTTTGGGCTTAATTTATAAAATGGTTCTTTTAGATATTTAGCTTGACATGCAAAAGATCATAATGGTATGGTTGTAGTAGAAAATAAATCTGAACTTATAG
Source organism: Elysia chlorotica (assembly GCA_003991915.1). Classification (NCBI taxonomy): domain Eukaryota; kingdom Metazoa; phylum Mollusca; class Gastropoda; family Plakobranchidae; genus Elysia; species Elysia chlorotica. Next base: position 1,054,199 of record RQTK01000008.1, read on the forward strand.
GCAAATTTTTGTTAAAAAAGATATTTCCGTACTGTTTTGTTTCCTGCTACATTACTTTTGTATCAGAAATCTCTTCCCTCTTTGACTTTCAAACAAAATTCTTCTCATGGAATTTTTCTGATGCCCTTCAAATGTATTTTTCTCTGACCTCTAGGTTTGCCCCACATACCCTCACGCCGTTTTTGTGCCAAAAAATATAGAAGATGAGACCATCATCAAAGCTGCTGCCTTCAGGCAAGGGGGGCGATTTCCAGTGCTGAGCTACTACCATAAGGATTCCAAGGTATGCCAGAAATATATAAAAAAAGTTCTGGAACTTAAAATATTCTGTTTTCAACTAGTGAACTTATCTTGTCTCTGTATTCAACTAGTGAACTAATCTTGTCTCTGTATTCAACTAGTGAACTAATCTTGTCTCTGTATTCAACTAGTGAACTAATCTTGTCTCTGTATTCAACTAGCGAACTAATCTTGTCTCTGTATTCAACTAGTGAACTAATCTTGTCTCTGTATTCAACTAGTGAACTAATCTTGTATCTTTTTAACAACAAACCACTCGTTTGCGAGTCACAGGCAATCTTTCCACTATTTATTTCTATTCAAATTTCTGAAAATTGAAGTGGGTGGAATAGAATTGAATAAGGATTACTGCTCTGTCATTCCACCAAAACAATTTTTGACCTCTGTCTTTACCGTCAACAGACTGTGATGATGCGGAGCAGCCAACCTCTGTCTGGACCCAGCGGCAAAAGATGCAAGGAGGACGAGCGACTTGTGAATTCCGTTATGGGCATGGGCAAGCGGGGCTTCATTGTGGACACGAGAGCGCAGGGCGTGGCCAAAATGGCTCAAAGCAAAGGTAAATTTACTTGGCAAGTGTGAGGAAAGTTAAGCTTTATGTTATCAATGTATTTTATAATTGTCCTCATAATTATGCTCTTGTGACAAAATTGTAGTCAGCGGTTTTTAGTACAAGAAAGAATGCTTGTTGTATTATCACTTGTGTTAGCAGTTGGTGAGCTAGGCTCTTCTGCCTTCTTTGTCAGGACTTATACTAATCTTAGTTAGTTGCCTTATAGCCGGGATAGAGGCAGGAGCAGATTGCAGATACTCTGCGTTATTCTCTTTATTCTCTTGACAGAGTTAAGGGATTCATATTTCTAAAGGAATTAAGAAAAACAGCCTATTTTGCCTTATATCTGGAATTAAGAAATTTCTTCCATTCTGTCTTTGTATTTGTTATGATAAAATCATTTTTATTTTTCTGCTTGTTATCAGGTCAGACCTAATGATTGTGTCTGATTGTTCATGATGTTTATTTCCTGAAATATTTATGCTCATACGCTTAAAAAAAAAATGTTGTTTGTGTGGAAGTGACACTCTGTTTTTTTTTTAAACAAATGAACATCCTTGATTTATGTCTGTATCCATTATGTTATTTTTTGTTCTTTGCATATTTCACCTTTAGTGTTATTCAAAGGCTTTTCTGTCCCTAGGGGGAGGATTTGAACTGGAGGCCCACTATCCCCAATGGCGACGCATCCACCAGCCCATTGAGAGACGAACATCTTTCCATGACTCACTCATTAAAATGATAGAAGGTGAGGCCTGGCTGTAAGAGGTAAAGTCATTCGTGACTCCAAAGAGTTAATGTTGCTTTTGCATTGTTCTAATATTTTTTTTGATACAGGTAACAAATACAATGTTTTTTTCTGTGTTTTTGCCCTCAACATAACACCTCTTGTGTATGCGATACCTTTGCTTTAAAGGGCATTTATTAGTTTTGGATAAGCTATTTATTTCTTTTTTTTTTCTCTAAAACCTCTTGTGTATGCGATACCTTTGCTTTAAAGGGCATTTATTAGTTTTGGATAAGCTATTTATTTCCTGATTTATTTATTTTCTCTGATGAAGACCAAAAGTTGTATCTTTTTGATATTTTAAAATAAAACTGTTTTTCAATACTGACTAGTATTTATACTCTAAGCTCTACTGTGGTACTTGATAATAATAAACTGCAATGTGACAAGGGATAGATGTTTGTGATTGATTGTTTTAATGATTAACTGTTTTAAATTCCTATCTCTCCAGCCTGCAATGACAGCAGCAGCAGTATGGACAAGTGGCTCTCTAAACTCGAGTCCAGCAACTGGCTGAGCCACGTCAAGGATATCTTAACATCGTCGTGTGTTGTGGCGCAGAGCATGGACAAAGAGAGTGAGTCTGCTTTATTGTATTTGATTATTCATCATCAATTAGCTTGAATTTTTTTCTTGTTGGTGGAAATCAATGACTGTTGTAATATACGAGGGCAGCTGCCCTCGTACATGTACTTGTACTTTTGCTCTTTGCTTTAGCATGCCAGACAGCTTAGCGTGAATTAAAATATTTGTAACTGTATAAGGCTTAATCAATCAAGCATTTTTTCTTCATTAAAAAGAACAAAAATATTTAACTATTAAAAGAAAAACAATTTTTTAAGTGTTTAATTGCTCAAAGGTTGTTAGTCCTGTGAATTTACTTGGTCGATGATAGAAGATTAGATTAAAAAAAAACAACCATCAGTCTACATTGGAAATTTAGTTTCTTATCAGGTTTACACAATGAAGTTTTAATTATAATTAATTACTAAAAGAAAATCATGAATAAAAACATATCACCTTCAACACATTATGCCATATTCAATGTCATCTCATCGCCTCAGATGCCTGTCGGGTTAAAATGTGACACCAAGCTTTTTATTATTATTTTGAATTAAAATACAATGGAGTTTTTCTTTGAAATTTCAGATATTCATCCTTTGAAGTTGTATGTGTTGTTCAAAATTCATTTTGACTATTTAAAAAGTACCTACACAGTAAACCTACGACATACACACAAGGGTACAAAATATGAATTACGGTTAGGGTTAGTAGAATCTTGTAAGTACTATCAATACCATGCTTGTACTTGGAATATGAGTCTTGCTGCAATCAGTCAAATCGATGCATATTTTATGGTAGAGAAATCTGCTAGTGCTACTTTGATCTGATCTTTCAAACTGTACCTTGGGTGATTTTTATGACCCTAGGTGTTTGAAAAAATAATCATTGAAGACGAGACCACAGGTCTCCAGCTTTTCAATTGAGAGCACTAACTGACTGAACAGTCTGGCACTCCATGGATCCTTCAAACATATAAAGATTGAATTTGATATTTCAGGAGTGTCTGTTCTGGTCCATGGATCGGAGGGTACGGACACCACCCTGCTTGTGTCTTCCCTGGCCCAGATAATCCTGGATCACGACTGCCGCGCCGTCACTGGGTAGGTAGTGTAGATAAAAAAGGAGAATTGCAACAGAATTGTCTATTTTGTCACTGGGCTAGCAGGATGTTAAATATCAGAGAAATGTCACTTTGACATTGAAATATCAACGTGATTTTAGATCAATATCAAACTGAAGCTTAAGTTGTGTAAGTTACATTTTCTCATTTGCGGCAGCCTTGTTTTAGAAATACTTGAAACAAATATTATAAAATAATTTTGTTTTGTTCAGGTTTGAAGCTCTCATAGAGAGGGAGTGGATCCAGGCAGGTCACCCGTTTAGGACCAGATGCAACAAGTCTGCCTATGCCATAACAAAACATCGACAAGAATCGCCTGTCTTTCTCCTGTTCATAGATTGTGTATGGCAGGTCAGTAGTTTTTTTTTATTGTGAATCTGATAACTGGCAAGGCAAAATGTGTTGGTGTTTGAAAAATCTTCACTCAAAATACATCTCAAATGTAGAGTATACTGCGTTCTTTTGGTCTCTTTAACCAGTATGCATTTGCTGGTCAAGATTTTGTTTAAAAAAAAAATGCGTTTGTGTGATTAAGTGGTCGTCTATTTGAAGGTTATTACAGCTTTGCGAGAAACCATCTTCTTTTTCTTTATTTTAAAAACTGCATCCTTTGATCTATTATATACTTTTAATTTTACAAGCCCAAATGTTTATATTGTCAATGTATAAATCTATTGTATTTCAGATCTGGCAACAGTTTCCCTGCTCTTTCGAGTTTAATGAGAAGTTTCTGTTGACACTTTTCCAGCATTCATACTCTTCTCAGTTTGGTGAGTGCCACTGTCGGGCAGAGGAAATTGTACAAACAGTATTAAGCACATATTTTTACATTATCTTATTAACTTTGGTATGATTTTAGAAGTATAATTCAGCAATAAACGGGGATATCTTTTCTATACATCCTGCATTAAATGATTAATCTATCAGAACATGACAAATTAATGGTTTTGGCACACAATAGGAGAATGGATTGTGCAAGACTTATGCAGGGTCACTGGGCGGGAGTGTCTCAGGCTAGAAGACAAGACCAGGTGGTACTCGATTGAGTCCGACTGGGACATTCTCATCTTACCCACGTCATCCTACTGAAAGGTGAAGAGCCTTCACAGTGTCATACCTGCAACTGTCAATTATCCATAAGTTACACTCTGGTTGACTGTCCACCTTTTCACTGGGAAAGAAATCTGTACCTTGCTTCCAAAACATTAGTCTAGAGAGCATATTTACTTATCTTAGTCCTCAGCACCTACTAATAAAATTAACTTTAATAATCCTACACGTGGATCTTTTAAACCTCTTTTAGGCACAATTTGTATGCTTTTACCACTCGGAGAGATACAGGAGTCACTGCTGCTACTAGTATAATGTATTAACTGTGTAAGGACACCATGGGCACAATATAGCCATTACCGTGCTGATGTGCTGTAAAAACAAACTCACTCACTGGCTGGGAAGCTAACACATGTAAATAATTTTGTTTACTCAAAAAGATGTATGATAACAAAAGGAGATTCAATAGTTTTGCTGTGAAACAATGAATTTGAACTAAAAGAAAGATGAACAAGTACTAAGGAATATTGGATTTCATCAGTGCCCTCTTTTTCCATTGACCCAGGTACTTTCCTCTGCAACAACGAGAGAGAAAGACTGCACTGCAAACTGGCTGACAGATCAGTTTCCCTTTGGTAAGACCCACCACTTAAAGATACATTTTTATTTCATTCTAGTTCTAGGGTCTAAAAATATTACGCCTCAAAATTTCGTTAGAAATGTTAATTTTAAGTTTTAAAACACCCTGAGATGATTAAATGTGCATTAAAAATATTTTAATTGCATCAATTATATTTTTTATACACTATCAGGGAAAGCGACATGGCAAATAGGGGTAAGGGTAGAAACTCGAAAATTATAGTATTGGACACTGATTGTTCTTCCATTGGAGCCATCTAATGTTTTTTTTTCCATACACATCCAGGTCTTACTTGAACCGAATGGAGATTCTGCAAGACTTCATGAACCCTATGTACGAACCAAACCCGGCAGTCGTTTGGCCATCTGTGGCGCCTCAAAGTTTGGTAAGAATCTAAGAATTTGACTCTAGGAAAATTCATCTGAAGTCATATTTGTCTTATGAGCTACCATTAATTAAAGCAGGGATGCACATTTGCTGTACATTTACGAATTTTCAATTTAAAAAAGTATATTCTATGTTGGATAATTGTAATTATATACTAAATTGTGTGATTCAATTATGCTACAGAGCTTTATGTGGAAGAGTGTGGATTTACTTAGCATCACTCTTTAAGTCATGCTTATGCTGTTTTTTTGTTGTTGTTTTTTTTATCTAAAAGACCTTATATAAGTTAACCAAATCTTGCATCTTTAGATATCAAATTTTAGGACTCCTTTTGTTTTTTAAATCGAGATATTTTTAAATTTCCCTACCAGAAATCAACTTCAATCAGTTTCAAGAAAATAAATATCTCACATTTATATAAGTTAAAATGAAAAAAAAGTTTAAAATAATTTTGTAATTAAAAAAAATTTCAAAACTTGAAAATAGAATTGTTGATATTCAGATTTTAATAGAGTGAATTGTGTACTTACATAATTATGTAGTGCACAATTTATTCTACATATCATAATCACTGGTATCATAATAATTAAAATACTACAATTAGTTTCAATTAAATAAGGAAAAACAAGAATAAGAATATCGTTTTAAATATTTTAAAACTTTAAATAAAATGGGATTTGCCATTCTAATAGTGCAGTGATAATATTACACTCCTGAATCTTTGCAAGTCTGACCTCCCTTGTACCACCCAAATTTTGTTATGCAGACGATATGGACTGGACTATACCTGCGTGGCGTGATCAACCAGGCACCCCAAGAAGAGGCCTGGAAAGAAATCTACAAGATCCGCGAGTATGACCAAGAGCTCAAGTCAAAGGTCAACAAGCTGCGGCGCCAGTTGGCATCGCTCGAGCGGGAGGCCATCTCTCAGGGAGTTGTGTCCCCTCCCTCGCAGAAAGCAGTAGCGCCCTCAGGGGACGGGGTGGACAATGTGGCGGCAGCGGCTCCTAGCGAGGGTCTCTAGCTTGCCTTACTGCGTGCTAGCGCTAGTGTTAACAAATTGTATGTGTTCTAGGTTGGAGCTTAATGCTGCACAGGTTTTTTTTATATATAAACCCAAAAAAAATATTCAATTCCTCTTTGAAAGTTTGATATTTCAGAACAGTTCAGTAATAGGTATTAAATATCTGTTAGTAAGTGACAGTTGATTTACAACAACCTTCGCAAGATCCTTTTCTTTTTCTTTTACTCATTTTAGCTGTGCAGTTTCATGCATAAAATTTGTGTGTATTTGTTTTGGAAAGTCAAAAAAAGATATGATTTATATTTGTGTAAATTGAATATTGACATCATATAAAAAAGTGTTCTGTGTTGCAGTGGAGATAGCTTGTGTGTAGCCGGTAGGCTTTTAGCTGCTGTGCCTGTGTTTATATGTGTAGATCTAAAGCTATAGACCAAGTTGTGTTGTTTTTCTAGTCTTTTCATTGAAGATCATTTTTCCTATTAAATGTCAATCATAATTTATATAGCCCTGTATACTTCCTGGGACCAACATTTTGTACTTTTTGCACGACACCACAGATCTTTGTTTCTCAATCATTAAGCCTTTTCCCGTGGCTCAGCGATGTTTTTATGGGGATAGATGAAAAGCCTTTGTAACAAACAAACTGAAATTAAGTTGAGTCTAAATAAGAAATAAATAAACTGCAAGTTTTTAAGTTGGGAATTTCTTGTTTCATTATGAAATTTTATAACACTTTTTTTCCCCCCTATTTTTCTTATGTGTCTGACTGATTATCTTTGGGTAGGGGATCTCATGATTGTTTCAGCCAGAAACAAATATCAAAGATCACCTTGTGAGGTTTTCCTGTATATCATCAAATTTAAAAGCAATAAGCCTAGATGGAGTTAGGTTGAGATAATGTGATGATGATATTATGATGTGATGTATATATATATATATATATATATTCATTTTGTATACTATCTTATACTAAACATGAACCTATTCTTTTTAATGATTGGTGCATTTTTTTACAAAATAGGTCCCATTTAAAAATGCTTGAGGGTCTTACTTGACCCCTGAGCATACAGTTAGGGTGTAAACAGAGTTTTAACAAATTAAATACTGATATTAATTGAAAAAAAAACCAACAACAATTTAACAATATTTAATCAAACTCATTTCCTTTGAGGTGGAACAAAATGTTTTTTTAAGAAAATTGTTTTTGTTTTTAAGTGTAAAGAATGATGTATTTTTTTGCTGTCATTTTTGTAAAATTGTGATTGATTATTCAGGGATAAAACTATGTCTCATAATAACAATGAAGTCATGAGATACATAACCTTTTTATTCATAGTATCATCCATTCAGTACTTCAATTGACCTTTTTCCTACCCCGTTTTATATCCTCTGAGTTATATCTTTTCTGTTGTTTTTTTTTTCTTTTTCCCTCCATACACAAATTTAAAGTGGTTGGTAGGTGCCAGATAGATCAGTGATTGAGTCAGGCTGATAATTCAAATCTTGGCTATGTGAACTTGAAGTCATTTAAAAAAGACCAGGCAAAACTCTAAAAAAAAGAGAAACGTATGTATTTAGAGTCAAACTCAAAGTGAGCTATATCATTAAAACGTGAGGTATGATTGTTACACTTTTGCTTTATAGGCTGAGTAGACTGAACAAAAAATGCTCTGTGAGTATCATTCTGTCCAAACTATTGTAATGATTCAAAAGAGAGATCAATGTTATCCTTACTGCGCAAAAATCTGTTCTCTTCTGTCTTTTTGATGACTTGGCCTCTACTTAAGGAGACCTCTGTGCCCCTCTGTCATTGTCGTTGTAATCGAATTCTCCTTGGTTAAGCATCCATCATTCCACCTCCTCTCTTCCCCATCCCTCCTTGTGTAAATCTTTTTTTCCCCCGTAGTCTGCTTTTTTATTACTTATCAAAAACAAGACCCATATTGTAACTATTCCGTTTCAGTCTCAATTGTTCTCCCCTACGCTTTTATATATAGTGAGGGTATAGGAAGTTTAGATATTTAAATGCGTTATGTTTCAGTATGTATAGCAATATTTACCAAATAAAGTTTCTTCTCATTCAAATTCAACTTCCATGATTTTTAAATGCCATTTGTTAAACAAAATTTATCTAAGTTAATGACTTTACTGTATGTAATATTATATAGGCCTAAGCAAGAAAAAACAGATAATTTTGTTGTTATTGTGTTTTTGTAGAACCTCCTTTTAGGAATGTAACAAAATGATCTCCCATTTTTTGTTTTGTTTTTTTGTTTTTGTTTTGTTATAATTTGCCTCATGAAACAGTGCAATACTTTTTCTCATGTTGCCACAAATCACGTCAATATGTATAATTATGATAAATTTTAATGGGAAAGAATCTAATCAGGTTATATAAAAATATGAAGACCTTTGAATTACACATGAGTAATATGTGCCTCGTTTAATTTCTTGTTGCAAAGAGAGAATTGTACAAATTTTCTCACAAGATATAGTACTTGTAGTAACAGGATAAAAACTGTTTACAGTTATGTTTAGGTTTACTTCAAATAGCTTCACCCTTTAGACTAGAGGTTGTGAGTATTTGCTAATTTTTGCTAATTTCCATAACTCAAGATGATTATTTTTGTGCCGGTATGAGGGATTGCTCAGAACATACAATGCTTTCCATTAAAATCTGCATTGGATTTGTAACAAGATATTGGTGTCACAGACTCAAAGGTACCATCATGTTACTCTTGTTCACCTTGGTTGAATTACCTAGGCTGTGTATTTGAGTTTATTAATGCTCGTGTATATTTGCCATATTCTAATTTATTGTCGTTTTTGAAGCATCAATAAATCCACATGTTAAAATTACCGGTACCAACATTATTTGTATCTATTGTGTATTTTTTTTTTTTTTACAATTTTCTTGGTCTTAAATAGTTATAAAAGTTAATTAGTGGATGTTAAACTCAATGATTTCATTTCATTGGATTTCTTATTTCTTTACAGAATACATCAAACCAAAATTGTTTAAAAGTCAATACAACAACAACAAAAAGAAAAATATTACTTCTGGTAATGAGAATTTTTAAAGACATAGGCTGTGCTTAAGTTGGTTCATTCTAAATTCCCTAAGAATCCTCTAATGGGCATAGCAAATTTTCTGTCAAATCAAGCATGACGACCAGCTGAGGATCAAATCACTTATCCGTTCGTACGGTGCACTACTGACTGAGCCACCCGTTGCACCCCTTGATTTAACACCACTAGCTTCACCACGGTGCCTAGAAGCTGATTCTGGCACTCTAGTTTATATTTCTTCTTTCCTGGTTGTTACTCAAACCTAGACTACAGTCTTGTTTGCACATTCCACTTTAGTGCTCCGTTCAGGAATCTTTTGTAGGACTTCATGATCTTGCAATGTCTCCATTCTATTGTTGTTTGGCTTGGTTATAACCGTGAAAGGATGGTATATGATGTAAAATAATGAAAAACAAAAACGAGTAACATGAAAAAAATACTTTTTGTGACAATAATGGTATGTTTAAGTAAACAGAAAATCATATCAAATAATACTCTTTAATTCAGTTGTAAATCGAATTTAATTTTGAAAAAAAGAAAAATCAATTAACAACAAGAATACAACAAATCCCAAAATATATGCCAGGCATAGTTGTAGGATGCCTAATGTGAGAGCAATATTTAGCAGCGTAGCGAGTAGAAATATTTGGCCCCAGTCTCCATCTCAAAGAAGTTCCTGTAGTTGTAGAAGAACTGGTCTACTGGTCGACTTACCATTTGGCTCACGATGGTATAGTCTATGCTGGGACTGTTGACAATAAGACCTATGGGGGAGATGAGAGAGGGAGGAGAAGTGATAATATGGTCATAGCTACTGCTGCTTCTGTTGTTCCATATGGTCAAATTCGAAGAGAATCAGAATACCATTTAGAAATAATAATAACAGTTTTCTTTTTGTATATTATTTATTCCTTGCTGTGTAGGGTTCCCACAAGGAGACGTCAAACCCACCTCTCTCTGCGAGAATTTTCTTGCTGAATATCGACATTCATTATTTACAACTTTGTCACTTGATGTGGACTAACTTCTTAGCCATTGAGTTTATTACAGCAATAAAAAAGTGTTCCCTTTATTTGGCATATTGACTTGACAACAATGCAACTGTAAATTAACGATTTTAATTCCACATAGCGCAAACATTACTGTTTCGACGCTTATCACTCCAAATCTTTTTTTTAACTGTTGACCACTATTAACTCTATCTCTAAACGATTTTTACATTATGGAACCTGCATAATTACAATGTACAAACTTGGTTGCCTAGAAATCCGACTGAATAGATAGAGCATGGCCGCTCTTTGACTGTGACTTATCTCTTCCTAAAAACCACTACTACTAAATACCAAAGTTCAACGATTGTGAGTGAAGGTAAATGTTGGGTTCTTAATGCTCAATGTCAGCAACGAGGCTATATACAAAAGACTGGCCCCAAGATAATTTTTATTGCGTTCATGTATAATGACATGGGAAGAAATGAGACAAAGAAATATTTATCTACCCAATCGTATGATCGAACCGGAGACTTACCGAATAAAAGCTCGGCGCTCTACCACTTAACCAGTTGAACTGAGAATAGAATCAGCCGGCTGCCTTGGAAGATGTCCATGTTGTTTTTAATGACAATTTAATAGGGGGTTGATTCCATAACTGGGATCGGACAACAAACACAAGAAAACTACAATGGTAGCGAGTTCACAGTTTTGATAAAATAATGTTGTAACTGAAAGAAAACGGCTAGGCTGTTCATTAGGCTGTGATCATTATTTTACGAACAAACACAGAACACTCAGATACAGATTATACTTCAAAGATACACCGTTCTCTATAGAGGGAGGGAGAGAATTCTCTCCCTCTCTCCGGGTTTAACGTCTCCTAGGTTCCCCTGGGGGATCCTATACGGCGACAGGCGGCGTTGACAGAAGACAAAAGCTCAGGATGAAGGCAAGACATGATAGATCCTATGCTTGTTCATTCTATTACTACGAGGCTGGTCCTCTTATGTATGGGGTTCCCTAATTTTGGGGTTCTAAAGTGGAAAGGGGGATAGGCTGAGACAGACAAGACAAACCTTCCCTTCTACGCTGGGGGGACGGGCAAGGCTAGGCTACATTTAATTTTCTTTTTATGAGTGAGGCGGGAGATTGATGAAGTAGGTGCAACTGGTATGGCTGCATAGTTAAAACCGGGGGTATTACCCTATTGGTATTCTAATTAAGTATTGTTCCACCATTCCCAATATTGCCGTGGCTATTGCAGCTCCTACGATCGCCACCTACCCACCATAGCCATTCCTACTACTTCAGCAGTAGTTATTTTATTTATTTTTTTTATTTTGCTGCTAATTTTTTCATTAAAATAAAGATACACCGATCCTTTGTTTACAGCTTTATTACATTTAGGTCTACCCAGTACCTCAATCTTAAGCCTGAATTTTTCGAATCTCGGGATTGGTTGGTTGATTGGTTGGTTGTTTGGTTGGTCGGTTTTTTATTGTTCAACGACAGCAGCTAGGTTATAACATGGACGAGTCCAAAGACTAACGTCTGAAAATTTTACGTTTTACCATATAGAGACAGCGGGGGTATACCAGACCTGTTTCAGCCAGTAAAATTATACCAACACCGAAATAACCAGCAGAATCTCAGGAACATCAATTTTGAAGGTGACGCCCATGTTTCCGAATTGAGCGCAACACAGACATGGTGTCCTTTCTTTTTCTTACGTAAGCACAAACGTATCGTGTTAACAGTGTTTGCGTTATGTAAAAAGAAAAAGAAAAGATAAATATTTGTGATGTATGCAACAGTAAATTATCCTATATTTTAATGATATAATGGTTTATTTGTATAAACCTGAGATAATAAAACAAATAGACGCAGCTGCCAATAGTTTCTTTTATTTATAGTTTTACATAATAAATGAAAATCCTTCGTTCACGAACGATGAAAAAAAAAGAAAACGAGGCTATAGAAAACAAACAACAAGAATGCACACACAAAAAAACCCAAACAAACCAACAACAAAAAAGAAACAACAACAAACATTCTCCACCAAAGCACTCAGGTTGGGAACGATTGGCAGGATCCAAGCATGTTTGTGATCTGTGTTGAATGCCTTTCAATGATTAAAGGACGTACGCGTATGCAGCTTCTTTATGACAAAACATATTGAGCCGGAGAAAATAATACACAAATAGGCACAACACTTTGCGTCACAATGTTTCACAGCTAACGCCTTATCTATGGGTCAAACGATTAGTATTAGTCAATAATATTATAAGACACACACTTGAACAATAATGTCATAATAAAAAGTAGCTCACACACACAAAAAAAAAAAGAGAAAGGAAGAAACGGCACGCCATGTAGATTCAGGCAGGTGAAAGTAAACGTCTGCAAAAGTGCTTTAGCCAAAGGCCAAATGAAACGGCACTAGATCTACAGTTCATTCCAGATCCTAGTGCGACTCGAGCGAGAACACCATCTTTTTTTTTATAACGAGTCAATACTGAGCACACTAGTTAAAGAATAATACTTTCTTAAGTATACAAAAGGGAATGAAGGGTCGGAAATCTGCTTCCTTCACAAATCAGTGTAATGTTGTAGCAAGTAAAGCTTTCGAGACACTAAGCCCGATCACGCGTAGAGAGGGTATCTTAGCCCATGCCAAAGTGATTGACTCAAAACCATTGGGAGGGGGGGGTATTGCCTTTGTTAACACCGCCTTTAAGTAACTTAAAATTATTTTTAACAAACTCTTGCCCCAGCGCAAGATTAGCATCATCCTGTTGAAGGTTCATTGGTCAGTGTTTGGGTCGTCAGTTGTAATTGGGTAAATGTCGGTAGCAATTCTGTAATGGTACGGTGGCGTGGTGAAGCAACCTCGTGATGTATTTTGACAAGTTGGGAATAGATAAGTGTGACTCTCCTGGATCAGAAAAAAGCCTACTACAAAGTATGACTTAAAAACATGTTTAGATCGCGTATGCAATGCACAAGCATGTTACCTTCAAACTCAGAAACCAGTCTTCTCCATTATGCCCCCCAAAAAGTTGTTCATAAGTAATTTCCTTGCATTAATAGAAAAGAAAACTTGAAAATAGACACATTTATGGGTATTTTATGAGAATTACCTGTTCACGTGTTTGACTGCAACACATTAGGTGCCTGTAATACACGACAAACTTGATAGATCTGTAGATAGTGTTTCAGACTGAGGACCATGAAGGTCGAGTGTAGAAATACTTACGTCTAGAAATCGGGGAAGGGAGTGGGGTTCTTATAAAAAATTAGAATACTATCGTAGTTCAGTTGTTTACTTTTTACAGGGCACACGGCGGCGATCTAGCTTAATAGGTAAAAAAAACAAACGCAGGCGCTTTTTAACGAGGAGGCCCTTCGTTATATTCCCGCCTTTGCTTTGATTCGAACTGTTTGAGTCGGTGATAATGAAATGTAACTGGATGAGGCACAAGCCTTGGTGCCCCCTTTAACTGTATGAGGCATTCCGTTCTAACGTTGTCAGAACTTAGTCTTGGATCCGTCGCCGTAGATGTCTCCCGTTCAAAAAGTTTATAATGCTCCGACTAAGAATTCCTTTTTTATTTTTACATAATTATGATACACATATTTAATACCATAATTTACGGATGGGGCTTCATACACACAAATCATGATTTTAATTATGAGCAGGTTTTTTTAACACTTGACACTGAGCAACAAATCTACAGAAATTTGTGTCCAATGTCAGGCGACATTAATTTTATGTGTGCCTTTCGATACATGTTCAACTAAAACAAATGGCTAACAACACGATATAACCAATAGGCCAACTACAATATTGAGAGATGAGTTGAGCTGGTTAACGGCCAACATGAGCACTATATAGGCTATATTATGGACGGACCTCAAGACTGACGTCTGACAATATTATGTGCTGCCACACACAAGACAGGGCGGGGATACCATATGTCAGCCGGTCACATTAAACTGACACCGACCCAACCAGTGAGGGGGCGAAATCGCCAGGGCTCAAACCACGGGCGTCATGCGTCGGAAGCCGATGTTTTACCCCAGGGCCACTCTGCCCCCTACAATGTTGAGAGAATAATACACCAACATGGCGTTCAGAGACGCTGTATCGGATTACATATATACCCGTACCTGTTAACTACACTATGGCTTCCAGCGCTTAGTCGAGCGCTAACGTGATTTTAGTAAGGTTATCTGATTTCTTCTATCAGATGTTATGACATTATATCTGTAATTGTATCCTTCGCGTAGGCTTTCGACATTTGTAAAATATTAAGTTTCAAAATATGATTATGAAGTTACATTTTAAAGATAATTGTAAAATTTGACTGGCTCTTTTTATCTTCCACAGAAATGAACGCAGAGACAAGGCCAACAGCATAACCACAATGAAAACCACAATAACAATATCCACACCACCACAAAACAACAACTGCAACATTAACAACATCCGCCAAAAAATTAATATCATAAAACCTACCATAAATAACAACAACAAAACAAACCAAACTACGTGTAAAACTCGTCGATCACTGATCCGATCAAAGTAAGAATGAAGAGCCAAGTCTGGCATTATAGCGAAGTCATAATCTTAGTCTTAATCTATAATCAATATCCTTTACTACTAATGGAGCAAAACAACACCAATCGTTATTAAAAAAGAACTTGCGGCTTAGGGCAGGTTTTTGTTGACATTCAGATACATCCGAGGCTTCCAAAAAGTTCTTAAGGAGGCTTCGGAAACACCTGTTTTACCGGACTCAAGTAATTTAGCTACCAACATCTGACCGGTGGCAAAACTCAGAGAGTTGGGAGCTCGGCTTTAAACAAAAGCTCAAGTAAAAATAACAGCAACAACAACAACAACAACAACAACAACAACAACAACAACAACAACAACAACAACAACTC
>RQTK01000008.1:1079923-1124293 GCA_003991915.1 Elysia chlorotica
CTTGTTTCTTTAAACCGTAGCTGTATAAACTATTTGAGTACAGAAATAGAGTTAGCACCCGTATCAATAGCACTGTGTCAGAAGTATCGAATTTATAGTATAGTTGAGGGTTATACCCCCCCCCCCCACACACACACACAACAAAAAAACAAAAACACAAAAGCAACAAAGCAACAACAAAAACATAACAACAACAACAACAACAACAACAACAACAACAACAACAACAACAACAACAACAACAGCAACAACAACAAATCACAAAAACAAAAAACAACATACAATAAAATTGGGAAATACAAACAAGAACAAAACAAAAACCTAGAACAGGGTCCCTTCCCGTTCAGTATGACTGAGACGGAAGAACCAGACTACGTGTACGGACTCACCAATGATGGTCATACAATCATCCTTGATCTCGACAGCGGCCGCGGGAATATCGTTCTTATTCTCGGCGTGCATCTCGTGGACGATGGGGACCACAATCCTCTCTACATCCGGTCTGGCGCCCTGCAAACCAGAAATATACTCTAGATAAATTCCTGATGTTGCACTGATGGATGATCTCAAAATGTTAAAAGTTTCATACAATAAAGGAAGTGTCTATTTGTTCAAGACCATTTTTTGTTCCTAAATGTATTGATTCTGAAGAAACATTACTTTGAGTTTAAGCATACTTCAAATTAAATACTGCAATGCTTCTTTGCCCCTCCCAAAATGCCCAAGAATTTCGTTGGTCGTTGATCAACTAATTATCATCATCATCATCAACATCATCATCATCATATATACTATACTACTACTACTACTACTACTACTACTACTACTACTACTACTACTACTACTACTACCACTAACTGTTATGGCATACTTACTACGAAGGAGTTTTGCCTCGTGAAGTTGAGGGCGTTGGCTAGGTTAGCTCTACCGCTTGGTCTCAGCGAAGAAGTTATTTCGTATATCCGTCTCTGCAGGTCAGCTTTATTATCGAAGTCTCCGATGTGGATGCTCTGAGGGCATTATTAACAAACACACAGTGGACATACAGTATGCCAAATAAACGAATCATTTAGCTCTCGTGGATTCCAAACGATAAACATAGGCCCAAAATGTATCTTCTTTTTATTCCTTAGTCTATCTCCCCCCCCTCTCTATTTTCTTTCTTTCTTTCTCTCTCTCTCTCTCTCTCTCTCTCTCTCTCTCTTTCTCTCCCTCCATCTCAAAACTACAAAGACCTATTGTGCAAATTCACGATGCTATGACTTGAAATGATTGGCATTAACTTCTAATTAAGGATGGGAGAGACAATTGGAGTTGTAGACGACGCAAACTATGACATTGAAGCAAAGTTTTGCATGTGAGAGAGAGTGTGACTTCGAGAGTTTAATATACGCTTCTGCACCAGTATACTTTATAGATGTGTTCTATGACCAAAGCCTTTTGAAGTATAAATGTATTGTAGCAGAATGTTGTTTTGGCGATTCAAAGGATACATAGCTATCCAGAAGCATTCACCTAGTTAAAGTCTGTCTATATTGTCATTCTAATAATTATATTAATCCTATGTAATGCTGACAATAATTATGAGAGGCTGGCCCGGTGATACAGAAAATGTTAACGAGAAAACCCTACAATGTTTTCTTTTTCCTTGCCCACAAATCCAACGAGATTAACAAATAAGTTGCCGTAGCTGACGAGTTATGGCTGATGGTATCTTTGAACTGGTAGTATCCGAAATTCAGATACATGTAATAAAAAATACAATAACAACATTAACAACAACAACAACAACAACAACAACAACAACAACAACAACAACAACAACAAAACAAAAACAACACCAACAGCAATAACGAAACGGACCTCTTCAACAGTGTCATGATAGACGACGAGACCAATGCGAATGTAGTCTGGAGAGATGGGCCACTCCTCTATGATTTCCCTGATGAAGCTTCCCTCCCAGTACACGTCGTAGAGCGAGTCGGAACGGGCGTACTCCATGAGGAAGACAATCTCGGCCGGGTAGCAGCCTGGGGGTGGGACAGCATTGTGTGAATGAGCATAGTGAATATCTATTAGTAACCAGGCTTGTAGGGCATGTGAAATGAATACTTTCAAAACAGGAAAGTGAAGTCAACGTGCAAAGTTTTTGTTGTTGTTTTCAATTGATCATCTTCTGCCTGTCTGTCTCTCTCTCTCTCTCTCTCTCTCTCTCTCTCTCTCTCTCTCTTCCCCTGTCTTTTTAAATAAAGAAGATAAAGACGATGTTGATCGTGGCCATGATGGTGCTGATAATAACGATGAAGCTAATGCAAAATAAAATAAAATAAAACCAACATAACATTGATAAACTTTCATGGATCGATTACGAAAATAAGAATCTATAATTGCCACTGAATTATATTTAAGGAAAGTTTTTTTGGGAAAAAAATCAATCAAATTTTTTCCTGTGTATGTTTTTACCTATTTTGTCTATGGTGGTCCATGGTGGGGCGCATGTCACAGCCGGAACTGGGCTGGTTGGAATCGTGATATCCTCTGAGGAAAAAGACACAGCCTAGACATGAAACAATGATTAATATGGCCCATCATGTTTTTTTTCTATTTTGTAAGAAGCGGGATACGGGTAAAGGAGTTTCATCTTTTTGCCATGCCAAATCTTGTCCTTTGGAGAGGAAAGACGTTGTTTAGCGGATCCTAGTATTAATATGTCGACTCATGGAGTAGGTCTGTTTGCGGCACTGCCATTATTTAACAACGCTCATAATTATGCTTTATAAAAACGACGTTTTATGGGTTAAAAAAACGGATAAAAAGTAGGGCAAATGTTCAAAAATAACCAGTGGAAAATGTAGTTGGGGATAAAGAACAAATTGGGAACTATGCAAGTATTTTTCTTGACTATATGACAGCGCGCTGCGCTATAGATCAAAACTGGATGAACACCTTTTTTAATGCTGAGAAAACCACCCGACGTTTAAATAACCAATGTTGTCTACATCTAAACATTGATATAGCATTGGCATCGCCAAATAGATATTTGGACTAAAAAAATAAGCAGTTGAGAGAACTGATTGTAAATATAATATGCGGAATAGACTTCTGGAAATGAAAGTATGACGTCAATATCCTACCGCATTTCTGGGAGGACATAATTATTATCATGTCAAAAGGCTAGGCTAAGGCTTCTCCATTTTAAAACCCTACACAGCATCTACCCACTAATATTCTTCTCCAGAAAATGAAAGGAAACGAATATCTGCGGAGTGCATGATTTCACTGAGCAATTTTTTTCTCATTTTTGAAGGTTTGGGGATTTTTTGATGTTTGGCTCCGATTATATTCAAAAGAAAACCGGATTTAAATTTTACGTAGGTGAAAAGGTTGCGCTTTTTGGTATCCCCTTTGATAACTCAGTTCTTTTACACAATCAGAAAAAAAACCAATCAAATAAATACGATCATTATTATCACGAAAATGTGCATAAGTAAAATGAGATATGGAAAAATTCATGATCTATTATTAACTTTCGAACCTGAAACTAGTATAAGGAACAAATTGCTAGACAATTTGAAAACATCCCATTTGATGGGACAGTAAGATAATTTATGAACAATGGCAAAAAAAAGCAATGACAAGAGGAAAAAAACACAAGGAAAGGTTGCAAAGGCCTAACAAAATTAAAAACCTAAGAAGAGTATGTTTGTCAATCTGTTAAAGTTTTTCTGTTTTTCTTTTATATTCACACATGTAAGCGTTTGAAATTGCTTGTTTAAACCAGCAATACAATGATTAGTTATCTAACACAGAGAAAATGTATAGGGTCCACTTACATTATTTGCCTGAATTGTTTCATTTAATTTGTTTTATATGAGAGGAAATAACAAAAAAAGGCTGGGGGGAGGGAGGGGGGCGAATCGAAAAGAGAGGGGTGAGCTTAGGATGCTGGTTGAATTATTGGCTAAAACGACTCTGAAATCTGTGGCGAAAAATTCGACATATACCCAGGCTAAGAAGAACACTGATACATGAGAATACATGATTGTACATCCGGAAATGACTCTAAAATCTGTGTTGGACAATTCAACATATACCTAGGCTAAGCTAAGAAGAGCGCTGATAAAATGAGAATACATGTACATCCGGACAGCAACCCTCATATATTTATTCATTCGCATTTATTTATTTATTTATCTATTTTTCAGTTTCAATAAGTTACGGTAAGTGATTATCACAAGTATGAATATTAATTGTCCGATAGTACTGATTGCTGCCTTTACAATAAATGAATAATTGCATTTATAAATTATGAACTGAATACTTTTTTATACACTAAAATAAAACATCACAAAATGGCCTATACTTGCAAAACTCATATGCCTGAACAACACTTTGAGCAAGGAACAAAAAATCTTAATATCAAGACACAGCCTATGCAATCTCAAATGTCGAAACTAATACTTTTATCTCGATTTGTACAATATTGGTACATGTATGGCATAATTATAGCTATGACTATATACCCAATTCTAGCAGAATTTCAGATATCATTTATATAGTGTTTCAAAAGAGATGTGACCTAGACTTAATACCAAGACGGTCTGAGTAACAAGTCCACAATCTATATATTATAGAACGATAAGCAGGGGACCAGGAGGCTCAATCGGTAGACGGGGCGGCTTCTATTCAGAGCTCGCTGGTTCGATTCCCCAGTCAGCCGCCTTGTTATCTACTGGTTAGTTAGGTGTCAGTATAATTTGTCCTAATGAGACAGGAGTACCGTTATGCCCACTCTGTCTGCGCGAGGCAGCTCGTGAAAATTGACAGGCTGTGTAAGTTTTGAGACCCGCCGCTGTAAAGGGTCATCTTTGAGAATATTTGGAATGTCAAACAAGGAGAGATATTTTATACAAAACATGGTGTCCCAAGCCTATGCTAGTGTTTTGATGATCAGAAACAAGCTTGCACACAACTTACGACAAATGCCGCAATGCCGCGAGCACACGATCATGCCTATAGGGTCACTGCAGGGGTCCAAGTCTGCGCATTCCAGACCGACAACGTTGTCCATACACGGTGCTGTGGTAGTCATCTCCTCTTCGGGAGCACCTGGAGTATTAGAAAAATCAGAGTTAACCCCTTGAGTGCCGAGATGGTATATAGGCACCATGGATAAACCACGAATGTAGTTAAACATGGGAAGGCTTATACATTTTTCTAAATATCTTTTTTAAGTACCTTTTAAGATGGTATATAGCCACAATGGATAAATCACGAATGTAGTTAAACATGGGAAGGCTTATACATTTTTGAATTTTTCTAAATATCTTTTTAAGTACCTTTTTTCTTAAAGTTGAGAATGAGTTCAACGCAAATTGAAATCTGCCAGTCATAGTTTGGATGTAATTCAACCTCATAACATGCAAAGAAGCATGGGACTAGGGATGAGTTTAATCTGGATATTCTTATTAAATTATTATGGAAGGAGTACGTGTCTGAAGGCAATATTGTCAAATACTTATATTCATTTATATACCATCGATTACCCGTTCTGTTCTAGTTTAACTCCTTGAAGATTCCTAAAGAATATTATACACGGCCATGGGTCCCATAACTAACTTCTAACAATTTTACGTGCTGCCACATAGAGACGGCGCAAGGATCCCAATATCCTTTCTCAACCAGAAATATCTCTTTACTTATATACAAATATCTCTATCATAATGTACAAATGATCAGACTATTAAATTTACAAACACCTCTGCCATAATGTACAAAATAATTATATTTAAATGCCACTATCATTGGGTACAAATGCGTCTGTCATTATGTCATCATAACCAAGTACAAAATGCCCTTATCACTTTGATAAAAAAATGTTTTTATCATTATTTCAAAAAAATGTCTTTATCATTATTTTAAAAAATGTCTTTATCATTATTCTAAAAAATCCCTCTATCATTATTTAACAAATGTCTCTATCATTATGCAGTTTAATATGGTATACCATGCCTTATCATTGAGCGAAGAAAACCACTGACCGCAGACGTGGCATGACTTGGCGCACAGAGACTGTGCCAGCTCGCCGCTGCAGATGTCTGGCACCAGGCTGGAGCAGTTGCCGCCCGTGGACAGGCTGTCTTCACACACTGTGGGTCACCATAACCAAAATGGACATGGTCAAGTATTGTGAGTTGGACAGCGAGAGATAGGGGCGGAGACAGCAGATAAATAACTCCAAACTACACGCACCAAAAAAATTAGGATTTATCTATCAAAATACTAATAATTGTGACGAGAACTGCTAATCATAACAAGACGATGATGAGTTATATAATACATGTAGTAAAATACATAATCTAGAGTCAATCATTCGCAAGATACAAAAGGAATTACTTGGAATTTGCTGTATTTTTAGGCGTTTCCTGATAATGACTAGTTTCTTCTCGAGTTTGAATGTAACATACAATACAAAAATACTGAACTGACCGCAGTGTCCACACTTGATGGGGCAGAGCAAGCTGACCAGCTCCGTGTCCTCATGCCCACAGATGCCCTCCACCGTCTCACACTGATCCTGGTCGCGGCACTGCCCAACCGTCTGCGACCAATCACCACTTCCCGGTTGCGCATCTAATGCTCTGCGCACTGTGTTCCTGAAATTCGGGTCGCTCAAAAATGAACCCAAACCTGAAAAGTTGATATTGAAAAATTCACATTGTGACGTAATGTAGTTTAATATGTTGAAATGATTTCGTTTTTTTAACCAAACTTAAAAAGGTCACATTGTTAGGGTAACTGTTTCTTACTCCAAAAATATTCTTTATTCTCTTTATGTTTTGATTAAAAAAAAGTAATGGGTCTTCACTTCAGTCGACATATTGCAGATGGTTCATGAATCTTTGCCGCAGATGACACGATGAAAACGGTACATGGATCTTCAATGCAGATGACACGATGAAAACAGTACATGGATCTTCAATGCAGATGACACGATGAAAACGGTACATGGATCTTCAATGCAGATGACACGATGAAAACGGTACATGGATCTTCAATGCAGATGACACGATGAAAACGGTACATGGGTCTTCAGTGTACATGACCCGGTGCAGATGGTTCATGGACCTTTAATGCAGATGACACAATGTAAGGGTACATCACTTTCACCGCTATCGACATGATGCAAATGGTTCTGTGATTTCTTATCTCACTATAGGTATACATGCATGTACACCAAAACGAATGAAATTTGTACGTGCTGACACAGAGTCAGAGTCTCAGAGAACAGGTGCTTGGGCTTTTGTGTTAGCCAACACATTATACTGACACCGATCCAACAATGTGTAGTAGGGAACATGGCGGCATAAATACCGTTACTGAGATTCGAATCCAAGACTTCCCGATTAGGAATTTGGCGCTTTTTCAACTCAGCTGCCGACCCATACCTTAGAATCGTATGACATTACTTGTGTTGTTTGCGATTTTAGGAAGCAACAAGTCGTTTTAAGGCGAACTTCCACGCCCCATGAAATGCTGCATGTCGCTTTCGGACGTTTCGTATACTAGTGATGCTAATTGGACAAAAAATGCGTCGAGTTTAAACATCTAATTGGAAATTCAAGCTTCTTGATTTAACTTCGTTAACTTTTTCTCTTAGTATAGATGTTGCAGTGCACTGATAGCCCAAACAGCAATACAATACAATCACGCACTATTTTCTGAAAATGGGATTTCAACTAGCTTTGCGTATAAGATGTATAGAATTATGATAATGGAGGTGTGATAGTGAAACGGTTAAGTGGTGCGGTAACTAGGTGATAAAAAAAGGATGTTTAACAACCGAGATATTAAAATACATTACTGTTAGAAATAAGCTTTCACAACAATAGTCCACTTCGTTGGAACATAAGATGTGTTCAAGCATCATAGACGTCATAGTATCACCAGAGACTCTAGATTTAGTGAGACGTTTCACAAAAAGAGCTCACAGTGCTTTTGAGACGTTGAGCTAGCATGGACGTGCTCACTCTGTTTCTTCATTAACATTGAGGCGGTTGATCAATGGTATATATACAATACGGACAAAATTATATTCATGCACTGAACACCTATAATCCCCCTCACCCCTCATTCCATTAAAAATATTTTGCCTTTATAATTATATGCAACCAACAAAACAACACTGTTACTGGCCTTCGCAATAATTATTAACCGTCCATTAATAGTGACCGAGTTTATGCCAATAAAATATATATGGGGCCCACTTTAACATTTACAATGTTTTTGATAACCCTGTTTATACTGTGCTGATTGAGAGGAAATACGAAAGATGAGATATATAATTATATGTATTAACGACTCTAGAATTTAGTGTGACTGATCATAAACGTTTTCTTGAAATGCACTGTTCGCAGTTCATATACTGGTGGCAGTTAGATCTACCAATTACTTATACATTTATATAACTAATTTTAGAGTATGCAAAAACATCATACCAGTTGATATTTTGCCTACTTTCGGTACAGTTCACTGTGCACGGCTGAGACGGGTAAGTCAATGATAATTATCATAGGTAATATCTGAGCAAGCTGTGTCTTACTTTGTTTTCATTAAATTGTCCTTTCTTTTCCATCCACCATTACCAGTATTATTTACAATATCATGTCTAAAAATGTTTGATAATTAGCTTCATATTCAAAATAATAGCTAAAACCTATTATAATTTAGAAACGCACATTAATGTATATATTTATTAATTGTTGCTTAATTGTTGCTTAATTGCACAAATGTGTGTGTGTGTGTGTGTGTGTGTGTGTGTATGTGTGTGTGTGTGTGTGAGTATGTCCATGTTCACGCCTGCAGAGCGATAAAATATGTTTCTCATTTTATTCACCGTGTCCATTATTTTAATGGGTGCCTTTTCGGAATTACGTGAATCTATAAGTTGAGGATAATAAACTGCTCATAATTATTATATTCATAAGCTTGAGCTTGTTAGTTGCTGTTCTGGTGTGATTTGGGTGCATTAAAAATCAGACCTTGCCAAGACATTTCTACAGGGCATTGTGCACGGTGGGAGGTAAAAAAAAAAAAGGCAGAAAACGGCGGGATTGTAACATTATGAAGCGAAAGATGGAATGTATCTCGCGGTGATACGGACAAATATATCGGAGGGGAAAAAAACAGTAGATCGGAATTAGCTCACCCTTCAAGTTTTGTCATGATCTTAAGAGTGGACATTGTTTAATATTTCCTCTTTAAGCTATGACATAACTGGACTTTAATCTATGTATGAGACTGGACATATGCTGGACACACACAAACACACACACACACACACACATTAATACATTAATACACTCTTATGCAAGTTCCTCTCTCTGGGGCACTAAAACGCAACCTTGGCCCATCGGTGAAATAAAAGGAAGAAAAAAAAATAGGACAAATTTTGTTTTGTTTTGTTTTGGATATATTTTGGATGAACAAATTGTTTATCTTTTCATTCGAACGCTATATAACTTTTTTGTGTTTTTGTTTTTCTTTCTTCCCAAATAGAGCTGTTGCAAACAAAAAACACCGTTCTATGTGCTGATGGCATACAAACGAAGAAGAAAAAACAACGTTTCTTGTGGCTAAATGAATTAATATTGACCATCTTTACAAAACTCGCACAATCCCTCCGCATGACGCAAGTCGGTGCGCAGGTGCGCATGTGAAAGTGTCGGGTGCAATGAAAACCGCTTTTCTATTGAGTACTGTGTGTTAGGCACAATTAGAGTTGATCAATACACACAGAGTTTTGTGTATACAGACTGAAACTAATTTTGCCTAACCCCGTGCTTCTTTGATTGGTCTGTTTACAATTCTACTATTATGTGTTTTGTTTTTGTTTACTTTCCACTCTTTCTAGAGGCCTGCTTTCTCGTCCGCTGAACATTTTGCCCACATTGCGCCCACTGTACACCACTGCAATCAGTTTTATAATTTTTACGTCCCCTATGTTTCTCTCAAAGTCCTAGGTGGTGCGGATCGAATTTAGACTAAGAAAGAGAGAGAGAGAGAGAGAAGAGAGAGAGAGAGAGAGAGAGAGAGAGAGAGAGAGAGAGAGAGAGAGAGAGAGAGAGAGAGAGAGAGAGAGAGAGAGAGAGAGAGAGAGAGAGAAAGAGAGAGAGAGAGAGAGAGAGAGAGGGAGAAAAAGAGAAAGATGTTTTAAACGTAGTCGTTGTAGTTGAGTTGGTTTTAACCTCCAACATCAGCAGTATATAGGTTAAATGCAACACATAGATTTTTAGAACAGAGAGATAGATAGATATATGGATAAAGAGAGAGAGAGAGAGAGAGAGAGAGAGAGAGAGAGATGAGGAGAAAAAGAAAAAAGAGAGAGAGATATATGGATAAAGAGAGAGAGAGAGAGAGAGAGAGAGAGAGAGAGAGAGAGAGAGAGAGAGAGAGAGAGAGAAAGGAAAGACAGAGGGAGAGAGAGCGGCGTTGAGTTGAGTTGGTTTAACCTCCAACACCAGCAGTATAGGCCTATAAGATGGGCCCCAAGACTGCCCGGTGTATAGTTTATTTGAAGAAAAAGTTTAAAAAAAAAACCTCACACACACACACACGCGCGTACACATATAGATGTTGTTTAAAAAATCTTAAAAATAATAAATATATATGTTATTATAAAAACTTTGTTCTTCAAACAAAATATACACCGGGCAACAAAATTCTCCGAGGAGATTGAAATAATTAAGTTGGTCTAATCTGACTGCCCTCTGATCACAGGAAAGGGTTTGTCAGAGGGTCATAGTTAACACAAAAGCAGACAACTTACAGACATTGGTTTGGCCTAGTTTAAAAAACAAAACAACAACAACAATGACAACAATTAAAAAAACATATATACCTAGGTTTTGATCTTTGGCCATTTGGTGCATTTAATATTCAAATCACCGACCATAAGGCATGTTTACTCGTTCCTTTCCCTTTCTTTCAGGGTCCTGACATTTACCATCTTACGTTTACCTTCACCCAAAACCTCATATATGGGGATTTTCAGCTGACACATCAAGCGATCCACCTATTAAAGGATTATTTATAGACACTAACGGTAGTTTGTTAACCAAATCTGCAAAAAGTAACGACGACCTTTGCCTCTGTGTCATGCGATGATTCATATTGTGAAAAGCCAAATAATTATACATCGTAAGGAATGCGCCTAGCAGATCAGTATTCACGATCTAGACCCCCATCCGTTATAAAATAACGTTTGGAGCAACGAAAAACGTTTTCTGGGATCAATACCAACACCTGAGCTTTCCATTTTCATCTTCACTTTCTCGCGAAAAGATCACCGCGGTTCCTCTTTATTTTAATTTTAACTTAAACGTTTTGGGCTACTGACGTGCGTTTTTTCCTTCTGGTTGACAATATTAGTATGTAAAACAGTGTTATAAATTTCTCTTGGGTTAACACAATATAAGTATTTTTCTTATTTTCTATCAAGTTAGAGTAAATACTTTTCATTTATAAATATTTATATAAAGGCATAACATTTCATTTACTTACCATTACTACAAATCTGACTGATGATGCCAACAAGAAATAAAATTCCAACCATTTTGTGCTTGCTGGCTATAACAAAGTATATATATGTGTTTTTCGTACAAATATTCAACTTAATTTGCTCATTAAATTAATTTACGCTTGTACATCCATGATCCTTCACGACTTTCTTCGTTACTTTACGCGTGTGAACGAGACAGAACGGTCTTACATAACTACATCACGGCTGTGTTGTCTAAGCTTTGCACAGTCATTATCTTGAAGAAAAAAATCTGCATAGATGTGAATGTACGTCTAAATCGCTAACCATTTTTAAAACACATACAAACAAAACATACTTATTCAAAAAAAGATGTTGTGGAATTTAGTAAGAAAAAACATTTTTGTGCTATGATACCCATGAAATCGTCCCGTGCAGATTATAAACTTCTAAATCGCGATACTTCCACCCGTCAGATGAACTTCGTCTTCAAGGTCGTAGTTCCGGTCTTTGGAGTCTTGTAATTGTGTAAACACTCAGTCACTCACAATGGCGACAGAGGACGAACAACCAGGCATTGGCCACACTAATCTTATTAGTAAAACGTCATAACATATACATTGAAACTAATGTATCGCAGCTTGGAGCGTTCATTTATAAATATACCACGGCGTCAATCATCACCAAGACGTCATGGATTCAAGCAAGCAAAGAACAACGAGTGGACCAAGTTCGCTAATAAGCCATATTCGACTGGAACATATGGCTGCGGGTGTAACGGGAGGAGTTGTCTCATCCATAGCGCTACATCCTCTCGATTTGTTGAAAGTGCGTTTTCAAGGTGAGTTATTTATGTATGAAAACTAAGTGAAAAACTAGATCTAGGTTGTAAAATATAATATATCAACTAAGGTCACCTCTAATGTTAAACCAATAGATGACTAGATCTAGATCTATATCGGAAATCGGTCAGACATTGCATCACTCATGCCCAGTGTGGTTATATAAATCATTAAATGCAATGGTCAACCACATGAACTTTTATTATAACTTCTACTAGTCTTACTTAGATCCACTTTCTAACCAACATACGACAATTTCTTGATATTATTTCGTTCCATAATTTCTCCTAAATCTAGAGCCATATAGACTATATGTCCCTTATTTACAGATTCAAGATTCTCTCTCTCTCTCTCTCTCTCTCTCTCTCTCTCTCTCTCTCTCGCTCACTCTCGCTCTCTCTGTTTCCAATAAGTTAGGCTACTTAAAAGATTGAAAAATATTTCTTAAACTAAAATTAAAAACATTACAGAGGACACACAGTAAACTTAAGTACGTATGTATGTATTTTTATGGTTACTTGACTGCCTGTGTCATTCTCTAAAAATCATGTATACATATAGGGCCTACATATTTTTAGGCACTCCTCAAAATGGTGTATTAAAACAGGAGTTACATGAGAGTAGGAGTTTTACGGCATTTCCTTAGAATGAATAGTGATCTGCTTTAATTGGAAAGTGCAGTTGAAAATTTCCCCGCCAATCACCACTTTAAATCAGTTCATAACTTCATGGTGACCAGTTTTCATTAACTCATTTTTACTTTAATATTTTGTGATTATCCACTGTGACCATCAGCTCTACACAACCATGGATAGCCCATGATCAGATCAAAATGCACAATACCCTGCTCTCCCTACCCCATCTTTTAGTGCCAAAGAAATTTTCAAGCAATTGTTTGTTTCTCCAATATATAGGCGTTTACCTCAGAGTGAGAAGTGTGTTTTGTAATAAATCAATGTGTTTGACTAATGGGGAGGGTGTTTATCTAGTGCACGTTTGAAAATGTAAGCTGCAAGTAATGAGATTGACATTACAAGAGATAAGGAGTGAAAAGTGGGTTCAGTGGAAGGTATAGTTGGGCCACAAAGCAGCTCTAGGCAATGCTATTTATCAAGGTTCTGTTCTGTAAGGAAGGTAATGGTTATCACATGGAAACCTTTTAGGCTCTCTGCATCTTTGCACGTTCATCACATAAAAAAATTAGTTGGTTTTGTTGCACACATCTTCCTCATGGTACATAAGAGACTCTATAGGTCCCTAGCTTTGCATGCCATAAAATTTTGATTCTTCGTTCTCTTCCAGTTGATGAGGGCCCTAACAACAAACATTCAGCTAGGCCACAGTACCGAGGGATCTTTCATGCTTTCCGCACCATTGTGCAGTCTGATGGATGGAAGGGGCTGTATCGAGGAGTTACTCCTAATGTCACGGGGGCAGGCCTCTCCTGGGGTCTCTACTTTCTTTTGTGAGTATTATTTAGTATTCAAATTAAGTTTCATCTGGTGAAAAAGCTATCGAGGAACTATGTTTTGCCGAAAATATGTCATGGGTATTTATAGCTAAAAGAATATTGGCAATTCAGTGATATAAATTGCCTTTAACATGTTCTTATTATTTTTATTCCAATGCAAAGGCTCTCATTACTGTTTAGAAGATATTTTTAGGAGTTTGAAAATATTCAGTTTAAGGCATTTTGCACCAAATTTCTTCTTGTTTAATTTGATTTTCATCATCCTGTTCATAACCACTCAATCAAATACTAGCGTTAAATGAATAGTAGAACAGATGTAACATGGATTGGAAAAATGTTTCCAGATTCTTTACAGCCTAAATAATATTACCACAGACTTACTCACATGATGCCCATTTCCTGTAAATTGACAGATTTTCAGTAAAAGTTGGCAGATCAGAGCTCAGCACAAGTCTATCAATGTGTAATGCATTGTGATTTAGTATGCTATGCCGCTTTGTGTGAAAAGGTTCAGTAAAAGAGTGAGGATCCAGTTGGCATCACTGTTTGTGTTATGCAGAAAAATAGTGTTTGTTTCAGTCATAATTGCTCTTTTCCCCTTTTTTTAATTCTTTTTTTTTTTTAAGTGAATTCCAACCCTGTGTCTATTACAAATAGTGTATATATTGTTTCTTGAATTTTTGTTGCATACATTTTCAGCTACAACACAACAAAAACGTACATGCAAGACGGAGACACCACAAAGAACCTTGGGCCAGGGAAACACATGTTAATAGCAAGTGTAGCAGGTGAGTTGCCATGCCTCACAAATCGAATTACTCTCAGTCTTTATAATAATAAAGAGAGGAATACGCACAACTTAGCAACTGAGGGACACAATAAATCAAACACAACTAGAGTTAGAAAAATACATGTAAACGTTTCGCCTTTAATGGCTTCACCACGCTTGTTTTGATGGGGGCGCGGTGGCCTAGGGGTAGAACATCGGCTTCCGACACAAAAGGTCCCGAGTTCGAATCCTACTGGTTGGGTCAGTGTCAGTATAATTTGACCGGCTGAGACAGGAGTCATGGTATCTCCGCCCTGTCTCGTGTGTTGCAGCACATACAATTGTCAGGCGTCCGTGTTGGGGCCCGTACACAATATAGCCTATATAGTGCTGATGTTGGACGTTAAAACCAACTCAACTCAACTCTCTTTATTATTATATTACTCCTGTTATTTGCGCACATGCATCTACTGTTAGGTCCTTAGCAACTAAGTGTTGTGCTCTTGATTCCTTTTTGGATACATTTCTATATCTGTCTTTATGAAAGAGTTGATGAAAACTTTTGGCAGGAGTAAAAGATAAAAGCACAGGAAAATATTATAACATGGCAATGTTGTCCACCTTAACAAAAATCACTAAAATCAAAAAACACTATAGTTTAGTTGAAAATCCTCTTCTAAAAAAAAAAAAGCCGCATTGTCACATGATTGTGGAGTTGAATTTTTCTTTTTTGGTGGGTGAGGGTAAACTTTAATCTATGTACTTACGTCTTATAGTTATATTGTTTTTTTTCATCTGACCAGGTCTTGCAACTCTTACCGTAGCCAATCCAATCTGGGTGTCGAAGACACGCATGTGTTTACAATATGGTTCAGGCAGTCCAGCCAATGCTCAGTTTGTTGGAATGTGGGAGACGCTTCACAGTGTGTACCGACTGGAGGGAGTACGCGGTCTCTACAGGGTGAGCCAATATGTCTGTCTGACAAACTCACTGTTATAGGCATGTGTGCAAAGGCCAAGGGTTAAAATATTGAAAGTAATACTTAGTGTGTTAATTGGCTCATAAACGTTAAGTTTGTTGTTTTATAGACATTTTTCAATTGTAAAATATCTCTATATGAATTGTTAAGATTCCACCCACACATTCACAGAACTGAAAAAAAACAAAGCCTGTTTTGTTTCTGAACTCGAAACAAGAAATCGAATAGCCTTTATCATGCTTTTCACTGGCCACTACATATATATGAATTTGTATAGGTTCAAGAGGTCTCATTAAAAATATAACAGGGCCACTAGATTTAATTTTCTCTTTTAGCTAAATCTAAGAGCTTTCCGGCCTATTACGTTTTTTTTTCAATTTTGAAACTGGTATAAAAAATCATGTTGTAAATAAGTCCATGTCGTGGCAAACATTACTTTGTATTGGAACCTGGTCATACAAAAGACATTAGTTTTAATTACCACTTTCATCAGATATATTTACTACTTTAAAAAAAACCCATTAATTCACACATTTTTTATTTCACTTGTAATACAGGGTTTCCTGCCTGGTGTATTTGGTATATCTCATGGAGCCCTGCAGTTCATGGCTTATGAAGAATTGAAGACTTTGTACAACAAGCACAGAGATCAGCCCATAGATACCCGTTTGGTAAATATAGAACATTTTACTGATTGTTAGTCAGTTTACCCATTTTGGTTGTTTGTTGTAAACACTTACAATTGTATTTACAAGAGTGACATGGAGAAACTTTGGTATGTCCACTTTATCAATTTAATTCAGAAGAAATTAACTGAATAGAAGTATGAGGCAAGCTGTCATACATTTACTAAAAATATATGAATTTGGGTAATTGTGATGTATTTGATAAGTAATTGCTTTTTTGTTCTTTTTGAAAATTCACAAGTGGTGAATCTTTCTCTCTCCTTGTGATTTTTTTTTTCCCCAGTGCAGTAACGGCTATATTGTTCTCCTTGTGATGCCAAAGTTACCAACTCTAGTATTGTGGAATATTCTGCTAAATACTATACAAAGTACTATTAATATATTTGATTCTCATCACAGACCTCCATGGAGTACCTGACATTTGCAGCTCTATCCAAAATGTTTGCTGCTGCGACAACGTACCCTTACCAAGTGGTACGATCACGACTGCAGGAGCAACATCGCAGCTACAATGGAGTCTGGGACTGCGTGAAACAAATCTGGGTGTAAGTAATTGCTGAACCTGTGACTGTTTTAAGCTTGTTCTGAGCTCAATGAAAAAATATGTATAGTACTCTTCTCGAAGCTTAAAATTTTAAGGCAAAATTACTAGCTAATAAAGATCTAATGGCTTAGTTTTGTCTACTTTTAATAAAAGTAGATAAAACTAAGCCATTAGATTTATAGATGTGAACATAAACCTGTTTTGTAGGAAACATAAAGTTAAAGAATTTAATTTTCCTAATAACTATTTGAAAAAAAACAACAAACAACCTCAATGTCAATGATATCTTTGTTGAGCTCATCACATGCTTTTAATTTTTTGGCTATCAGTTTTGTCAAACTTAAAATAATCATATTTCATATTCAAGTGCCAAGCTGAAGATTTTTTTTTGGCCCCAATCAAATTTATAAGATTGTAACAATATTGAGGATATTTCCTAACCAAAGCTCATGAGCCAAGACTTGCTGCAGTGTCTAGATATGAGATAGAGGACACCAGTAGTATTACACCCTGTAGCAGAACTTATGAAAATCAGTGTTGTAATACATTGA
Source organism: Elysia chlorotica (assembly GCA_003991915.1). Lineage (NCBI taxonomy): Eukaryota > Metazoa > Mollusca > Gastropoda > Plakobranchidae > Elysia > Elysia chlorotica. The sequence goes on from RQTK01000008.1 coordinate 1,097,306, forward strand.
TAATTTGAGATATTGTGGAATTAGTTGCAACAGTTTTATTTATTTATCTTAACAAGATGTAGTTTTCTGCTGGAAAGAAAATTTAGACACTTATACCCCTGTTATATCTTGTGACCAGTACCATGAAATGGTTGAATGGTGGCAAGGATAGATCTTTGGGTATGCTGGAATGTTAAGACTGACAGCACTTTTCGTTTTTTTGCAAATTGATAGACTACACAATTTATATTTTGATAGTGAGTGTTGATCCTCAGAGGTTTTAACATCTAGGCTTCTTTAGGAACCTGGAACAGCGTCATCCATTGAAAAAAAAAATGCAGATTGTAGCTCAATCGATAAAAAAAAATTTATTAAATAAGAAAATTTGGTTTTATTAGCTGTGTGTATGTTTTGATAAATACATATCATTAAACTTGCAAGTTTAAGTAATGCTTAGGCTAACACACTGTCGAGAGCTGGGTCCATAGAAAAGTTACTGGTTGGTAGGTTGATGATGGTAAATGTTGTACTTGGGTGGCAGCACCAGCCATGGTCAGCACACCAGCCTGTGTTAGCAGTGCCCCGATTTGCTCCCCATCTATCCAGGCGCGAGTCGTTCCGAGGCATGTTCAAGGGCCTAAACGCCTACATGCTGCACATCGTTCCCAACATTATGATTGTGTTTGGCATCTACGAGGCCGTCCTCAACATCCACGCTGAGATGCGTTTGGAGCAGGACCTCGCCTCGGCAGAGGAATAAGTCCTTTCTTCATCCAGTGCAACTGGTCAATTTGAAGGTGGGTGTCATTTTTTAAATTTTTATCTTATAAATGATTCTGGGAATAGGAAATATAGATTTATTTATTTGATCTCTGTGTATTACAGGAATAAAATTATGGGATAGCTATAATAGATTTTATAAGCTCAATTACATAATTTTGAAAGCAATTAATAGCAGTGATATTTAAGTTGAGAAAGTAAAAGAATCAAGTGTAACTTTTATTACCAAAGTAATCTGCATTTTGAAATTATTTAAGTTTCAACATGATGTCAAGTGAAGTTTGAGTATCATAATATTTAATTAAAGGCAGTTGCTTTTAGAAAAGCAGTTCTTAAGTCAAAAAATGATTGTAAACTGTGTAAGATAAGACTGGTTGAATGATTCCTAAAAATCAGGATGCTCTAAGCTCATTTCTTGGATGTGCTGGACTTGTTAATATATACAATCATTTCAACGAGATAAAGTTTTAGTGCATTGGCTTTACTTAAATAAAGTAGCCTCAAATAAAATTTTGAAGATCCATGTACCTGAAAGAAGAAAAGTTCAGAGCACATGTTTTTTCATATACCTCACTGGTAAAGGTGGTGATATTCAGGAATAGATCTAGACAAATCAAGTCTCTTACATTTTCGATTTATATGAAATAAAAATCCTACTGAAGAAGGGTTTCTACTTGTACAAACTTTTCTGGAACCCTAGAGGAAGTAGAACTTGGGTTCGCATCCTACAAAAGCAAGACGAAATGCTCACATTAACCACTTCAGTGCTGGGGTAAAATTTAGAAATTTTGTAGAGAGCATGAATTTTCTTGGGATGTGACACCTGAAAGGGGCTAAGTTAAACACCAGTAAAGTAGTAGTGAAAAGCTGTAACCGAAATTGGGGATGAGATTTAGCCCCATGGCACTGAAGTGGTTAAAAAATTTGGAGAAAACTATGTTTAAAAAAAAAGCAAGTCAGACCTCTTGAATGCAGGCTGTTTTTTTGTGAGCATAATCTTTAAAGGCGAGAATATTATGCATACAGTCATATTCAGTTTTACATGTTATAGGTTTTTTTGAAAATCCTGTTCAGAGATGGCAGTCTTGTCTTAGAGCAAAATAGAAGGCACTCAATGAGATTTTATCCTGAAACCCTTTGCTTATCAACCAGGCTTTCTAATATCTGATTTGTCCTTCACCCTTTGTCTTGATTGTTGGATAAATGATAAATGAAAACATATACATGTGCATGATCAACTTTATCCTTCCCTAAATTATGATTTAAAGCTTTGAACTTAATGGCTTGTTTCATTTATGTTTCCTCTCTTCATAGATCTTTTTCTCAAACTGAAAAAAGTTGCTTTGGGTCGAATTGTTTAACATGTCATGTTGAGACATATACAAATTTTTCATTGAGATCTAGTCTGCTCTGTCTCAAATTTCATTGTGTCAACTCTTCATCAAATCAATGCTGTCAGGGATGTTATGTACAGTTAAAATTCTTGTTACAGTGATAATCAAAATGCAAGGAAAGCTCACACTGTTTGACCATTTTTTGTGTGCTCATTGATTACAATTTCATGTCATTCCATTATAGGCAATTCATATATGTGCAAACTCATGATGCAAAAATATTATATAAAGTAATAAAGGATGGATAAAACAGCCTTTTCTTCAATTAAAGTTTCTAGAGGAAATTTTCCTTCTTTTCCTGAAGTTTCTCAAGTTTACTCATTGGAATGTTTTGACAAAAAAATTGTGTTTTTAAATATGGTTTTGCAATCAGATTCTGTAACATTTAATTTACACACAAATAAAAGTTTGGAGATGGGAGTTACCCAGTTTCATTTGTATTTTTTGCAAAGATCAGGTTTGGAGGTAACAAATGATTAATAACTGACAATAGATGTTTTGTGGTTTCTGAAAAAGAAAGCTTTTGAAAAGAGATGCTGTGGTTCTCTTCCGAATCCCTCTCTACTCACAGAAATTGATTGATGTACACAATTAGATTTATAGTCTTCCTTTTCTTAATTCTACTTTGCTTTCATCCCTCTAAATTTTTTGACTGAATCTTATACAAGGGAATAGTTAGACAACATTTAGAGCCTTGCTGTACTCACTCTAGAGCTTGCACCTTTGTTGTCTGTTTGCAGGCCAACAGCTGCGGAGAAACGTGGTGTTATCACAGACCTAGGCGCTACAGACCTAGGTGTCTACACAGATCTAGGTGCTATAGACCTAGACAAAGAGTTTGCAGAAGACACATCTTGGAGGGGAAAAAAAGAGACACGCGGATGGATAGAGTTCATACAAGTCTTCCCTGCTGATGTTGCAGTGTTTACCTTTTCATCCTTGTTAACAAAAAAAAAAGAAAATTTTTTTCAAGGACTTCCTGAAAATGGTGGCTGATGACCCTACCTCTAGTTTTTATTGATGAGGCACATTTTTAAATTAGTTGTTATGAAATGGGGGAGAACATTTTCTTTTCTTTTTTCTTTTTGGAATCAAAAGAAAGAGCATATGAACAATCTGAAACAAAACGATGACTGCTGTGGACCAGACACGTTTCACCTTTGCTCATAGTTTCAAAGAGATACAAAGGGATAGAAGCCATTTGTAGATGTACACATTTTTTTTTATGTGCGGGTGCTTTGTTTCTTGGAGTAAGTTTTAATCTTTTTCTTTTCCTTTTTTTTTCTTTCACTTTATGCTGTTACATCCAATTAATAAAGGTTTGTTTTATGTGGAACTTACTGGGGTTTGGGATACATTTAACAGAATTTTTTTTCCATGTTCAAGTTTGAATTTGATGGTAAAAATTTGTGTATGTGTCGTGAAAGGAGTTAGCTGGTACAAAACATATACATTATTTGTAAAGTGTTACTTAAGTCTTTCAGTTAGCACCTGTTTTGTCTACTAGAATATCTATGTTTGAATCTTCTGGTGATTGGTATGGGAAGCAAGCCTTTTCCCCAACATAATTAAAGGTATGGGGTCTGCCTGATCATAGCTGCATCAGTTTTCACTGGACTTTTATGTTTCTACATTAATTCCTTACTGTGTTTTTTTGGTTTTTTTTTAATTCTAAATTGTCTGAAAAAATATTAATTCTCTTGATACCTCATGAATTTTTTTCTTTTAAGCAAGCAAGAATTTCATCAGGTATCTCAATCTTTTTTTGTTTTTGTTTTCTCAAGTGAGGAGCTCCACCTTATGAGAAGGTGCTTAAGATTCATAATTCATTTCAAACAAAATCTATTGAGTGAAGTTCCTACTTTTCGTGACAATGGCAGTCCTCAAAGTATAAATAACAAATGTTTCCTGTGAAGATTTTCTAGGTGATTATTTTTTACTCTAAATAATTAATGTCTTACATACAAAACTTAAGGTTTAAATAATGTTCAAAAAACTAAATCAAACTCCTTAGAGGGAAAGAAGGCAGTTTTCAGATTGTTTAATGGTGTACTCTGCAAATTTAAACTTGTTTATTCATGTAGATGATGTTTGCTGAGCATTCAAAAGTAGAGTCTTTATTTACTCTAGGGGTGGTTGGCTTTTTAAAAATAAAATTTTGTTTTCTACTGACGTCTTTTTCTCTGGAATGGTTTTTTTCTCAGGCCTGTTATTTAACTAGGCTATTACTGGACTAGGAGGAATGTAGAGTTTTCTATTATGATTGAGTCCAGGGAGAAGATAAGACAATACTTAATTGATAAAAAAAAAAAAAGAGAAATTCAGACTAAGGGGACACAGACTATTGGTAACAAACAAAAAAGATTAGCATTATGTTTGGTGGAAAATTCTGAAGTATTTGTCATTTCTTCTGAGAGCGAGAAAAGAATATTAACAGATGATTAAATGAGTCAAAAACCATCTCTATTTGAAAAACTTCTGTTGTTTTCTTCCGGTGACTCTGTAAATTTATGACAGTTTGCTGTCTTTGTATTTGCAATTTTGATATAGAGGTTTACATAGTATGTCATTTATGCCTTAAGAAATGAGAGCAACATAGATAAAGTACAATTGGAATAATGTGAATAAGAACTCCTTCTTACATTCCAGAGCTGTACACCATTGTCTTCTATGATCAAATTATATAAACATATAATATGTCATCCTTAATGATGAATGAAACTGAATTAACTAGATGAGTAATATTTGAAATTCACTTATTGGAAAAAACAATAGGATGTTCTAAATTAGAATTAACTTTCTACTTTCTTTATGAAACAAAATAATAACATTTTGTAAAATTTTAAGTGTTTTTCTTCAGCCAATTAAAAGTAGTATTTTTTTTTTTTACAAGTTTAAGAGAAAAAGTCAGAATGAAACTAGATTAAGCTAAGAAGGATATCTCTCATAAATTTAAAACTGCATTTAAAAAAATCTCAGGGCGTGTCATTAAAAAAAATTCTCTGGCAAGTTGTTTATTTGTTCAGGTTTTGCTTCATATCTTAGTTACTATTTTATGATCTTACGAATATTTGGTTGTGCTTTTGCTGGGGATGCAGACCCTGGAGAAAAAAAAAAGATTTAAAAAGTACAGATTTCAACCCCTCAAATATTGTTTCAAGTAGAATTTTAGACAGAGCCTGCCTTGGTACAAAAGTTTGACAAACTTTGTCTCTGCTCAGAGCCATTTTGTCGAGCTTGGAGGAATGCTTCTTTTATTATAATTTCACACCCGCAATGGGGGAAATAATTTTTTGCACCCAAGTAGATAAAGAAGGGCAATAAAACATGTTGTTGTTGTTGTTGTTGTTCCATATAACAAATCCCCTCTATATATTTGAGTTCTATGAACTTTGTATCTGTATATACAGTTATCTGTACAAAGTTTATTTTAGCATGTTCAATATAAAAATACTCTTTAATTGAGAAACAGCATAAAACTCATTGAAATAGATAAATTTATGTTATACTTGTGATAACTAAAAAGGTTATGCCTAAATTTGTCTTTCAATGTTGTTTGCAGTAATTTTTAATAACATTGACTAAAGAAATGCTTTGTAATTTAGAGAGAAATGTATAATGTGAGGGTTTTGTGTGAAGGTGGGGCATAGGCTTTATAAATGATGTGTACATGTTAATGTTTACTAAGAATATGCAGTTGATGCATCAGTCGTTAATGATGATACTTTTCATCTCTGTTTCGTGTTAACATATTTTCAGATCTTTTGATATCTGAAAAGAACTTAAAAAAAATAATTGTACTAGACGTAACTCTATTGTAGGGTGAAAGCTATCATTCTCAATTTCTACCGAATTAACGGCTTTGTTTATCCTCACTTTCTTCATCTGTAAAAGTATGAGGATTTTATTTCCAACAATAACTTGGTTTTGAAGTTATTATTCTAACCCCCACAAGTCTAGTCTGAATAAATACATTTAGCCAAGAAATAATATGATATCCCCTTATTTAGACTATTGTCTGCCTTAGTGGTGATTTTTCAACAGTATTTGGGTAAAAAAGTTGTAGTCTTAGCTGTCAGGCTCGGATATAGGCTCTCTAATTCGTAGATAATCAGGCTGATATTAAAATGATATTACCTCTCTAAAGTCTCTTTTTCCTGAGTTTGTCTGAACCTCTATTACACTAAATCTTGAACACAGTGCTTTTCAAGAGTATTTTGCTTTTCATCTGTCATAAGTTTAGCTCTACTCAGTTTGACGAGGGCTAAAATCTTCTGAGATTATTATAATTTTTTGTTTGTTTGGACATAATCAATGCTTTTCTTCATTTATACCAGAGATCATTGTATCATCATCTTACATTTTCGTACATAGTTGATCATGTATGTCATGCACTGTATAATAAAAAATTTTGATATTTCTGTACAAGTGACACAGACAAGGAAAGTTTTCAAGAGATAAACTTTTTGATGTAAATAATTCCTGGAAACTCTTGATTCTTAGAATATATACTATATGTCTGTGTAAGGTATGTTGCTAGTTTGAATCTTTGAGGGTAGTTTTTGTATTGTGTTGAAACCTACCAAAAGCCAGCTTTGTCACTGGGTACACCTCATGTTAATGTAAATTTTAAATCTAATGTATATTTTTGTTGATGTACATGATTAAACATTTTTTAAAAATTTTATTTTGCCTCCCACTTTTTGACTGTACAGTTTCTCAATGCCTAAAAAATGTTACACTTTGCGTTGTGTGGAGCGAAATAGTTCAGTTGGTAGAGCGCTGGGCTGGCTAATGTAAGGTCTGAGAATTGACAATCCTTGGCTTGACAGAGAGTTGTTGTCTCTATATAGGACTAGGGAGACATAAAACTCATCTAAGATTGCCATTTGACCTGTGAATATTTTTAGAACTGTTTAAGAAAATATATGGGATGTCTAGATTTTGACAGCTATTGTTTTGTGTCCAAGTACATGTATATAGCTTTTTCCTTGCGTGAACTGGCCTCACTCAACTCTCAGAAGAGTTTAATCTGTGTCATTTATTAAATGCTGAAATCTCAACATGACAACATTTATGAAAAGTGTAAGTTTTCAGACAGAAGCTGCCTAAACTTTTATGCAGTTTTGGGTCATGTTTTTTTTTTCTTTTTCTCTATCTCAAAGATGGCATTTGAGATATATTCTCATAGCAAACTTCTGATTGTAAAATACATTCTTTAATGTTGTATATGTTTTGCGAAGAAGAGGCCAAAAGAAAATCAGCAAATTGAATAAAAGATCTCATTTTATCAAAATGATTTTAAATGCTTCATTTTTGTTTTGTTTTCTCTATGGTTTGTTGTTTATATCTATTTCTAACATGAAGAGTAAAGAAACTAAATTTAAAGTTACTATTGAAACATAGTCTTGAAGGATTAACTCATATTTATCAGGTGAGCCCAAAGACTGTGCAACACTGCATTTTCCAGTAGTACAATTCAGAGCAACTGTCATACCACATGTAATTTTATAAAATACAGGTAAGGGACACAAAATCCTAAATTGCATGACCTTTTTTAGAAGGTCTATAGCCATTTGCTATTGAAAGATAGTTGATTAAAAGTGGGGTTTTAAATAATACTGTAAAACAAAACAGGATGTAGTTTTATATCTACAAGGGGAGTATTAATTTCTTTTCCATGCACGCATCAGATACTAATTCCTAGTTCTCTCACTTAAATGCTCAAATTTGGAACAGTGCTATTGATAGTTTTTTTTTTTCAGCATAATGTTTCAATGAGTCATAAGTTCTGGTACCCCTGTACATAAAGATTTTCAAAGGTTAGTTGTGGGATCCCTCACGCCATAGGATTTTTTTTTATTACCTAGAAGACTTAACTATCTAAAAACTTGAGTTAAATCTCTTCTCGATCAGAAATTCTGTGCTACACATGTTGCTCTCAATTTCAACTGTCCAATATTTGTTAATGCATGTATATTAGGATTTGTTGGTACATGTATATTAGGGATCTGTCACCATCCATGAGTTTTATTGGTACTCTTCTGGTTGGCAATGTGGAACTGTGTTAACGTGTGAAAAGAAATCCAACATAAAGAAAAATTTAATGATAATCGAAGTGATTTAACTAGTCTTATTCTTAGTCACCTGATCAGCACTAATAACACTGTGCACCAGTGAGTAAAAAAAATTCTGTTGTAAGTTTTTAGCAAATTTATCAAGATTACATGGATTAAAAAGTTAGTGCACAGTACAAAACAAAGAATATACTGCATTTCACATGTACTACTTGAGGCTAGTATATTTATACTTATATAAAACTAAAATAAAAATAAAATTTTATCTGGTCATAAAAAAAGAGTGATTTTATGAAGCTTGACTAAGTTATGAATTATATGTCTTCAAGACAAAAAGTAAATCAGCAGCCGTAGGTCGGTGGTTTCTGAGATTTCGCAGGGTCTATCCTCTTGTATGCTATAGGGTCCATGACTCACTACTGTAGAGGAGCGTTCTGAGAACGTAAGCATGGTACACTATCATCTTAATGTTAGTGGTCAGCATGATGTTGCTCCATACCCTTTAGCCATTGCTGTTGCTGCCTTGTCGATGCGACTGTTCAACTCAGTGTCAGGCATGTCTTGTGGGACTGACCCTTCCTCCCAGCACTGGAGCAGGAGATGGCTTTGCTGAGTTCCTCGAGGGAAGGTGGGGCGTTAGTTCATCAGTGACTGGCAGGGGGCGAATGTGCTCAGCTGCTGTGTCAGTGACAATTGTTTTCCTGTATGTACAGTTGCTGGTAGTACTTCGCCCATCTTTCCATTTGGTTTCTGTAGTCTGTGATGATGTCACTTCAGGCAGAACTCAGTGGTGCAATTTTGATGGCACTTGGGCCAAACACTTTATTCAGTCCCTCGTACATCCCATGGACGTTGCCACTGTGTATCAAAAAACAAAAAAGGAAATATTTTGAAGACTCGCATAGAAACAGTACTGCTTTTTCTGGTTTTTATGGAAACAAATGCCAGTCCTGACTGGTGAAGCTGATCAATAGAAAAATGAAAGAAGTGTTGAGTTCTTTCGAAATTTTTGAAATATTGAACAGAAGAAAAAAAATTCTGTACCTGCACCTCAAATGCCTACAGTTGCAACCCTGACTGTAAATAAGACTGTTCATATATTACATCTGACAATCTTTAGTGGTATCTGCTTCACTCACATCAACTCAAAAGGAAAAAGCTGGGTCTTGATTTTTTGTTTTTGTTTATAATATTGTAATGCTTGTAAAATTCAACTCTTGCCTGTAGAAAAGCCATAAGACATTCGTTTTACCAATTTGCAAAAAATGTAAAAATTTGAACATAAATATAATATTATTAAAACATATTATATGTAACCTGAAGATAATGCGCTGCAGATTAAGTATGTCTCAACTCTTCTCTCCTGCACAGGTACGAAGGTTTTTATGGCTACTACAAAGGACTGATTCCCAACCTCTTGCGTGTAACGCCAGCCTGCGCCATCACTTTCATCGTGTATGAATCAATCATCACTGCTCTGACGCCACCAAAACCAAACACACTCGCCAAATCTGGGAGTGCCTAACTTCTCTCTGAGCAGTATTTTATGATCATCATATAGGTACTATCTATCAGCTGAGAAACTATTCTGGACTGTGCACTATTTGCTCTTTCTAAACATGAACAAACAATTGGACCACAAGGAGAGTGTATGTTTGTAAATGGAAACTGTTTTGATTCCCATATCAAATAACACAGACTGGACCTGGATTTCTTCATATTTGATTGAGTTGAAGTCAAATTCATCAACACTTTGAAATATTTCAAGACCTTCAGTTCTCTATGTGTGCCCATAGTACCAGAACAGTCCTGGTACAGACTAATCTTCACCTCAGTTGTAGAATGTCTTATCTCAGTTTAAAAATACAAAAGATTTAGAGTATTTTAGAAATGAGGTAGGACATTTTCTATTGTGATGACATGATGTTTGCTAATCCTTAATATGCTTGTGTGACGATTTCTTGGATTCTTTTGCTTTCACATTTTAGCCTCTTCCCATTATCAGAAAATTGATTCAAGAACATAATTATGATGAAAATAGCAAATAATATATAATGTAGAAAAAAGGATGATGTCTTGTTGAAAGAGTATATTGTATGATGTAATTGACTGCACATTTCATGTTATTTAGAGGGTTTTTACTACCAGTATTTTCTTTATTTTCCATCATTATATAATAAGTTATGTATCATTTTTTCATTTCATACACCTTTTGTTTCAATAAACTGTGTTCATGTGAATATTCCTGAAATCATGAGATTAGCGTGAGCAATGCATGCTGGAATTACTTGAGGCTAGAGGCTGTTATTTAGAGGGTTCTTACTACCAGGGAGAGGCATATATATATATATATGTGTACATCTGTAGTTGACAGTCTTTAATATATATATATATATATGCCTCTCCCTGGTGCTTTTGCTTGTGATATGGTTCACTCTTTTAGACTTGTTTTGCAAGATTTTATTTCTTCTTTTTGAGATGTATTGGTTTGTTTTCTCTAAATCAAATTCAAACGATTTGAACTGAGCCTTTGTTGAACCCCAAAACAATATTAAGTCCGAATTGCCATTTGATGTGTATGCAAGAAAACTATATCTCATTATCTCTTAATTTTTTTTTTTGTAATTTATAAAACCAAACTTTTTTTTATGCCAAAGGGTGCATTTGGACCAGTCTTAGATCTCACCATACAGGAATATTAGTTTTATTACAGTATAAGTGAGAAGTGTAAATGTTGACTTAATAGTTTGATTTACATCAATATAGTGAAGTGATTATCATTGATTTATATATTTTAGCTCAAAGCACTTTTTCAATCGGTAATACACAGTACAACACTAATGGTCAACCTAACTGTCTTTGCGAATTCAAAAAAATCAAGTTGTTAGAAAGGGTGAGTAATCATAGTCACACATTGACATTGGCTGCCTGAAGCAAGGACTTGTGACACTCTGAAGAGGTGGAAATGTTTCCAAAAAAATATTGTGTCCAACCAGGATTCGAACCCTGGATTTCTAATCTGGAGGCCAATGCCTGCCACAAAATCAGCATGACTTGCACTTGTCATGAAATTGTCATTTATGTCTGTGGTAGTTAGCCTAATTATAATTTAATATGAAAATGAACAGAGAGATATGAGAATGTTGTTGTTACTTAACATTATATATCATTAGAAATACATTTTTTTACTATAGAAGTGCTTAGCTTTTAAACATTCAAGATTGAAAAATAAATGTAAATAAATAATTGTCGAGAGTATTTGGTAATAAATTTATCAATTCAATTTCATATAATTTTATATATTTTAAGTGTGATATATTATTACACAGAGTGTTTTACAAGGTAAAACAGCAAAGAAATCTTTCTTTTTCTATTTCCTGTATCGACAATAAATCCAAATTTATACTTACAGAAAGGATTTAGAGCTAGCAACACTATTTCACTTAATACAGTTATTCATCGCAGTTGAGGTTTTTTGGAAAAGAAGTAATTGAAAAAAAAATTTTTTTCCCACACAATGGCATAACAAATTGGTGCTTGGAATGTGCGATCATTCTTTACAATGTTGTTCCCAGCTACCAATTGCTTCTTGTAAACATACGTTATGTAGACTGTCAACTACAGATGCACACTTACTGCTACAAATCAAGTAGTTCAAAGATGTGGCCAATACAAATGATAGCGGTCCACTTCAAAGACTGATTTTATCTGATTTTAATTGTGTTTAAATCTTGAATTTATGAGTCTTGTTGGCTATAAACATGGAGCTACCTGAAATAAAAATGTCTAGTTTTGCATTCACAGGTGTTATGTTTTAATTTGAGATGCGACTAACAATGTTTATATTCTCTCCTTTCCTTCCTTGCTCTTTCCTTTTGTTTCACACAATCTCATAGATTCATCATTGTCTTTTATCAGTCAAATATATACAACGTGAATTAATATTAATTAGATGTACATTAATTTTCTTGGCTGCATAAGTACACGAGCGCATGTTTTGCATTTCCTCGTGGAAGATTTTTGTACGTGAAGAAGTTGTAAATGAGAACGAAGGTCGAGGGCTGGATGATAAGATGCGCACTAACAAACGATTAACTAGATCCATGCTACTTGTTTGTAAACACATGTCGAGCTCACAACAAGGCAAATCAGAATCATTATTTGCTTGGAAGTGACTGCCAGTGTCAACAACTCAAACTGAAAGTCGAGATAGAGAAATCGGTATGATTCGGATGAATGAATGCAAGAGAAAACATCGAGTAGGGACTAATCAGTATCGATGGAGTTGTTGGCTAACCCAATCTCGATAGCACTGTATAACAAGTATAGAGAAAAAAATATCGCCTATCAATAAAATAAATTGTTCATACATTTTCTTTCGCCCACGCACAAAGCACTGGAAACTTTACTCTTCTCTAGACTAGTTTCAGTCGCGTGATAGAGAGGAAAACTGTAGCCGTACGTCCAATACATGTACCTTTTTTCTCTTCTTCGAAAAACAGCGGTGTTGCCCGGACGGTTGTATATTTTCCATTTTAAAAAACGTATTGGCGTATTTGAGTAGAAAAGGTTAACGAATTTAACTAAGCGTAGAGGTTGGCATCTTCGACAGGTGTACTATGAGTACCCTTTCGAACATCTCAGAATCCATGATCTAAATTGTATTGTCTTTGATAAAGAGCGCATGACCCTAGATCTAGGCCTATAAAAAAAAATACTTTGTCAAGACAGATTCGGCTGAAATGTTATAGGTGCTGGTCATGAGCTTTCTGTCGCCACGCATACGGGCTAGTCTTGAGTCTCTTGATGAGTGGCGAACAGAGGCAGATCTGTCAATTGCGCTGCTGAATATCTTCACAGTTTGAAAAATTGGTACATTTCTGTGGAAATCGGGATTGGCAACTACTACAAGTAGGCAGGTCTGATATTTTGAAAGAAAAAATCCACAAAAAACATCCTGCCTTGTTTTTCCCATATGTATAATTTAAGATCTTCATAAACATCAGTTTAGCAAAAAAAAAGAATTAAACAAAATACAGTTAACAAAAAATGTTTTCTTCTTCCTCTGATCAAATGGGGAAAAAATACTTTATTTTCATGGTTTTCTGACAGATGCAATATTGAACAGTTTGCAAAACAAACAACAAAAAATGTTCAAAGACTTTTATTGCTGTTGGAATCATTAAAGATGAGAAAACCAGACATACATAATAATAATAATTGAATGTCTAATTTTAAAACAAGTCATGCAACAGAATAACCATAAACAATAAAAATAATGGTACTATAGTTTTGCTATAAACAATTTAAATACATTGAACAAAACAGCAAAGATTAAAATTACATAATATCAAGAAAATATATTGTACTGATGGAATTTAAATTGAGATATAGTTGAACGTTTATTTTACTAGCCCCAAAAATTGAGGATTTTTAACATTAGATGGGCTCAAAATTATCAATAATTAATAAGCAAAAGGTATTATTTTATTATAAAAGTATTTGCAGTTCAAATACTCTAAAATTTATAGGATATCATCTTCAAACTTTGCACACCTATCCCTAACCAGAGTGATCTACAATGTGCCTGCCTGTTGCCTGCCCATCTTCCATTAGTTTTGAGAAAATGTACAATATTTACAAAAATGGGCTGATAAATAAAAATATAAACAAACCCATAACCTTTACAACGATACTCCAATTTTTTTGTAAATATCTGTGAACGGGTAATATCATATTGAATAAGCTGTATACGGTATTCTGGTCAGTTAAGACAGTTATTTATTTAATCTTGACATAAACAAGTGAATTTGTGTATAATTTAAAATACTGGTGAAGTTCCCTAAAATTTAAAATAAAGATGGAGCACTGACTGGACTGGACATCTTAATCGTCATTCAAGAGCACTTAGCAACTTAGCTAAAAAAAATTTTTTGGGTAAAAAAACCTCAAAATTGATTTTGGAGATCTATTTCTCATTAAAGGGGTTAATTCAAATTTTAATACGGAATCAATACTTTTGAAAACCATTTGTGCACTCTGTGAATAAGCACTTAAAAAAAAAAGATTAGATAAACTAAAAATTATCCTTTTGAAATTGGACAATATCTTTTTTTTCTAAGTTTTTAATTGCCTTCTACAAAACAAAAAATGTATGGTGAAAATGGTTCTAACTTTGTGAGCTTAATAGATGAACAGATTACACTAAAATCGTACCATTTCTTTTTGTCTCTTAATATCTGAAAGTATGTAGTGTAAACTGCTTTTTGTCCTCATTTTGTCAGCTCATTGTAAAATGGTCTATCTAATTTCTGCAATACTCTTTTATAAATGAGATTAGACTTTCAGACTTGAGATAGGGCATTTGTATAATTGAATTATGATTTTCCTCATTCCTTTTTTATGTTATTTTTCTTTACAAAAAGTCCTGTATTGCCCATCTTAACAAAAAAAAAAAAAGAAATAGAAGTTTATAAATCTAAAATAATTTCTCCATCAATGAGTTCAATAGACAACAGAATGAATTCCTCAATTAACTTTCAAAACGCAGGAAATGAATGCTATCAAACAGAAAACAAGCATTGATAACAATATTAAACTCTGAATTGGTGGATGGAAATCACTTAAGATTAGACAGAACATGATGCTCTAAAACAGGCATAATAAGTAACTTTGAATGAGATTGAATATAACTTTTACAAATTAAAAATGTACAACTTAAGAGTTCACATAAATTATCATATACAACCACAGAACACACAATCTTCAATAACAAAATATGGATAATTCTCTAGTATTTAAAGAAATAACAGAAAATGGTCTTTACAAATATGTACATTATTGCTGCCTTTAAAAAAAAATATCTTTCAGACTGATATTGACCTCTGTGTAACTGTCTCACAAAATAAGTTTCATTGTAGCCCAGACCTTATCAAATAGTAATTTAATACTGAGATTGGAGCAGAAAATATTATCAGAAATGTTAAGCCTATTTGCGATCATTTCCTCAATCCAGTCCATATTTTGATAACTTTCCTTTAAAGATATCTTTTTTTTTTTTTCTCTCCTTAGAACTGAACTGCGGTTAAGACTCATTTTGTGATATCACCACACATCTTTTTTTTCTTAGGTATATTCAATTAATAAGTCACTGGCTATCACTTGAGCCACTCTATTTTGATCTGTGAGTAGTAGACTTGCACAAGTAGCGTATGTCGTTTTAAGTGGACTTTTTGAGACGCTTGCGGCCATCCTCTGAAATGACAGGTGTCATGGATGCGATGCGGCGACTAGAGCGGGGAGGAGTGTTGTTGTTTTCAACGACAGGGGATGGGATCGGGTCTGTGTAAATAGAAGCCTTTGGAGTAGCAGGTTTTCTTGCCCGGCCCCTTGGCGACTGCACCCCTTGAGCTGGAGCCGGAATCACACCTGAAAAATGTGAAATTGAGACCATAGTGTTATGATTTTTTGATACATCATCAAATAGAATATGATTAGATTATCTATGTTTGGTGGCCTGGACAAATTAAACAATGAGTACTGATGTTTCAATTTTGTTTCCTGAATATAGGTAGTACTTTAGAGTTTTCAAATATCTTAATATTGGAGTGAGTTTTGGTTGGTCTAGTGAGCATCACTAAATTATTTTTTTTTATTTTAAAGCTAGGTATCTTTGAGATCTGGTGCCACATGGGCAAATTTCCTAAGCTAGCTATTAATGCAATACACCACCTTCTGTGATGTTTCTGCTATGTCTGTTTGATTATCTGTAGAGAGAGAGAGAGAACCTAGGAGACGTTAAACCCAGAGAGAGGGAGAGCCCTCTCTCCGGGGTTAACGTCTCCTAGGTTCCCCTGATCATTCTGGTACATATCAATAGTTGATATAATTATAAAAATGTCCTCTTATATTACTGCTTCAATAGGGATTGTAGTGGTCCAAGAGTAAAGTGCATGCTCTTTACGCATGAGTGTGATTTGACCATGCACTCTTTCTCTATCATATTTAATTTCTGTCTCTCTCAGACACACAGCAGTATCAACAGCTCAGTTCATCATTGTTATGGTATTTCTTGAAAAAGTGTCACCCTGATTTCCCATTAAGTTTCTTAATATACACAAATATAAAAAAAAAATATGATAGACTTCTGCGTATAACTACAATGATGGAAGAGAGAGAACAGTGGACAGCTTGCCTGACCTGGCTCTGGCTTGGGTTTCTTCAAGACTGGCTCTGCTAAGGATTCTGCATCACCGCCACCGGTCCTGGGGGGTTGTTGTTTGGGTATGGACGGAATTCTGTTGGGCAGAGTCATGCCTGGGGAAAATAATAGATGGGACACAGGACAAATAAATAAGGAGGGAATCCAATGAGTAACCAAAAAATCCCATTTATTTATAATAAAAAAGCATATAAAATATATTGTACCTGCAGAGGAAAAGTTTAATCTGTTGCCCATAGTCACTCAAAAGGTCTTTCAATTTGTTACACACTTTAATATTATTTGTTTTCGTTTGAATTTAAATCCAATAAGATCAAAATCAATCTGGTATCAACCAATACAAACATGTATTAATCTAGCAAAGATGGGGTACTTCCATGCATCGTTGACTCCTTATATTTCTCTTTGTCTTTGTAACAAGGGATATAGCTTGCAATATCCTAAAGGAAATATCAGCTTCCTATTTTGTTAAAAAGTTACAGCACTAAAATCACATAAATGAATGTGGTGAGAAAGGCAATTCTAATGAGTGAATAAAAATAAGTTATAAAACAACTCTCTCAAAGTGTTCGAAAGAATCATGTACAGGGACAAAGGCTTTCCTTTAAGTAACAAATTTGAGAAACTAGTTGAAGGTCCCCAACCTTCCTCTCATCAGCCCAAAATTTTACCAACTTAGCTATCATTCCAATAAATCAAAAGTGAAAATATTGAGTGGCACATTGGTAAAAGACATGTTTTCTTTGAATGGCAAGATCTTTCAGTTCTGATGCATCAAAAGTTAAAATATCTGATTCATACCATGTAAAGCCTATAGACCACTGATGAGCACTGTCTAAGATTTAGCTACAACTACAGAAGTCCCAATAGATGATCCCACTGACCCAGCTTTGACTCGACCTCTCGGAGCCTCTGCTCCGTGTCCTTGAACTCCTTCAGCTTGGCCGCGGTCTCTGGAAGCTTCTGGAACTCAATCTGCTCCTGAAGGTCGTCCTGAGCCGCAGCGCTGGCAGACAGGGCAGATTTGAACCTCTCTAGGGTCTCTGGGGAGAGGGGGGGAAATTGTTTAAATGTGAGAGAATAGCTAAGATAGGGGGGAGGGGATTAAGTGGCAAACAACGTGATGGCCTTCTTGGGAGGTATCTGGTTCAATCCCACTATCTGCTAAATTTAAGCCTTTCACATATCATTTGGAAGACAACACAGTCTCGAACCTCTGCAGAGTTTCTGAAGGGTGGAGGAATTGTAAGAGAAGACAATCTGTGTATACAGGGCAGGAGGAGGGGGGGAGCAAGTTTAAGTGACAGAGCATTGGGCTTGAGTCTTTTGGAAGTTATTCTATTCAATTTGAGGACTGGACAAAATTTAAATTTAATATTATCTGTCCGACAGTATAGACTTGAACCTCTCCAGCCTTTCTGACGATCGGAGGAATAAAATAGTGACAGAAGAGTCTCTGTGTAAACAGGTTGGTCTTTACTGTAAAAACTTTACACTATAAGACTTAACACTCTTTACTTAGAGCCTATAATAAGGAAGCCTTTTAACCCTGCAATAAGGTAAAATTCAGCTGCTTCAAATAACGATGCCTGACACTCATATGGATTTCTGGCAGGCAGTACAATAAGTAGTGAAATAACTCAAGTGTCTTTTTATTAAAAAAAAAAAAGATCCACTGCTTACCTATTTGAGTACAGACTGCATGGTACGCTATGGGCAAAGGCTGGCCAAACACACAACCTTTGAGCCTGTCTATAGGGGGTGCTTTGTTCATGGCTCCTCCAAACTTTCCGTTGCTCCTGATGCGATCCCCACTTCGGGTCAGTATTGTAGGGCAGTGAGTATATTTGACGAGCTGTGCCATAGAATATTAAACCATGATCAACATATAATTAGAATTTTTTTTTACATAATTCATAATTTTGTAACATGTAAGGAATTTTTTTAAAATCACATTTTACTAATTCTCTCAAGAAGCCCTTTGAAAGAAAAAAAAACCTCTCTAAAAAGCCTGTAAATGTGAGGGATGAAAATACTTTTATACCCATTATAGGGAAGGTAATTTCAATGAGTTATGTAGTCTGGTTAAAAATAATACATTTGTTTTCATTGGGTCCCAAGTATTGACACCAGCAGTGAATGATGTCCAACAGTGTGAAAACCTCATTCATTAGAAAACAAAATAGAATTAGAAAGTATGGGGAAATTTACATATTTCAAAAGATGCAGCATGGAAGTATTTGAAAGGCTTCCCATTTGAACAGAACTTCCAACGCAAAAGCACACCACTTTGATAAATCATATTTCCTTTAAACCATTGAGAAATCCTTGTTATTAGCCACACAAACCAGTAAAAAATATTTAAAATACTTTCTTAATTCCTGGACCATAAATGTATGGATGAAGAATGTTTCTTTAGATGTTTGGGTAAAAGTGAAAGACCTTATATAAAGTGCTTATTTACAACAAGCCGTTAGACCAACTAACCTGCTATATTGAAGCTCGATTCAAATCTACTGAAATTAGCCTGCACAGCACAAAGCAATCATTACCGTTAAGGAAATAAGGGTTTAAGTCCAGGATTTTCTTGGAAAATGGCATTGTCAGATAGGTTGCCATTACTTTCCTATTCGCACTAAACTTAAGGCTCATCTACCCATTCCATGCTGGGTTGACACGGGGAGCTCAGACAATTTATCGCTCATGCCAGGGATCAAACCAAACACCTTTACAAAAGAGGCTCAATGCTCTAACTGTAATGCTAAGAACACCAAACCCCCCCTGTACACAATAGGTAGGTAAAAAGAAAAAAGAAAAGCTTACCTCCTGCCTGTAGAGATTGGCGTGGTCCAAGGTGTCCAGAATTAGCGTGTCCCCCAGCAACATGCCAAACACTGGCGAGAGAGAAAGAGAAAGATAAGGGAATCTCATAACAAAAATCCCCAAACAAAACAGTTGAGACAAATAACTTGATAACTTTCACTAAAAAGAAAAGAAGAAAAATGTTGTACAGCGATCTTGCGAAATAAGTAAAGTCTAGTTGCCTTTCAGACCTATTCAAAATTTGAACTAGATTGGTGAAACAAACATGTTAGCACTTCTTGTGATATTTTCTGCCTTAATTTCAGTATAGAAGTATTCATTAAGCAAGTGTGGATCACAACCTGGACCAGACTCCTTCAGAGAAATCACCACAGAAATTTCCATCTCTCTATTTTTCCTAACAGATATCTGCCCACTGTTTATTTAAGTTTTCTTTGTTATTACAGCTATTGTTCTGTTGGCGGCTGCAAAACTAAATACATTAAGAAAAAAACGAACTCAATGAGCTGCTGACAAATTATGGAAAAATATAACCAAGGAGACATCCTGTCAACAGGCTCTCAATAAATCTTTTTTACAGCCTATGACTCTTGTCGTGTCAAGCTATATCAGCACCACAAGGACTTGATATAATTATTGGCTATCATTTGAGCTTCATACTTGCTACTTCAGTTTGAAGGCTGCTTTTCAAATGGAATTAAAAATGTATAAAAAGAGACCTAAAGCCTCTTTAAAATTAAAATAAAAATAGTTGAAACGGGAATGTTGTTGAACATTTTTATGTATTCTTTCTTTGAAACTATGTTTTTCCCATATCTATTTTGATTATTTAAAAAGTGTGGCACCACAGAGATGGCCAAGGGTACAAAATATGAGGTATGATAAGGGTTCACTAACTCACCAATTTTGCAACTCTGTTCCTCCTTGGGAAACTCCAGCAGGTTCCTGGCATAGATTGGATTCCCTGTAGCGCTAAAACTTGGTCTGTATCTCTCTAGGGGCAACGGCCTGAGCAGAGAAAAACAAAACAAGTAATGAAAGATAACATATGATTAGTTTTTCTTCTGCTACATGATATAAATATGCCAAACAAGTATCAGACACTGGCTGAGGTGGAAAACATGCTTACTGGCTCCCAAGGAAAAAAGACATCTGTCTGGCAAATGCATGCTTTCTACCAACCAAGCCATTAGACATATTTAGATAATATGATATAAACTTCGTTTATCCACAAGAAAAAATGTATGGCTGTATTAACCAGCTACATCAACAATTGTAATATGAGTGAGTGAGTTTGTTTTTACAGCACGTCAGCATGTAAACCGCTATATTGTGCCCATGATGTCCTAAGACAGTTAATGCATTATACTGGAACAAAGACACATAAGCATAAAAATATAAATAAAAACATAGAACTATGGTGCCTGGCCTTACTTGTCCCACTCTGGCAGATTTTTCCGGAAGATGGAGTCGAGAGGAAGGACCTGCTGTTTTCCCTGTGTTTTCTGATACACGTCCTTGGCCTGTGAGTCACAATGGAGTTATTGGAGTAAACAAAAAGTTGAATACACATTGAATCCATTATGGGAGTGGGTGGTTAGAGAAAGGCTGAGGAATACAAGTATCATTGTAAGAAATGTTAAAAATATAACCAAGGAGACCTGTCAACAGGCTCTCAATACATCTTTTTCAGCCTATGACTTTTGTCGTGTCAAGCTATATCAGCACCACAAGGACTTGATATAATTATTGGCTATCATTTGAGCTTGATACTTGCTACTTCAGTTTGGAGAATGCTGGGCTTAGGTTCGATCCTCAGATGGGGTCCCATTATCTGTTTTAATTGAACCCACCATCTCGTAAAAGAATTGTGCAAGAAACTTATGAAACTTTCAAATAAAGGCTGCCTTTCAAATGGAATTAAAAATATAAAATACTTGAAACAGGAATTTTGTTGAACATTTTTATGTATTCTTTCTTTGAAATTGTATGTTTTTCTCATATCTATTTTGATTATTTAAAAAGTGTGGCACCACAGAGATGGCAAAGGGTACAAAATATGAGGTATGATTAGAGTTAACTAACTCACCAATTTTGCAACTCTGTTCCTCCTTGGGAAACTCCAGCAGGTTCCTGGCATAGACTGGATTCCCTGTAGCGCTAAAACTTGGTCTGTATCGCTCTAGGGGCAACGGTCTGAGCAGAGAAAAACAAAACAAGTAATGAAAGATAACATATGATTAGTTTTTCTTCTGCTACATGATATAAATATGTCAAACAAGCATCAGGCACTAGCTGAGGATTAAACCTTGGAAAACAGGCTTACTGGCTCCCAAGGAAAAAACATGCTTTCTACCAACTAAGCCACCCTGCCCCCTCAAAGCCATTAGACATATTTAGATAATATGACATAAACTTCATTTATCCACAAGAAAAAAATTATGGTCGGATTAACCAGCTACATCAACAATTCTAATATGAGTGAGTGAGCATGTAAACGCTATATTGTGCCCATGATGTCCTAGGGCAGCTAATGCATTATACTGGAAGAAAGAAACACAAGCCTAAAAACATAAAACTATGGTGCTTGGCCTTACTTGTCCCACTCTGGGAGGTTTTTCCGGAAGATGGAGTCGAGAGGAAGGACCTGCTGTTTTCCCTGTGTTTTCTGATAGACATCCTTGGCCTGTCAGTTACGATGGAGTTATTGGAGTAAACAAAAAGTTGAGTACACATTGAATCCATTATGGGAGTGAGTGGTAAGAGAAAGGCTGAGGAATACAAGTATCATTGTAAGAGAAGAAAGGCAGAGGGAGACTTGTGGATAAAAAAGTGGATACATAACGCCCAAGGTTTAGCAGCTAAACTATATTGTCAATAGATCCCAAGATAAATGTCCTAACAATTTTACGTGCTGCCACACAGAGATAGTGCAGGGATACCAGGACTTCTCAGCCATTCACATTATACTGACACCAACCTAACCAATAGGTAGAGTGTGAATCTTTTTGTTTAGTTAAAGCATGATATCTAACCATGCTGAGCACTACCTAAAACTCTACCTATTAATTATTACTACTTATAATTTACCCAGTGGCCTGTTTTCTCTAGATCTACCTTACCTTGGCTGTGGTCTGAGTGATGACACAATCCATGTCAGCAGCCATATGCCAGGACAGGACTCTAGCAATGTCATCCTGTTGTACTAGAGCCAAATGGCCAATCTACAAGATAAAGACAGGAAAATGGATAATTTAAGGGTTCATCATAGCATAAAATGTTTATCTGATTCTACTATGACAGATGCTAACCCCAAGTGCATTTCTTATGTAATTGAGAAAATTTCTTTGTTCCCCATGATGCTTAGAGGTATTTTAAAGCAACTTCTTTGATGACATGGCCTGTTTTTCTGTTGAGTACTTCCAATGATTTGAATTGGTTTATAAATTAAGATGTGTGGGCTGCATTTTTAACGTGTTTATCAGGTTGTCTTCTTCTTTAAAAAAG
Source organism: Elysia chlorotica (assembly GCA_003991915.1). Taxonomy (NCBI): domain Eukaryota; kingdom Metazoa; phylum Mollusca; class Gastropoda; family Plakobranchidae; genus Elysia; species Elysia chlorotica. The sequence continues at coordinate 1,120,087 of RQTK01000008.1, forward strand.
TCAGTATTTTGACTGAAAGACCAGGAATCTGCCAAAAGATTAATTGATTTCATTGGTTGATATTTTAAGAGATTTATTTTTCACGAGTTCCTCATGTGCTGGAGAAAAGAGGAATACCAATGTCAGATACTCGGCATCCAGCAGTGCCCAGTTTGGAGGTGCCAAGTCAGTGAAGTAACCGAGCGCAGGGCCTGTAGTTTTCTCACAGCAAGTCAGTCATTTGGCTCTACAACTAGGGCCTATCATAGACACGATCAACCACAGCAAGTCAGTCATTTGGCTCTACAACTAGGGCCTATCATAGACACGATCAACCACAGCAAGTCAGTCATTTGGCTCTACAACTAGGGCCAATCATAGACACGATCAACCACAGCAAGTCAGTCATTTGGCTCTACAACTAGGGCCTATCATAGACACGATCAACCACAGCAAATGACGTTGGGAGGCAAGGATTGGTTGTGAAGATTGACATATCGTTATTAAGTGGACGAATAGAAGATTAACTAGATTTTCGCGAGAGGTTATTTTGTGAATGCGTTGCAAATGACAAAGAAAGGTAGAGGACTTGATCTAGACATGAAGATAGAGAGTTCAATATTAATCGAATGAATAAAAGATAAAACTAGATTTTAATAACTTCTTTGCAAAAAGTAGATTCGCAAAAGATATCATTGATGTTGTTGACTAACCCGATCTCGATAGCACTATAATAAGTAGAAACAAAATAAAAATATCGCCTATCAATATAATGATTAAATTAATCTTATATTTTCTTTCATGCAAAGCATTCGAAGGGACTCTTAATTTTTCTCTAGTTACCGTTGTGTGATTGAGAGAAAATCGTAACCGTGCGTCAAATACATTGCACGCTTTTTTTCCCGGGAGGTCATATTTTTTTAATGGACAAACGTTTCAGCATATTTGAAGAGAAAAAGGCTACGAAAATAATTCAAAGCGTATGGGTTGGCAGCTGTGGGAGAAAGTTCACTGCTATCAGCACCCTTTCGAGGCATCTAAAAAAACTTAGATCTAAAGAGAAAAAGCTACGATTAGAAACGCCACAAAGTTTCAACAAATCTTGAACTTGACTAAAATGCAATATGTTAAGTTGAATTGGATTATCGTTGAACTCAGCACTCGATCAGTTATATTGTTGACAGTAAAATGTAATAGGTGCAGAACTGGGCTAGTCTTGGGTCTCTTGATAAGCGGTGCACCGGCAGCCGCACCACAAACAATGTTGAGAAGAAAAAGAATCAGAGATTGCGCTGTTGAATATCTTCAGTAGAAATCGGGAAATCGGGGTTGACGACAAAAATGGATATAAACCTATCAAATCTGTGCAAGTAGGCAGATTTGTGTCACTCAGGGACGAAACGCAAATATCAGGACTTTTGTCTCAGTTAGTCACAGTATACTGACAGATCCTAGTTATAGGGGACGAAATTCAAGAAATACATGTGTCAGGTTGTTGGATTGAACCAGGGACTGAATCCCGAATAGAATCCCAGTGCTCTAACACTTAAGGAGATGCTACAAATCTAGAAGTTTTCAATTCAAAACAAAACCTCGCGGTGTAGAAAGGATCAGTGAAATATTTGTAGAAAATGAAATCAAACAACCAATCCACGAGTGGAAGGCTTGCCCAACCTTGCCGAGAATGCCTGGCTCCCTGTCTGTAGGTCCCAGGCCACACTTTCTCCTAGGGCTGTGCAAAACTTGCTCCCTCTCCTTGATGCGCGCCTGAATCAGGCTGTTCACCGTCTCAACCTAGCAACCAGCAGAAGAATAACATAGTGTCACTGGGCTAGCAGGATGGCACATTTCAGACAGATGCTATTCCTACATAAGCTAATAAATGCGTGAATTTGAAGTTACTGTGAGGTTAAAACTAGAATGGTCCTAATTGTTCTTACTTAACTAAATAAAACCACTAGTAGATTTGTACTGACGGGAATCTAATTTTTAGTTTTTCTAAAATTATCTATAATCTACCAGCAATGATAAAGGCTTAAATTTACCAAGGATAGTTTCAATCTTCGGAATGTTTGTTATCATGAAATGATGAGTGGTTCTTGCAAAAGAAGGGTCTGGAGGTGCACTGCCTTGCAAAAATTTATATAGGCAAACCAAATGGGATTTCCAAAAAAAGTTGTTCCACTTTGTTGGAAGACATGAATGATGTTCAACAACAGAAAAGCCATTGGTATTTTGTAGTAAATATTTTTTTTTTTTGTTTGTGTGCTTTATGTTCTTCATTAGACTACATTGGTATTTTGTAGTAAATATTTTTTTTTCTTTTTGTGTGCTTTATGTTCTTCATTAGACTGGAATTATTGCACTGTTTAGTATTAATTACTCGTTTGTGAGCACCATTGCTTGATAACCTAACTAAAACCTGAAGGAGAGTTCATGACTTCCAACTAAGTTACATAACTCTTGATTCTGGATTTCAGATTTCAGTTTGGCTGGGGGAATTAAGATTAATTTTGGCAGGATGAATTTGCCTCTTACGTAAAAGGAATTGGACAAAGGTTTTTGTTGCTGTGGTGACCAACCCACTTGCTCACATACCGACATGAGATGATTCCCGGGAATATTTTGTTTCCTCAGCTCCACCCTCACTGCCTGCTCCTCCCGCTTTGCTTCAACAGTAGCAGCTAAAAATAGAAGCATTAAATCAAATGGATGTAGGCTAACTCATTCAACTGAGAAATGCTGATCTTGTAAAAGAGACATTTTGTCAAAATTTGGTACCAGATCAAAGTTTTGTTAGTTCTATGTTTTTATTTCAAATTTGAAAGATCAGCTGCAGTTTTTATTTGAATAGGATGAAAATAAGGAACGATGAAAATGGTCACCTTGTAGATAGACATAATGTCACAGATCAAACAAAAAGGAAAAAATTGTAATGTTTGCTCTCATACAATGGGGTTTATTGCCATTTTTTTTCTAGCCAGTATCATTGTTAAAAGAAAAAAATGTTTTGATAAAAATAATCATAATAAATAACACCATTGGAGAATAAAAGCCACAGTTCAGTTTACGAGGGAGTAGCTCAGTCCATTGGAGTTCTGGAATTAGCGAGAGGTCTGCAGTTCGAATCTCAGTTGGTGCCTTAAGCTCCGTGTCAGATTCTTTGAGAAACCTTTGGGATATAAAACTAATCAAAGACTACTTTTTTTTGTATTTATACAAACCATGCAGGACAGTATTATTTGAATTGTCAGGGCCTTTGGCACCTTTCAACAACAGAAAGCCAAAGAACACAGGCTTATTCTACATTTAATTTATCAATGAGGATTCTCCTTGACAACCAGTTCCTGCTATTCTGGGCAACCCAAGATGCACCAACCTCGGAGCTCCGTGATGAGCTGCTGCTGAGTGTCAAACATGGACTTGTAGGCTTGCACTGTTCCTCTCAGGGCATCTCTCTCCTTTGAGAGCGTTGCCATCTGCTGCTGCTTCTTGGCGTCTGTTAGATATTTAATAATACAAAATGATACAATAGTAAGATTTATGAAGCATTCCATTGAAAAAAAAATTGTTCAAAGGAGACTCCCTCTCTTTTCAATAAATTGATTTCTTGTTAAATGGTAGCACAATTGGTAGAACCAAGTAGCTTCTTTCCCAAGGTCTCGGGTTCTATTTTCCAATCAGTTAAGTCATTGTCTGTATAACTTGATCACCCAAGTCCAATTCATTCTCCTCTGAGGTCTGGTCGCAATATATAATCTTGCTTGAGAAGAGAGGAGACGTTAAAGTAGGAAAGATGGGCGTTTATTCTCTTCAAAGTATACATCACTGTTTACTTTCAACAGATCCGGGTCTCCAAAAATCGTGACTGCTTCCCTATGGCAGATGGGAGACAGTTTAAAATATTGTATATATCAAAGCTTAACTTTTTTTTCCACGCTGATCAAAATAGTGAGCATGTAACAACGTTTTTTCTGATTAATAACGAACTTCCATATGCAAAATGCATTGAAACAAGGTACGCAAAAGAAGAAGAAGAAGAAGAAGATCTTCTTCTTCTTCTTCTTCTTCTTCATTCTTCTTCTTCTTCTTCTTCTTCTTCTTCTTCTTCTCCTTCCCCTTCTCTTTTTCTTTCTTCTTTTCATTTCTCTTTCGTTATATAGCCTCTCTCTCTCTCTCTCTCTCTCTCTTTCTGTCTCTCTCTCTCTCTCTCTCTCTCTCTCTCTTT
>RQTK01000008.1:1124412-1149412 GCA_003991915.1 Elysia chlorotica
AGAAGAAGAAGAAGAAGAAGAAGAAGAAGAAGAAGAAGAAGAAGAAGAAGAAGAAGAAGAAGAAGAAGAAGAAGAAGAAGAAGAAGGATCTAAGGACACTAAAGGATGCGTGTTTGTAAGGACTTCAGTCACTATATTGAGAGAAAAAAAAATTCGCACACCAACTAGAAACTGCTAGCATAATAACAATATAAAACTATAGAATTATAGATTTAAACCTTTTAATTTATACGTGTAGCCTATAGTACAACCAATAAGAACAGGGCTTCCTGGTTTAGATGCGAAGGGGGACTTCCCGATCAGAAATTGCGCCCTCTACCAACATTATGATTAGTCACAAACGAAGAAGCAGGAGCATTAGTAGAGGGAATAATAGTGGCAGCTGCAGCAATAATTTTAGTTAGACATGTAATTGTAAAAGCTATAACATCAATACCACCATCATCACCAACAGCAGCACCAGTGGCGGACGTCGTATTAATATAGTCAATATAAACAGATAAAAATGAAGTAAGGGGAGCCTGGAACAAGCTGATCTAGACGATACTCGATTTTGAGAAGAGTAGAAAGGCTGGGGTGAAGATAAGGCGTCTAGAATCAGAACAGCGATGGTAAAATTTTGATTGCTAGAAGCTGCAGAAGCTAAGCTCCTCTAGTCTATCATACGACAGCGCTTGGCAGTGGATCACCCCTGCACCAGCCCATGGTCACTAAATTATTAATTGCCTGGAGTCTCACGACAGGAGCGGATCATGCAACTGTGCCTTCGCCAGTACCTTTCTTCCATCACCCTTGATAAATAAAGGCATGCAATGATTGATCAGTTTTACATTAACTAGGCTTCCCAGATAATCCTATACGACCTAAGGCGGGAGGCACCAGCTGAGATTCGAACCGCAGATCCCCTGTTTGTAAGTACAGAGCAGTTAGCCCCTGGGCTACCTTGCGCCCCTCCTTGGTCAAAACAATCTGTATATCCATTTTTGTTTCTCTTTGTAGTAGAACAGCCTCATCCAAGTTTAATGACGCCTAGGTTCCCAAGGAGGAGAATATGCGGCGACGGACCCCAAGATTAACGTCTGAAAGTGTTAACACACTGTCACACTGAGCATGAGCGAGAATACTAGGACTTATGTCTCTGTCTCTCGCCAATCAAATTATACTGATACCGACCTAACAACAGGAAAAAAAATTTGATATATAAATTTGCCCGATCGTGGGTACACCCTTAAGTCCAACGCTCTACCACTAAAGCCAGCTCGCCCGATGTGTAAATCCGTAAAACCACCCAGCAGACTGTATCACAGGCTCAGAGTCTCATGACTTATGCAGTAGGCGGCCTAGGAGAGTCACGCGAGAAGTAGGCAGATCCCTACATATCTCAGCAGACAATTCCACTACGAGTTACGACGTCTACAACACAACACAGTTTTTATGGTAAGCCTTCAAACATAAAGCTTAGGTTTTGTAAGAAATTTCGATTCAGAAAGGAGCGCCAGTAGTTCAATCAGTTAGTGCTTTAGTTGAGACCGGGAGGCCAGCGGTTCGGATCTAAACTTGCGCCTCTGTCTGCACAAGGATTTCTAAGAAAACTTAGGGGATGATTATTTTCTAATTTTACTTCGCAAGGAAACGTGACAATTTTCTAAAGGAGTATTTCCCAGTTAAAGACATTGACGTGTATTCAGCTGAAAAGATGGTTAGGGAAGGACTTCGAGGAGCCACTGTGATGAGGCCGGTTGACTCGCCTGAGAAACATGAAGCATCGCAAGATCACCCCACGGAGGCCGCGGAGAGAAGACTACGCATGCAGGTAATGTTGCACCCCCCCCCCCCCCCCCCCACCCCCCACGCAACGAAAGCTCAAGCAAAGACCACGCGGTGAAGCTACTGTTTGCCCCCCCCCCCCTCCTCCGCACCAGTTAGAAAGCAAATCTTCCTAAAATCAGTGAAAAATAGCTTTGAAATTTTGATAAAAATACACCCGCTTGAGTTTGTGTGTAGAGCTATGCGTTTACATATAATTACCTAAAACCAAATAGTTTGTTTACTGCACTGTAATATAATAATTAATATTCATTTGACTGGTGGGAGAAATGTCCCATGCGTAAATGAAAAAAAACACGAATATATAATTAATATTCATTTGACACGTCTGACCACTTTCATTTCTCTATGTCGCTCGTGAGCTGTGTATCCATGATTATAGCCCACTGTAACCAGGCAACATTTCTTTTGCGGGCTAAGAACGTATTTTTGTATACTGTTTTGACTTTTCGCCGATTATACACACCCCAATCTTCAGGTCGTGTCAAATTCTAAGGGCCACATGGAATTGAACCTGCACCGCCGAGGTCTGAGGCAAGTTCCCGTGGAGGTTTTCCACATGGTCAGCCTCCACGTCCTACGCGTGTCGCACAACCACATCGACCACCTGCCCATGATGATCAGCTACCTCCGCTCGCTCAGGTAAACTACACACTTTAATGGTAGGTCACGAAGTAGGCTCAGTGGGCAAGTGCCCGGCTTTCTAATTGAGACGTTTCTGGTTACATCTCCGGTCGGACCTCTTGTTCCTTACTGGTGAACCCTAAACCCATGTACATATCCCTATCCTTATGCCCATGTGATATCCAAATCTACATATTATCCCTATCCGTCATATCCATATCCAACACCCCTCCAATACCCCTATTCTCTATCCACAAAAGTTTTGACATTAGCCACAATATCTACCCTTTCTATAGCCTATTCCGTACCGCTATCCATATCCCCATTCTTACCCCTACCCCCATCTCTACGCCTGTCCATGCCCCCAGGGTTCTGGACGTGAGCCACAACTTGCTGGTCCAGCTGCCCGAGACGCTGGTCAACTGCCGGCGTCTGACCAGGCTGGATCTGTCCCACAACAGGCTGGCTGGCCTGCCCCGCACCATCGGCGGCCTGGGGGAGCTGCGCTACCTGGGGCTGGCCGGGAACACGCTGGAGCAGCTGCCGCAGGAGGTCAGGGGCACACGCACACTCACACACACTCTTCCCCACCCCCATTTTTTTGTATGTGTGTGCCTCTCGCTCACACACACTCACACATTATCTCTCAATCTTATTCTTTCTCACTCTCTTCTCTACTTACATATCTATCTATCTATCTATCTATCTATCTATCTATCTATCTATCTATCTATCTATCTATCTATCTATCTATCTATCTATCTATCTATCTATCTATCTAACTATCTATCTATCTATCTATCTATTTATCTATATCTCCCCCAGTCTTTCTCTCTCTATCTAATCTATGTCTCTCTCACAGTCTCTCTTAATCTCTTAGATTTCTTTCTTTCTCACGCTTCGTTTAACTAACACCCAACGGGACGCAAGAGTGGAATACGCGGGACGATGCCGTCCACAGACACCAATAAGTAAAAATTAATGACGGCAGTTGAAGTGGGACTGGAACCCGAGGCCTTTCGAACAAAAGTCTTGTGCTCTATTCTTAAAATAACGTGCTCACCCGAGTCGTAGGTATACAATGTTCAAGTTGGGGTTCTTTTAACCATTATTTTGAGTATTGGGTTCGAATGTATGCATTTTAAAAGTAAAATATAAAGCCTTAGACAGACTTTGATCATTATTCTTTGTTGGTTTTCAGCGCCCGGTGTCAGTAACGAGGCTATGTCACGAGTCTTAAGGCTGGTGTTTGTCAAATTTACAAGTTGCCGCATAGGCATAGAGCAGGAATATCAGGGCTCTTGTCTTAGCTGATCATAGAATTATAGGGCATATTATGTGGACAGACAGAGGGGATGAATAGACATGCCAAGTGGTGTACACGTATTCGAACGCAATTTCATTGATGGGACACTGCTTGTGCTCCCCTTTATCAAAGTGTCCTAATCAGCCAGCCGCCAAAGTACCATTTAGCAAAAAACAAAAAACAAAACAAAAACAAAAACAACTAAGAAAACACATGCATAAAAAGTCGCAAACACAAACTTTTGTGGCGTGCTCTGTAGAAATTAGAACCAGATCGATAACATCGCAAACTCTTCTGACCACATACAGTTTGGCCAGCTGTCGGCGCTACGCGTGCTGGATCTCCATGGCAACCGGCTGTGGCACCTGCCGCCATCGCTGGAGCAGCTGCGCCACCTGTGCCGGCTGGACCTGGGAGACAACATGCTGGACGCCGTGCCCTTGGTGATCACCCGCATCACGTCGCTGGCCGCGCTGGACCTGTCCAGGTAGGAGTTCTCAACCTCCAACGTCACCAACTAGACAATAGAGGCTTTGCAATCCACACACAGATAACGAACGACGTAACCACGACTCTTGTGCCCGGGATTATCGGATCACTCATTGGCCCTGTGAGCCTAGGACGCCGTTTTCGCTATGAGCCCCGTTATCGCAAAGCATCTTTTATCGCAAACGGGTCCCAAGGCTAACATCTGATAAGTCTACATGCTGGCACACAGAGACAGTGTAGGGATACCAGGATTTTTTTCTTAGTGGGTTACATTATACAATGTGCTGACACAACCTGAACTAGCAGGCGGCCTTATTAGAATTCGAACCCAGAACTTTCCTGTAAGAAGCCACGCGCTCCACCGACTTAGCTACTTCACTCGTCGCTCTCCAAGTGAGCGACACATGCTAGAGATGAATAGTGCATTACCTTCCTGGGGTGCCAGTTAGTTCAGTAGATAGAGTACTGGGCTCGGAAGAAGCATGACGAAAAGCCGGCGTCTGTGTTTAGGATTCTTCTAAAAACCTAGTGGAAGTATTTCTCCTTTTTATTTGTTATTTTTGTTATATTTATGCTACCAATTCCCATACTTTCAACCAATTACCCACTCCCAAGACTTTGCCTTATTATCATTTTCCTCAATACATGATCATGTGGTATCATCAAGGTCACATTTATAAACGTAAACTTTGTAACATGAACAATAGCAATGCCTATGCTCTTCAACATCCCCATCACCATACCTAGCCAAATACATGTACACCCTGGTAACATGGTGATCAGTCGTGTACCAATAGTCTAAAAATTATACCAACAATGCGCAACCCCCAGACAATATCGTGTGCTCCTCTGGTTCTCCATTATACGACGCCCGTTACATGACGGTGCCTACAACCCCCAGACAATAGTTTTCTCCTCTGGTTTTCCATTATACGATGCCCGTTACATTACAGTTCTTAGAAACCCGCGGACAATATAATTCCTATGGTTTTCCCCTGTGCGGCAGAAACCGGCTTGCGGCGCTTCCCGTGGACATCGACCAGCTGCGTGGGCTGGTGGAGCTGAACCTGTCCCACAACAAGCTGCTGTCCGTCACGTCTCTGCTGGTCAGTCTAACCAGGCTCAAGTACCTAAACCTGGCCAGCAACGGCCTCAAGTTCCTGCCCGCCCGCATGGACAGACTGCAGGTCGGTAGGGGGGGGGGGTGAAAGGGAGAGGGAGGGGTAGGGGCGAGAGAAAAAGAGGGGAAGAGAGAGAGGAGGAGAGAACAAAAGGGGGTGAGAGAGGAGGGGATGGATATGGACAGGGTGTCCGTGTATTACGGCCGTGTTATATGCCTAGGCCCCCAACTTAGGGAAGATCGTGGTAACGATGATGATTAAGGAAAGTAGGACGGGAAAGAGCGACGAGAAAGCAGGGAACAAGAAAATATTTTCTGTCCTACTAATCAATATCTTAACTATTGTTTCCCTAGAACTTGGAAGTCCTGCACGTGCAAGGGAACAGCCTGAGGACCATACCAGCCCTGCCCAGAAGCCTCAAGTACTACAACGTGAGCAAGAACCAGCTGCAGACGCTAACCGTGGACGGCATGAGGAACTTGGTCTCGCTCACCGCGACACGTAAGCTGCTGTTTGCCAAACGAGTTATAGCAAGACTTTTTAGAATGACAGACGGAGTCATCGAAATACAAGTCTTTACTGCATTTATAGGCAAAGTGAGCTTTATTATTTAAAAACTATTTGGCACATTCTAACAGTTTACTTAGTTTGTAGCCTTGAAGGCTGAACAACAACAACAACAACAACAACAACAACAACAACAACAACAACAACAACAACAACAAAACAACCCTCTGAAGGGTGTTATTCTGTCCTATCTGTGATGATAACTTAGTACAAACATATTATAATGTTGCACCTACCATGCAAACAAGTTGTTCACAATTCGACGACTCAGTCTCTACTTCACTAAGATTTACAGCCATCGTCATCAAAACCAACAGGATAGTCAGCCCAAGTGGCTAACATATGAGACAATTTTTGTTAGTGCTAGATGCATGACGGAAAATAGGAGAACCGTATACGCTTTAACAGCTTGGGCTGACAGTCCGGCCTTGTCGACAGCCCCAATTAAACCATAACAGGAGGATGCACCATTAGGGCTGATAGTCCCGCTGGTAGAGAAACCAATGTCCAATACACAAACCAACAACCTCTGATCCGTGGTTATCTTAGAACCAAAGTCACCAAGGGTTCCCATGATGCCAATAGGAAGCACTCACTATATAGACGTAAACAAACACATAAAGACAATTTTCTTTCTGTAATTACTTTCGAATAACATAACTATTCCACTGACTTTTTGCACAGTATCTAAAAATAGCACCTTTCTGCTAATAGTTAAATACTGTATTACATTGACGTCCCTCTTTACAAGTCCACCCCCTCCCCCCTTTCCCCATTTATTTACAATTAATTTCGTCTTGTTTTACCCGCACCCCTCCCCATATGACAGACAACCAGCTGAGCAGCGCCCCCCAGGGCCTGTACAGGCTGCGGCGGCTGAGGTTCCTCTACCTGGACCACAACCGCCTAGAGGAGCTCAGCCCCGACCTGGCCCTGCTCACAGAGCTGCGCGTGCTCACGCTCACACACAACGACCTGAGGCGCCTGCCGCACCGCGCGCTGCTCCGCCTGGACAAGCTGGCCAGCTTCAACATCAGGGGAAACCACAGGCTCGCCAGGCGGGACGAGGAGGCACATAATGATCAGAGCGCTGGACAGACACACAGAGATTTAGATGGTACAGGTAGTAAAGTGGAAGATGAGGCGAATGATGCTGAATTACAAGGGACATTGAAGAAGAAGAAGAAAAACAAAAAAGGCGTGGTTACTACTAAAGGTACAATCACCTTTCATAATGAGAACGAGGAAAATGATGAGCTTCGCGGTGAAAATGCCGGACATGGAAGAAAACTCGTTTCCAAGTCTAAGGTGTATTCTTCAAGGCCGTACGAGGATCGGCCTTCTACTAGGCCTGACACAAGGTTTCAAGAAGAGGTGTCTATTTTTCCAAAAAGTCATTACAGTAATCCAAAATTCTTGGAAAACTACGATGCCTCAGAAACTAAAAATAAGGTAAAAGCAGCAAAAAGGTTTAACTCCCTAAGGAGCATCAAGGACATTTTCTTTGGTCGCACAAAGCACAAAACATCGAAACACTCGGCACGTGATAGGGCAGAGAGCAGCATTAACTTTGAGACGCGGGCAGCCCTGAGACCGTCGGACTCTGTCCACCTGCCCATCAACTACCGGCTTGAGGAGATAGAGCGGGGTGAGGAGGAATACCTGTCCGAGAATCGCAGGAGACCATCCCATGAAACGAGACACTGGAGTCTTCCCAGGCACTCTACGAGAGAAAGCAGATTTGGGCCTGGGAGTGTGGCGGAAAGTTTGTACAGTGACCACACTCACACAAGAAATAGTCAAATCCTCACGAGGCAGAGAGATGGATACGATTTCCAAGAAGACACCAGAACCCATCATGATACAAAGAGACCAGTCTTTCACCAAGGCATGGCTCGCTCCAATACAATGTCACCTGAGTTTTACCACAGGAAAAAAGTGAGTGGGTTTTCGAATGAAAACGAGCCCAGAAATGGCGGATCTGTCAGGGGGAGACTGCGGGGAAGACCAAGCGAGCAGTATGGCGATGATCGTTACAACACTCTTCCTTTCAAACACGCCAAGGCCTGGGCAAGCCAGCGGGAGATGTTCCACCATGGTCAAAGCCGGCTCCACGACGGATCTCTCTCAGAACCCAGCTGGCACCAGTGGGGGAGTCGCATGCCCATCTCAAGTCAGCCTAGCAGGGAGCAGAGTGTAAGGGAGGCTTATGCTTCCTTTGCTACAGAAACACCTTTCAGCGAACATAATTCCACTAATGTTAAAGCTGTCTATTTCCCAGAACTGGACTATTCTAGCGCATCCGAAGATGACGCCTACACACCTGGGCTGAGGTCCTACAGAAGCGAGCCGACGTTCCACTCAGATAGTGAGGAAGAACCTTTTGATTCTTACAATAAAAATATAGGAAACCGTGGAAGCAGACCGAGGTACCCATCTGATGATAGTGTTTTCATTCAAGAAGAGTATATAGGGAGGGCCAGACAAAACCAAAGAAGCCCAAGTTACAGACACATTCATCATCAGGCTTGGAGGAATAAAAGTCCAATGTCTGACATACATCTTGATCAGAAGTACCCAGGCCAGGAAAAATCCAGAAATCTAGAAATTCCTCATTCAGGTGACGCATACCACCTTCACAAAGTGTCAAAATCTTCCTTGGACCCCTCCAGGATATCAGACTATGTGGACTGTGAGGACACTCTGCCCCCTGGCCGTAGAGAACCTCCCAAGAGTCACTTCCAGCAGTTTGACCACATCTTGTCAACCACTGGGGTCACAAACAAAGATGACCGGCTGACCCTCGGATCTCCGCGACTGACCCCAGTGGCGCTGCAGCATGGACATTTCTTGATGAAAAAAAAACCGGAGGAGCAAAGCACACTGACACGCAGCAGAAGCCTGGACTCCATACTGGACTACAGCCCTCACAACACAAGCACACCAGGCCAAACTGCAAACCACGGTATGGCTAATCAAGCAGAGAATGTTTCCGTTAAAAGTGGACACAGACTCGATCCCATGACAGAAGCGAGAGGCCGCATGACATCGCCTGTCTGGGACAAGCTGGCCGGCACGGACTACTCTCTACTGGGAGTGTGCAGCCATGTGGAGAGCATGCTCAACAAGAACGCCCTGCGGCCTGGCATCCGCTTCCAAAACAAACACAGCCCACGGTACTGGGACACTTTATTCTCTCCTCTCTGTACTGTAGTTCTTACATTAATTGTTCCATTTCTTTGTTGTAGCTCTCAGATTTACGGTTCAAAAAGCGCATTCATGTTGATTTCTACTCTTAACTAGATTAACTTAATTAAGTTGAATGCACTAACTGCTTAACCTTGTATACTTTATACATTAATTCCCTACAATTTGACAAATAATAATTTGCTTTATTTCAAGAAATACAGCAAACATTTTAAGTAAGATTTAGAAAAGAGGTACAATAATTAGTTATCTTTTTTCTTTTCTCCGTTCCTTTCTAGGGACTCAGCTAGATAAGACTAATTTTTTACAGCGCTAGATAAAATATAGATTGTATTGACAATTTCTTCGAATATAAAAGAATCTTAAACAGCCAGAGGGGCAAGCACATTGAGAATAGTATCGCTGCAACAGCAATTAAACACATAGAAAGACTAAATGGAAACCTCTAAAGCACAACATACATTACAAGTTCAGGGAAAAACTACACTGCAAAAGTAACCAGTCAAAGTTGTAACTGCTGTAATGTTCTATTCCTTTATTCTGATCCTCTGTTTCTGCTTTCCTCCTTGCCAGAATTGCAGCACAAAACAGAAACAAAACCCCAAGTACAGGCAGAGAGAACCAGTCTGCCCAGGTCAGAGAGATTGACGTCACTGACCATAATGAAGCTGACCAGGCTCATCATTCAGTGGACAAAACCCTGAAAGAGTCAGCCCTGGAGTACACCCAGCCCCAGACATTCACCTTGACCAGCCAGGGCGGTCAGTTTGTGTCCAGTGACCAGCCAGAGATCTTAGTGGACGTGCCTGCTCACGCTGTGGGCAGAAACCTCAACATAACCATGCAGGTACATAATCATAATTATTAAGTTCCTAACTGATTTAGGCCCGGACAATATTATTATTATTATTTATAAAAATAAGGAGATAACATTACAGCACACTAGTACAAACTCAATAAGCAACACCATAACCAGAAAAAAAAATGTGTCTATAATAAAGGAAATCATTTTCCACATAAACTCCAAATCAATTTCGGACCTCTAAAAAAACGACAACCTGAGAATGAGTAAAGTACTGGGACAAACATAGCTGTTTTATTTCTTTTTTCACTTTCAGTATCCCCAGCATAACCAGTTTGTTAAAATGTATGTTTTTATTCCTAACAGCTTCTACTCATCTCCCGAGATCTGCTTGAGCAGGCCAAGAATAAAAACCACTTTGTGTCAAACATTCTGGCACTCGGCCCGCTGGTCCATTTCCACACAGACCGTCCAAACACCGGCCTCAACAGTCCCGCGACCCTGACCATTCCTGCCCCACCCGCCATCAAGGGTGGCCACCTGGTGGTGCTCAGCGTCAGGAAGGATAACTCCTGCTTACCCGTTTCTAATGGCTATCGCTCTGGTCATTCGGCTGCTACCATGACAACATGGCACTTTTCAGGGTATGTTGACCTTAGATTACCACAGCCAAATGATAATGATACTGATGATATCATATTAAAAGCAATAATAATGATAAAATTAATACTAATAATAATGATAATGACACTTATGACAATAATAAGGAGACTTTAAGTAAAACAATCTTTTGTCTCTAAGGTAACAGGTAAAAACTATAAGTGTTAAACCTTGGGACCCATAAACATAATTATAGCGTCTGTCTAGAGAACCTTGGCTTTGTTAAAATGAAAAAAAAAAAAAACCAAAAAACATGCCCTATTTTGAACCCCTGACCTATAAATATGTCAGTACTCGTCATATTGCGGTACATGGCTCTTACAATCTATTTCATATCACCATAGAGCAAAAGCATGAAAAGATAAATCCCAGAGGCTTAGCCCTGATGATGTAGGGGGACCCCAAGCTTTTTTTTAGTTAAAATTGAAATCCTTCTGCCTCTATCACAATATTTAAGAACATCTTAAAACTTACCTTTTTAAAAAAGCATTTGGCATGGTCCTACCATAATTCTTACGATTATTGATCTGCATTATTATACTTTGATCTTGGTGTTCATGTGTGTGTCTGTTTGTGTTTGTGTAGGTGTATGCTACTTGTGTATGTTTGCGTATGTGTGTGTGAGTGTATTTGTGTGTGTGTCTGTGAGTGTATTTTTATGTGCATGTGTGTGTATGTGTGTTTGAATATATCATTTGCATGTTTGTTTGTGCCATTACCTCTGTGATGTTTACACATTTATGTATGTTTATTTCATGTACATGATTACTTTTGATGTAATGCGCATTGAGCAGAATTTCAATTTTTGAAATGCGCAAAAGAAATGCAATAAATTATTATTATTAATTATTAACTAAAGGCAGAGACCATTGAAAACTTTCCTTGAGAGTAAAATGTAGGGGGACCCCAAGCTTTTTTTAAAGTTAAAATTGAAATACTTTTCTCCTTTATTCTTTCTGTGCAGGAAGATAGCTCTAATAACGAGAGCCAAATGCAAGTACAAAGCCTGCAAGGCTCTGGAGGAGCTGCTACAGTGTGTGGACGCCACTCAAACATGAGACCCTAAACTTCTTCTTTTTTTTTTACATTTAAGTTGAAATATCTAAAATCATGTGAAGCATCCTTTAAAATTGTATACATGTATTCCTCTTTGAAATTGTACATATTCCTCAAATATCCATTTTGACACCTTAAGAAGTGGGCGTCACACACCTCACGACATATAAACAAAGGTACAAAACACGATGTACAATTTGGGTTAACCACTATCAGGTTTTCCAGAGTGGATCCTGTATTCACCAAAGAATCAGAAGGGAACACACACAATTTTGCGTCACAATTGTACAGCAATTAAAACCAGATTTCAGAACCGATTAATCTTTTCATCAAAACTCATTCATCACAACAACAAAAAAACCCAATTTCAATTCCCTCTTCGGCAAGAGTAATAAAATGTTGCTTTCACTAGTACCATACAAGTTTAGTGAGACGAAATATATTGCAACCTTAGAATAAAGACCTAGAATAGAATTACTGTGTTAGACATGTGAGAACTCAATAGTGAACTTACCGTTGTAGTTGTTCTTACCTTACAAATCCCCTCTGTTACCGAACAAGAACCCCTACCGCAGTGTCTCGTGCCTCGTGACTTCCACCATGAGCTTGGGTAGGGAGCCCGACGTGCTTTCTCGTACCAGCAGGTTCTACAAACAGAGAGAGACAGAAAGAAAATGTTACTATGACGTAAAAAACAAAAAAATGTTGTCAAATAGAGAAACTCTCACACTAGGCTATATTGTGGACGGGTCCCAAGACTAATGTCTGACAAGTCTGCCACACAGAGACAGTGCGGGGATTCACTGACTGTGTCTCAGCCAGTCACATTAAATTGACACCAAGCCAACCAGTAAGGGACAAAAGCCAGAGTGGGGCTCAAACCACGCACCTCCTGTGTCAAAAGCCACTGTTCTACCCCAGGGCTTCCGCACCCATGTTACAGCCAAACAGGGAAACAAGTTTTCTCAGGAAATGGCTAAAAATTTCATTTAATTACAAGTTACCTGCCTCATATAAAAAAAAAAGGCATCCCTCTCTAGGTTCCCTTCACCATAAAGAAAGTTTCTTGAAACTTGTTAGATGTTATGCTATGAAATACCTTTGCCTTCTCTAATCAAATTTCAAAACCACTGACCTGTAACCTACACCGGCCGTTGGTAAGAGGAAACTCTGCCGTCTTGCTGTCATCACTGAAACAAGGCATCTCTTCCACCTTGCAGTCTGACGCAATTTGAACTTTGACTTTTCCGTTATAGTCTTTACCAAGCACATTGCCAAATTCATCCTGGGGATGTAGAAGTTGGGGATGTAATTTTGCTTCCATACCTTGAAAATTAGGCTAAAAAATAAAAATTCTGTGTAAAAAAAAAAAAAAGAAAAAAAGCTGACATTGCGAAGAGTAAGTTAAGTATCTGTACTTATGATTATGAATTATTTTGCAAATTATTATATTTTTTTGTGCATAGATATAAAGATTGTAAATATAAATATATGTTAACACATCTACTGAGTGTATCCGATTAAAATAGATAAAAATTGGCCGTCAGTATAGTTGATTATGTTATGCTATTGGTAGTTGAGAATGCCCACTGTAAATAAAGATTTTCTACCATTCTATGTGAACTTAAGACTGAGATATAAATGGTGTAGATTATTCATATAATAATGTCAATAATAAGAAAGATGTAGTTCTAGTGCTGTTTGATGTTCTCATATTTTTAACAATATTTTTCATCATTTTGTTCACCCCCAAAAATGTGTATCACAGAAATTTTTAGTCTTACATTTTAAAATTCCTCTTATCTATTTATGCAAAGGAAATTGCGAAATAAACAATTAAATCACTATGTATTTTTGGCAATAGATTACTCAACTATCAAATTCCATTGTCCTCAGAATTATGTTTTTCAATTATAAATTACACTTAATGTAAAGGGAAAAAAGGAGGGAGAGATGGAGGAGAAAGAGGAAGAAGAAAGAGAACGAGCAGACCAACCCTGAGCTCGAGATCCAGCGACTTGATGAGCGTCCGGCTGGTGGCGCTCCTGGTGTTGGACACAGTGGGCGTGCTCAGGTGCCCACTGCTCACCGCCAGCACTGCCGGGTGGCCGGGCTCCACCGTGATGGTCAACTGGTGCAAAAACAACAGAAATAAGATTGCTACAACTGAAAATCATTGAATGTTTGGTGTTGACAGTCATGACATATAGATCAGAGGGATAGATGCTTTAAGGAAGGCATGAGAAAAAAATCAATAGTGCTGAAATGTGGTTCTCCAGGCATCTTCTAAGGAGATGCTGAAATGTGGTTCTCCAGGCATTTTCTAAGGAGAAGTTGGAAAGAGCAGACAACAATATTCTCAAAGAACTAAAAGTGCCAAGACTTCTCTGAAGTGCCATAAAGAAAAGAAAAATATTACTTTTTGACATATCTGAAAATGTTCATGTATGCTAATAAAAGATGCCATAGAGGAAAAGATTGGATGGCAGGAGGGGTAATGAACGTCCTAAAGACACATGGACAACAGCAAGGAAAGAACTAGAAGAAATAGCACAGAGGTATACATCTTCACTGAAAGAGAAGTATGAAGATCTGTAGTACAGAATGCAGTGCGGGCAGCAAGTATTTCTACAAAATGATGCTGGATAGTTAGGGATTGAGTAAGGTTAAAATCGTTTTTTGGGACTTTTATAATATATGAAGGAAACAAAAAACAAGCAATAAACTCTTAGAAAAAAAAACAACTCCCCCCCCTCCAAAAAACTTACAGGATCACTCTTGATCTTAAAGGTGCCATCGTCATACAGAAAAGAAACCACGTAGTTGCCAACTTTGTCAGGGACTAGGCATTTTCTGCGGGAAAAATATGAAAATTGATTTTCAGATTAATCCTTCTTTGGTTTCAACTCCCCATATTTACCTAAACTGAGTCCAGAGTTTCTGTTGAGCCAAAGATTGGGCATGAGCTGAAGCTCCAATCTTAGTATCAGTTCAGAGCTGTATTGACTGAGTTTTCTGGCTCCTGATCACTTCTTATCAACAGACATACAGCTGATACTTACTACTCAGCGAGAGAAAACTATTTTTTTTTCCTCATATTCGCTGAAAAAAAATACTACATTGGACACAAATTGGATATTGACTTCAGTCTCTTAAAACACTTCTGACCTGATCTCTGTATAAGATGTGTGGCCCCCTCCTACCTATTTAGGTAGAGAACTCTCATTACCTTGCTACTATCATACATTTATGATTAAGTTGATTGTTTAGGAATAAACCTCCATAATTAGTGTTAACTCAGCTTGGCCATTGTGAGCAGCCTGCAGTGTTAATATCTCAGTCAGCAGCTCATAGTCTTTTTCCTGTCCACTGGGATTTGAGTTTTAGAATTGCCTTTGGGTGAAAAGCTCTCAGAACAATGAAAATTTCATGAATTTGTGATCAATTTGTCCCCTCTCACAATTAGGAGATTATAAAGATAAATTGCAATACCCTACTAAAAAGAAAACCTACTTGAAAATATATGATCCAGGACCTGTCTTAACAACACTTTGAGCTTGTACAGAAGAAAACTGAGGGGAAAAAGTAAAAGAAATTCATAATAAAGAATCAAAGGTCTTTAATATCAGATGCATCAGAATTTTACATTTTCTGGGCTCGAATGTCCAACCAACCATATAAATCTAGTATACAGCAAAAGTGCCCAAGTTTGACAACCATAAAAACATTTTTTTACAATTACTCATACATAAAATAAACATTAAATTTCCAACTTTGCCTCCAGGTTGCTCGATTTGACATTATTAACACTTAAAACTGCCATTGAAATTTATACACTTTTTAAAAGATATGCTGTTTTACTTTTACACATCTTTGTAAATCCTAAATTAGAAATGATACCTTATAGAGCTAGGATTGTGGTACACTTGGTTTTTAAATGCATAGCACAGATATAAAAAACATTGTGGTAACCTTACTGGTTGTGAGTTGTACGCCACCGCGACAAGTACTCACAGCTCTTGCTCTTCTTCTCCTGTTTCTCTTCAGCTGTTAATTTGGTTTTAAATTGAATGGGTTTAAAAAAAATAGCTCTTTATTGAATTAGACCTGCCAAATTGGAGGAGATGGATTTCTTCGATACAAGATCACTAATCTTTACCACTCAAAAAGAGCATCGCTGATATTCGTTACAAACATTAGAACTCTTGATGCTGTGTTTGGATATCATCTCTATTTCATAAAATTTAGTTAAATGCAATAAATGGCAACTAAATAAAAACAAAACAAATTTGAAAGCGACTCCTACACACAGTTGGTCTCATGATCAAGCCAACGACGATCAACAAGTCCGATACCTGAGCCAGAGCGGGGGTGTCTGAAATTCAGAATCCCTTTGCTCCTGGGAACCTGGGCACGTGCGTTCATTGGAATTCAATGGCACACCCGCCACTCTGTGTACATTCGGTGCCGTCCGCCTGTCTCTGGGAGGGCAATTTAAAAGATGTTTATATGACTATGATACATGTATTTGAGAAAGGAGTTTGCCCGACGCTTGGTTCTACCATTTGTCATTACTGTTGTCTATGTTTGTGTAGTTGTGTTTATCAACGCCGATCGATGCTCTGTTTACAAAATTGATTGATTTATATATTATTTAATGGGAACAATTCCTATGGGTTGTTTTGTTGTTTTTGTGTGTGTTTTTTTTATGTTGAAGCATAGTCGGTTTTGTTTATGAAATATTCTTTCTTTTGTGTTTTTTTTGTGTTGGTTCAATTAATGCGTTAGGCGGGGGTAGCTTTTTTTTAAACATTGATCATCACCAATCTTCTGCGTTAGGCCTGAGCCAGACTGCCGCTGGTGGCTGGGGTGGGGCTGTGGCTTTTGTATGAAACTCTTTATCCTTTAGCTTTAGTCTGACCGCACAAAGTAAGTAAAACAGGGGTTCATTCGAAAGCCTCAGTCCAGCCATGGCCCCATCCCAGCCACCAGTGTCAGTCTGGCTCTGGCCTTAATCTATGTACGGTTGTTTTAGGTGCCGTATTCTCTATTTCTAGTTATGTTTATATTCGTTGATTTGATCAATATCTATGTCTTTGTGTTGAGATCTCCGTGTCTGTGAGCTCTCCCTTTTTTTCTCATTCACGGTTATTCCGTTATCAAATTCTAAGGATTTTTTCAATATATTATATTGAAGAAGTTGAAAATACAAGTAGCCCACTGATAATTTGTTATCCCTTTTTACTATGAAGTTGTGAACAAGTACATCATCGACGATATTGTGTGTGTGTGTGTGCTCTATATTTGTTTCATTACTTTTTTATTTTGTTCGTATGTAAGAAGTCAATCTTTTTGTTTGAATAATATATTTTATAGTGTTATATTTGTTGAGGCCTTCCTCGATTGTTCTTTACTTTTCTCTGATTGAGATCTCTCTGTCTGCCTATCATTGTATTTGTTTGTTTATTTAAGGCCGAGGCAGCCCGAGGTTCACATAGTTTATGCTCCAGCTAAACACGCGTATGTTGGGTAATTGGGGAGGTGCCAGCGTAAAAAAGGGAATTCCCAAATATGTCAAGAGCAAAAAATGTATTCATTGAATTGGTAATTACAAAATAATATGTCTATATGCATTATATGCATCAGTTGTCTCGTTAGTGCGCTTGGTGCGTATTGCTTTTTTTATTTAGCTGTCTGTTTAACTTAAAAAAAGAAAGAGAGAAATGGCTAGAAACCGAATTAGCGTTTTCGTTGCCAGAAAATATTTTCTCTTCCATATTTTATTATACTGTATTATGATTAGGTTACCTAATCTATCCACGATAGAGTGCCTACTCGAAGTAAATCAAGTGTCTAGAGTAGGAATGTAGGCTAATGATTATAAAAATGGACAAATCGATACACACATTCCATAATTTCATGAATCTCTTTCTCTTTCATCTATCCTCTACGGTACGAATATTGTTTCCGTGCAGTTGTTTCATACATCTCGTTTGGGTTGTGGTATATGATGCCTGTGATTATAAGGGCTGCGACATTGATATAGATTCTCTGTAGGGCTCCATGGGCTTTGCAGTATTTTATGACTGAAGATGAGTCGGAAGCTTTCCTTACCGTATTTAAGGTCCAGACAAGCTTCTAGAAAAACAACCACCTTAGTGGCTACCATCAAAATTATCGGTAGTGAAGGACGGCTTAGAGTTGGCAATAAAAATATCGAACAAAGGCTCAAGTAACAAGATAATAATTTGGTATGAAAAGAAAGCGCGGTAATGTTTGTCATAGAAACATTACAATAGATATGGTGTAAATATGGGAATAAGTGAGGGACTAGAACCATACACCAATAATAGCTCTTCGTTTGACGTATATGTTCTTTATACCAGTTTAATAGCAAACATAATATTCAGGTATTTAGATATGTATAAAAAAAACATAGAGGTATAAATGAAGATAGTAATTTAGAGTAGAAGAACATAAAAGAAATGATGATGTTGCTCAACAATTTTTGGAAAATGCGTGACTACTCTCAGTCTGCCTCACAAAATAATAACAATTCTCTTTCCACTAATCTGATCGTTTCTTAGTAGGACAATAAGCGAGGTTATTCACCTGGAAAGAAGCTTAAGTAATAAATAGTAGTGTTCAGACTTTGCGCAACCAATCCGAAGTTCTTAAAGCGATTTTGTATGTTTCATTTGTAACATTATCTTATTATACTAGTTAACTAACGCCCACGCGAACTGTCGCAAGTGGTTGAGCGTTTGCCTCCCAGCCAGAAGATCCTCGGTTCGAAACCCACAGTTGGTCAAACATTTATTAGTGAATTATATTATAGTAAAATGCTCCAGGAGATGTGATCAAGGTTATTCTAGCCTGTCTTGTAAAACGCCCTGTCTGTCTGCTGTCAGTCTGTCACGGCAAGATCAACAAAGTTACCTCCTCTCTTTGGTGTTGAATGGTTCATTATTGTTATGACGTCACGTTGAAAGGTCGATAGAAGATACAAGTCTGTTTGCAAGACAAAAGAGACTGCTTGTTTAGGTCTCGTATATCACCAAAAATATAAAGCATGCCCCAGCTCTAGTTACTGTCTCTGTATGTCTGTCTTTCTTTTTATGTTTGTAAATATCTGTCTTCCTCGCTTCCTCTCTCTCTCTCTCTCTCTCTCTCTCTCTCTCTCTCTCTCTCTCTCTCTCCCTCCCTCTCCCTTCCTCTAAGCACTAAAAAACGTGCAAGTAATATATCACAAAAGTAGAAATTTCAATATCTTTTACTACTAACTATCGCTGAGTGTGCTTTATTTTGGGATGGGGCCAGGGGTTGAAAACGATGACTTTAACAGCAACTTATTTGTTTTCATAGAAAATTATGAAGTGCAGTGTTTGAAACCTTGTTAAACCAGATACTGTAGGTAAAGGATGTGTGCTCCTTGCACAAAACATGTGGCTCGGTGCGCATTTCTGAGGTGAAAAAAAAAACATAGTGTGCATTGCAGAAACATTGGCAGCGTGTCAATATCCGAGATGGGAAGTCTCAAACCAGGAGAAATCAGGAAGCCGGTCGGTTTAGGAATTTTCTCGAATGTCACTCAACACACACTGAGCCAGGAGTCATGGTATCCCCGCCCTGACTCGTGTGTGGCAGCACATAAAATTGTCAGACGTCCGTCTTGGGGCCCGTCCACAATATAGCCTATATAGTTCTGCTGTTGGACGTTAAACCAACCCCAACCCAACCCAACCCATGCACGCTTGGCTCGACAGATTTAAGTCAAGCTATACAATCCTTTGGATTTTCCCAGGAATCCTCTATATCATGCTGGGGGCACTAGCTGAGATTCAAACCCTAGAGTTATTCCTCGTCAGCCCAGAGCTCTAACCCTGTGACATACCAGCGCTGGTGGATTTTAGTCAGTCCATATCGCAAAGAAAAACAGAGCCACACCTAAATGGAAGCTGATTGGCCAATATCACAATTATTTTGGTGTTTGACTAGGGTCTGCAAACGTGTGTCACTTTAACGTTACACTGTAGACTGATCATACTAAACCAATTAACACTACTTAATAAAATGCTCAGTGTAAAAAACGTATCTTGCTGCACGCCATATAGTATCCCACGTAGAAATTATGTCCCCTTTTCCTAATTAAAAAAAAAATACTGATTAACAGGAGTAACTGCAAACCAAGTCATGATATATTAACTATCGTCAATGAATTGCAATTATATTTAGGCAAAATTGAAGGTAGATATTCCAAACAAGTTCTATTTTGAAATAAAAATAAAAAGTTTAAAAGACGCAAATATTTAATTTTGATTTTTTTTTCTGCTCCGTCAACAGGGATAGTAATATAAATATCGTTGTAAATGAAGCAGGAAAGAAATTCCGAGTTATTGAATATTCTCGACGTTAAGCATAACTTTTGTACAAACAATCGTGTCTGCCCTTTACTTATCCAGGCTAATTATTGCCAAGAAAGCAAGCAAATTGTGTGCGTTCGGTAAAAGCTCTTTCACTAGATTTATCCAGTTTGTTCTCTTGATTGTAAATAATTTGTTGTTGACATTTACTATTCCGGGTAATCGTTAGCACATCTAGTTACGGGTAAAGGTTTAGGAAAGGTGGTGCGGTGTTATTTTCTTCACATTAACCATTTCTTTAGAAATCACCTACTTTTCTTTACTATTGTTAATGTCACCAAGCATCGATAGGAATAATAATAAGATTTCTTGCCAGATACCACAAGATGGCAAGTCCCCTTTCTTGTGCAGCTTTACAAGGTGTCATCTTTTCCGGTCTTTTGAAACTTGCTCTCGTTTCCAGATCCTGCATAGGAGTGGGTGCAGCATGTCAGTCGCGATCTTAAGAGCCTCAGGTGGTATGCCGCCTTGAGGGATCTTATGGTCTTGACGATCTCTGCCATGCTGAGAGGGTTGGTGTTAATTTTTAGGCTCTCATTTGAAGGTGGGATATCTGGTGGGGCCGGTGGAGCGGATCTACGGAGTGTTTCCTTGAAATGTTTCGCCCATCTTTCCCTCAGCTCTTCGTCGCTAGCTATGGTGAGATCGTTTTTCTCTTTGATGGGGCAGCTGGGGTTTCTGTTTCTCCCTGAGATAGTCCTGGTGATCTCGAACAGTCTCTCCATATTTCTTTGGCCTTCTGCAGCCTCTGCTTCTTTTGTGAGCTCCTCTACGTAATTTCTTTTCTCTTTTCTGGCACTTTTCTTCACCTTTCTTTCTCCCAGTTTCGAGCTAATTGTAGGTGCTTTTGATGTATATCCTGCGTCTGATTGATTTGGTGTTTAAGGTTCTTCCTCTCAGTGATGAGTGTACAGGTGCTGACTGAGGCCACTACTTTTGTGTCCTGGTGTTTTCTTGTTTGTGCTGTCGGTACCTACTTTAGCGTTCAGGTATCAGAAGAGTTGTCGGCAACGGCGCACATCACGAGCTCTGGTTTTGTAGATATTTGTTGCGGTGTCTGTAACAGTATTTTTTAACGAGACGGGGTTGTTAACCCCATGCTTAATCCCCAACCTTGAATGCCAGTGAGTGCTCTTAAACTGTCCTCTACCTTTCGACGTGTCTGGCTCAGGTGACCGGCTACAAGGAGACAAATCTCCAGCCAGCATAGCTTTAGATGTCATTGAGACGCGCAAGCCTCCCAACCAGCGGCAGGGTGTCACTCTTTGGGCGAATTTGGGCTAACTCATCGTAAAAATAGCAGAGCTATAGGCCACTATAGATGTGGTTAGCAGTTCTTCTGGTATAGAAGTCGGTTTCTCAACACCAAGCCGTTTTTAAGGCTCACGACTATTCCGTTGTTCTTTCCTAGTATATTTCAGTTTCTTGTCAACTGCAGCAGTTGGCATGATAGTCCATTTGACATTTATGATGTCACCGATTTTCAAAAATTTAGATTGCGCACCGCTGGGTTTTTCCAGTCCGCCGTGTCAATACTTTTGGTGCAAGTCTCTAGATTTAGTTTTTAATTGCTTCAGTCGTAGACTTTTTCTGGGGATATTTTTTTATTATTCTATGAATCAGCTATTACCATTGACGATGATTTTTCCATAGGTCGATAATTTTCTCTGAATATCTATCAGTGTGATCTTTCAGTTGACATTCGTGTGTGTCGCGGGTCACATTGATTTAGTGTGCCCGAGTTTTTAATGTCATGTCGTCCATCACTGAATATCAATTATCGACCTTCTTGCTTACATCTTTCTCTGCTTTTTCATTTTAAAATTGTCGTCGCTTTTAAGCCTAGCAAGATACCTGCGCAAAGTAAACCAACACCAAAGATATACGTCTAACTTCTAAATATGACTGTAAACACGACGAGCAAATTGTAATTTTCAAAAGCTGGTTTTCTTAGTTGTTGTCCAAAGGGAGAAAGCAAAATTAAGTCTTTAATAGTGTTTTAAGTGAGCTTATCATTACGTGGAGATGTAAATTTCAAAAGCTGATGACTTGTAGAGAATTTCAAACCACACGTTAAGCCATCGCGTTTCTTACGCCCGCGTATTTTTTATCTGCTTTTTTGTTTATTGTGTTTCTTAACGCCTTATCATCAGCAACAAAGCTTTATCACGGACGGGTCCTAGGACTAATGTGTGGCATTTTACGACCTACTGCTACATTTAGACAGAGAGCGTATACCAAGACGTATGCCTCAGACACTCATATTATACTGACACCGATCCAACCAGTAGGGAACAAAGCGGGTATCGAACCAGGAATTTTCCAATCAGATGTCACACGTTCTACAGCTAGACCACGTCCACCCAATCCGCTGGGTCATCGCAACATTTCTTTGAAACGTACCAGAAAAATATCTTTGATTTTATAATTTCTTTCGACACACAAAACTGCGATTGTTCATTTATCTTTGAAATGTCATTCGTTAGTTGCCCAAAAATGCGGGATAAAAGGGTGGAGCTTGATCTATTTGCCAATAGAATAGACCAGTTTCCAGATTGATATATTATGTTAATCATTATTTTTGACGCGCGCCTATAATGGTAAGATTCTGTAACCTTTCATGTATCAGACTTTTTAAAGGTTATGGGTAACTTGAAACCTTCATAAACAAGATAACAGGTAAAAAATATGTGGGGATCATTAAACAGTGAAGTAATATTATAAAAAGTACTAGTTAGGAAAGGGTAAATGGTTGGTAAATAGATAGATAGATAGATAGATAGATAGATAGATAGATAGATAGATAGATAGATAGATAGATAGATAGATAGATAGATAGATAGATAGATAGATAGATAGATAGATAGATAGATAGATAGATAGATAGATGGATAGATAGATGGATAGATAGATAGATAGCATCTAGGAGGTAACAATGTCAAAGAGAGCGGAAAAGAAAGAAAAAAATATCAGAGAGAGAGAGAGAGAGAGAGAGAGAGAGAGAGAGAGAGAGAGAGAGAGAGAGAGAGAGAGAGAGAGAGAGAGAGAAGGATCTATGTGGGTAAAATGCCAATGAGAGCGAAAAAGAAAGAAAAACAGATAAGAAAGAAGAGACAGGCAAACAGACAGACAGACTGATAGACAATTAGACAGACAGAGACAAGTTTTATCTAGTAACAATGTCAAAGAGAGCGGAAAAGAAAGAAAAAAAATATCAGAGAGAGAGAGAGAGAGAGAGAGAGAGAGAGAGAGAGAGAGAAGGATCTATGTGGGCAAAATGCCAATGAGAGCGAAAAAGAAAGAAAAACAGATAAGAAAGAAGAGACAGGCAAACAGACAGACAGACTGATAGACAATTAGACAGACAGAGTCAAGTTTTATCTCTTTCCGTTGTTTTAGTCCCCCGTCCCCCCGCCCCCCAAAATTGCCCGAAGTCTCCAGGTAAATCAATACAAAGCAAACATTTTACGGCGATAAACAAGAATAGTTTTGTTAGAGAAAGTAGCCAGTTTTAAATTTTTTTTTTAACTTGATTATGTAATCTGATCCCATCCCAAGCAATGTTTCTTTTGCAGCTTTAAATTCAATGCTCTGTACTCTAAAGTGTAATTTTCAGTTGCACATTACTTCATAATATTTTTTAGCCAAAGAGTTTACCGCGCGGGTTTTTAGAAATGTTTTGAGTCTTAAATTAAAGCAAAATATTTCATTTGTAAAAAAAAAAAATGTACGACCCTCGCAATGTTTTTTTTTTTACTTTCTGTACAATATAGTTATGACAAACTGTGACGTTTGTATGATATATAATATATTCCATTTGATAACACCTTACAAATATTTTTAGTAGCAACAAGAGATCGAAGGAAGGATTTTCATTATACTTTTCTTCTTGTTTTATGTACAGCCTTTCTATTTTGAGTCCCTCCTTGCCCCTATAGTTCTTTCCATGTTTGTTTCCCTTTAGCCTTTGTTTATATGAATAGGCCTATAGCTCTCCAAGGATTTTCTCTTATGCCCAACAGAACTTAATTTCCTAATTTAATTTGTGAAGTTGTTTTTGCTCTTATTTAAAATAAATTAACACGCTATTTTGCGATCTTAACAAGCTATTTTGCGATCTAGCAATACTTGGGCCGTGATGAAAATAAAATTAGAAAAGGGTAAAATCCTTTTACTAACAGAAATAAATGCTCAATTAAGCTCACCTACGGGGTTTCTGCATTCCAATTCATTCATCGTGGGAAGCTTATTAGGACAGAAATTAATCATTAAGTACATTAAGTAATCCAAGGTATTATTTACTTGGGGCTTACAAGCTACATCATAGGATTATGCTGATTGGCGAACTCGCAATTTGCTACCCGAGTTTGTAGGTCAATATCGATAACGAAAATAATCGTACCCATGTTTAAATTAGGCCTATGATCACGAATCCCAGCCTCCCAGTGTTCTGTTCTAGCCTGCAACTCTTGTAGCTGGTTAGACCAATTGAAATTGTTGTCGTAGTGTTTACTAAAGATCAGAAATGTTCGTGTTCTTTGTTCAGAGCAGTGATCAATGAAAAGTACTTTAATTACATTCATCAGTATGTTTCTCCTCCGGGTAGGCTTAATGTTTGCTTAGTTTCATCAGACGAATTGATTTTAACAGTTACTGTAATGTAAAAAACCATTCTAAACAAGTCGGTAAATACAACTGCAATGCACGCAAGGAAGGCTTTGCAGCAACGTTTTGTTTCTTACGATGTTATTAATTTTCATGTTTGGTACGTCTTGTAATATAATGATCTTTTCTAGACATAGGCCTTGGTGGCATAAACAAAGAAATAATACTAAGAATGCTCTGCATACACTAAATGGAGCTTCAAAGTAATCCCATAAATCCAAAATAGGAAAAAAAAAGATATTAGAAAGAAAGG
>RQTK01000008.1:1151912-1157352 GCA_003991915.1 Elysia chlorotica
TATGAACTATGTAAACAATGAGGATCTAGGAGAATTTGTAAAATATAATCAAGAACTTACACCGTCTGCATGAAAAAACACAGCGTGAGAAATATCTCAATGTACAATAATTAGTATCGGTTCTTCTATGGATCTCGGAAAGCGCTCGAGGGAAGGAGTTGTCGACGGTGTTTTGGTAGAGAGGGGAAGGATGCGCGTGTGTGAGAAAGGAAATTGAGAAGACGGAGTGAGTGTGTGAAGAAACTGCTCTCAGTAATGCCAGAACAGCCGGAAATTGAGAAGCTTGCGCGTGGCTTCCTTGGAATAAGGTTTGGAATGAGATGTTGAGAGTCCACGCCAACCTGGTCTTTTGGTCTAGCGACTACAGTTGCGAGTATTGGTTCACATCGCTCACACCGAGACAGCCATGGCTGGTAGCTGAGATCTTCTAGTATAGTATTAACATAAAATCAATGAATTTCCCTGTTGAGTGTAATTTAACATCAGTCAGAACCAGGTTTAATTACACGTCTCGGTTATATTGCTTCAGGGCGATAGAGTCTGGACGTTTGTTTTTTTTTTCTGTTTTTTTTTTGGTAATTAAATTTTTTATTAGTCTATTGTAAAGGAAGTGTCGTGTAATCACACCCAAGAACATAATTAAAGCCAATGATAATGAGGTGTGATCTAATCTCCAGTATATTCGTTCGCGATACAAAACTAATTTGTCGCGTATCGTAAAACTTGTCCGTTAACGGGTGAATAATTATGAGAAATCACTTAGACGCTAATAATTATTACGATATAATTTATCCGGAACACGGATCACATAACGCTGCTATGGTAATAGTATGTGTGTAATTAGTTTTATAGGCCACCTACCGTCATATCTATTATTTTCGTTTAGTTTGAAGCCAAATTAGCTTTGAATCGCTCTTACTGTTCTTTTTGTAAGGTCCCAACTGGTTCCGTTTAACCATTTTTTTAATCATTAGAATGCTGATCAAGTCAGTCTCAACAGGTCGCGTGTGTGCGTAATTCCTTTGGGCGCAAGAGTGATTAAAACGGAATGCCAAGATAAAATTAAAAAAACACCTTTAAAAAAAAACAATTTGTCTGTTGTCTGTAATTATATTACCTTGACTAAATCGTTCCAGAATTTGAGCAAACCTTGTATTTGGAATTAGCACCTCGTCTCGACGCCATGATTCCTGCAACCTGTAAGGTTTTTCCCTTGTTCTGTTTTGATTGGTTGTCGAGGTTAAGGGTGATTATTTTGCGTTTTGTCGACATCTGCAGTTTATCTTTGATTTGGTAGAAACAAGCCATATTTAAGTTGGGTAATGTTACAGGATAGTAATCTTTTTGTACACAAAAAAACATTAATCTCAATATTATCTAGTTGTAATTATTCACAATAGTGTATGCATCAAGCTATGCGATTGCGTCGAAACAGAAGTCAGGTCAATTCTCCAGATATGTATGACTGTATAGTCAGGTTGGTGATATCAATATACCCAGTCTATCACAATGGCTGATCTCGGGCCATTAGTCCAGTGCGTGTACTATAATCTGACATGCTTGTTTTGTACGGTCAAGCATGCGGTCATCTCGACGGTTTGGGATCAGCATACAGGCAACAGCTGTAGAGAAGTCCAACTTAAACAGCCAGGTGTTTACTTGTATAGTATCCCGTTAAAACTGTGACAGTCAAAATAGTTTATAGAGCCTCTACATATCGTCGTGCCCTTGGTTTTTATACCAGAGCTACAATACTTTTAATTTGCAGAATCTAAAAAACGGAGAAGTAAAAAAGAACACTTTTGTGTTTTGGGAGATTTCTACACCACATGTTGGAATGGAAAAATTGCGTTTTAATCAAACGTGTATTATATAGTACATGGAATCACAGTAGCTTAAAACGGTAAAAGGATGTAGAGTTTGTTTATTTTTTAGAAGGTGAACACAAAACAAATAACAACCACGTAAGTTGGAACCATCAGCTTAACTAGCCACCATGCCAAGTAATATTTAATTAACATCTGAAAAAAAAATTGGCAAAGATTAAATCAGGTGTCATTTCAAGAAACATCTCAGGTGTAATCAAATTATAAAAAAAACAATCTTTTTTGCATTCGTATGACAAAAGGTTAGAAGTGGGACAAACATTCTAAACTTATGAGAAATGATTTATGATTACAAAATTTACCCCTAGCAAAACAGTAACCCAAAACCTTCCACAAATGTTTAGAATTGTAATTTTTTTTCTCATTATTACATCATCAACATTTCACCTATAAATAAAATCGTATTATGAATAACCAGGACTTCCTGCTATGATTGACTGAGCTGACGGTGCTAATTTATAGAAACCACATATAAAATATTATCACTAGGAACCAAAATAATTTTCTAGACTCTGCCGGCCCCCAGGGTTCCTTGTTGGTATTATTCCTCCAATAAACGAACCTCATGATCTCCCAAATCTAGAAGTCTAGACATGGCCTACGGATATGTGCTCAAAATATCACGATTCGTTGACAACCCTGGTGATATTTGCCTTACCTTACCTTATCTGATTCTCTCAACATTACATCAATGTGTTTGTAGAACCGCGGTGGCCTTCCTTTGTTAATTCCTTTGTTGATTCCTATGGGATGATGGGAGTTAGGAATCGATCAGCTCTTGGTAAATAATTGTGTACCGCTGGTTGGGATTGTGTGTCTTACGGGCACATACAGTACACGTATCAGAGTCAGTGGGATATATGTAATGGTAATTTAAACCTAAACTAAGAAGCAAGAGTATGAAAGAATAGTCTTGGAAAACGCTGCTTCCTAGCAATACATTTAACCTTAATCACTCTGTCTCTCTGCCTGTCTGTCCGTCTATCTGTGTGTCTGTGTGTCTGTTTATCGGACTCTCTCTATCTGTCTGTTTGTCTATCTGTTAGTCATTTTTTTTCTCTCTTTCTCTCAGTATATATATTATATATGTGTATATTTGTTATCTCATTTCCTTTATATAATTAAAGCTTTTTCTAGTTTGTGTGCTTTCTATGTCTCCTAAAGTATCTCATTCCTTAATCTTAATTCAGATTCGTAAAATCCATATAGTTAAGGTGCTAAGCTTTTCAATTTTGTTCGTTGTTTTTTTCCCTTTTCATTTTGCCTTATCGATCCAATACTATCACGCCTGGGGAAGAAGGCAGGACAGAAGAAATGGTGAATCGTGTTTTAGCTAAGTTCACCGAAAAGAATTTTCTGTGCTCAGATTTGGGAACCGACTGTTCTGAATTGTGGAAAGTAATCATAAACAAGTTTTTAGAACATGGTTTGCAAAACAAACAAGTGAATCGTATAATAGAAAACCAAAACTGAAGATAAGAATATTGCAGAAAGAGAGAGAGAGAGAGAGAGAGAGAGAGAGAGAGAGAGAGAGGGAGAGGGAGATAGAAATAGAGAGAAATAGATACACAGAAGGGTACTTTCATAAAGTAAAAGGGTAGAAAACAAAAAAAGCCATAACAAGCTTAATGTTGTTATTATTAAAATGATAGCTTCAGAATGTACATTGGGTCTATTGATTCCAGTGATGTGAGCATAATTCTTTGATGTTAAGCTCTGGTAACGTAGTAACTGTCTAATATGCCCTGCTTAGGGACGACTTATCTCGCTACCATCTGTGAATGCTTGGTTGATTGGTCCGCACCAGCAGTTGGGTTTCTTCCTCTCAGATTACATGTTTCGGTTTACTGCGTTACGGTTCCACGTAAAGATTACGTGTTTTCTGCTATTTTTGGACTAAGACTCCACGACTCATAAATTTAATAAGTAATTCAATAAATGTTGGCAGCCGGGAAAGCCCGTTGCTCAACTTTTGTTTTTCGCAGAAAAATCTGATAATATTAACAATATTATATTGAGAAAAAACTAGTGGCTACAGTTAAACTGTGTATTGCTGTAGTTTTCTGCTGGTAATAATATTTTACTTGTTATTAATAACGAAGCAGACATATATTGAAATGTTTCAGCAATCATACACTAACCTAAATGTGGCAGGGTAGATTCGCCAAGCACACTTCACGTATCCCATTTCTCTGATTATGTGTGAATAGTGAAACGAAACAGTAGCATCCTTTTTTTTTAAATACGACAACATCACAAAGCAATGGTATGGTGTAGTGATTTGGTTCGTTAGTTTAATTGTTTTTATTTTACTTTTTTATTTTTTTGCATCACAGCTCGTTGGCAATGTCCAAGTTTAGCTTTACCGTATATCTGTATTTAAACCTCCACAAATATTATTTCACTGTAACTTGACTGATATTTTTTGTTGTCTCCAGATCGTTTATCAAGGTGCTCATAGTTGATGATGAAGAGTATGAGAAGACGGAACACTTCTCCATCGTACTAGAGGAGCCTCAGCTGGTAAAGAGAGGATCAGGTAAGAAGATGAACTTGCTTTGTTATTTTTGCTTTAGCAACGCTTAATTTTGGTTCAAAACTAAAGATCGGTATTATTACTCGTCACGCCTTTTAAGGGGAAGGTACATATGGGTGTTAGCTTTTTAACTCATGCGTTTGTGTATATGTGTGCGTGTGAGTGTGCGTGATATTCATCTCTTCGTTGGTATTTTTGTTCATTTATTTACGTCTTTTAACTCTGCGTCTCCGTGTATGAACCTGATCACCCTTAGATAAAACTGAAAAGAATGAACCCAAAGCGAAATTTTTACAAAATAAATATATTTTAATGAAATTAGAATATGATAATTTGACCATCAAACTATTATGAAATTCTTCCATTTCATTTTTACATTTGAAATTGAATATGAGGAACCTATTTACTACTGCACTTAGTCTCGGTTGTTTTTTGTGTGTGTGTGTGTGTTGTTGTTTTTTTGTTTGTTTTTTGTTTTGTTTTTAGGGGGGGTGTTTTTTTAATTAAAATATTATCAGGTTCATGCATGGGATAACAGGACTAGACCTTCGTGTGTGTGTTTTTTTTTCAATTTAGAATTTCTTGAAATATGCTACGAAAAGGTTTTTGGAAGTCATCAAGACTCATGTGTGGGTGAGTGTGTCTTTGTGTATGTGGTATCCAACCTACTCATTCGTTGTTGTTTTTTGTTTTGTTATTGTTTTCTTTTCTTTTCTTTTTTGCTTTACATACTATAAATGTATGTAATTATAATTTTTCCAGCCCAATATTGAGACTTTTTACGATTCTTATTTTTTTAATGTTCTTATAAACATACCTTGACAAATTTTTATATTTACGCTGTGCCAGATACGTTTCGAGTGCTGATACAGAAAAAGAGTTATTTATCTAAATATTAGCCGCCTTATAACATTTTTTGTCCTTTTATATCTCTGTTTTATACCCCAGCGTTGATTTATAAATCGTTCAGGGTTTATGAGTTTGTTTGTTGTTGTTTGTTGTTTTTTTTTTTTTTTTT
>RQTK01000008.1:1157387-1210740 GCA_003991915.1 Elysia chlorotica
ATAATAATAATAATAATAATAATAATAATAATAATAATAATAATAATAATAATAATAATAATAATAATAATAATAATATTTTGTATAATTTTTTATATGGCGCGTAAGTATCACCTGACTGTAAGGTTGTACTTCATGTACCTAAGACATTTTAGGAGTACGGGGGAAAGCCACGGTAGTCGTAGATTCTACAGTCTGAGGAAACTAAATTTTAAGGTTTGAAAATCTTTATTTCTGAGACAGGATGCTTGTTTGAAAGACCTTTATATTATATGACTACAATTGTTTTAGCCAAAATTATTTATACAGTAAAGATCTTTAGCGAGGGAGTAATCAGGCACCGGTGGTACCTTGAAAAATCATTTTGTGACTACCGTCGTTTTTCATAGCTGTTGACGTTTCTCATTTGTATGACAGCGCTGGGGTTGCATTTAATGTTGAACAGGTTGGGCAGAGAGACTGCTAGCTTTGTGCATCTGTCTTTTTCCAAATAGACACTTTTCATTTTTGCTCATGTGCCTCATTAGCGTCGTGTTTCTTTAGTTTGAACTGAGACGGTGCTTATTCTTCTGTAAGGATTTAGTATCTATCTTAGTAGTTAAAATAAGAAAAGGAGAGCATATAAGACTATTGATGTTCATAAATATTTCTTTAAAAGTAGGGACGGGGCGAGCTCAACCAACCCTGATCCACCTCAGCTGTCACGGCGAGTGGTTGTATCTTATTGATTCGAGACCATCATACTCTTCGGGGAAAATACTCGGGAAAATAGTTTTGAGCCAGTGGCAAAATCAATATTTTGGTTGTTTTTTGGGGGGAGAAGAGGGGGGGGAGGACTGAGAAAGAAATGTGGAATTATTATTTTTTAAACGCCTTTGTATTCGTAATTTCTATGAAAGGACTATGTAGTCGTGTGTCCATGTGTTAGGTTGGTTGTTTGTTGTTGTTGTTTTGTTTTTGTTTTTATTTTTTTTTCTAAAAGACTAAATGTTATTTTTCAGTGTAACTTAGGTTAACCACCACGTTATTTCAGCACATTATACTTATGTGGGATATTGGTAGGCCTACAACTACAGTCCGGAGCAAATGTTTAACTAGGAAACACATTTAAGGCAAAGAAATAATAATTATACAGAGAGAGAGAGAGACAGAGAGAGAGAGAGGGGGGGGGAGAGAGAAAGAGGGGGGGACGATTAAGAGAGAGAGAGACAGTTAGAGAGAGAGACACACACACACAGATAGACAGAATTAAAGGGGTATAGTTATAAACACCCAGCCGGACAGAGAGAGACTTTCTGACAGAGACAGGGAAGATAAACAAGGTTTCAGTAATGAAGATTGATTCTCCTCAGGTGATGTCTTAATTTTAATTACCCAGTAGTGAGATCATTCATCCGAGTGTCAAAAGAAATTCTCTGGGTGGCATGTTCACAACTTTCCATGTCATACACATTCATCAGATTTTCGGTGTGGAGCAAGAC
This sequence comes from Elysia chlorotica, assembly GCA_003991915.1. Taxonomy (NCBI): domain Eukaryota; kingdom Metazoa; phylum Mollusca; class Gastropoda; family Plakobranchidae; genus Elysia; species Elysia chlorotica. The sequence continues at coordinate 1,158,869 of RQTK01000008.1, forward strand.
ATGTATATTTAATTATTATTATAATAATTATTGTTGTATAAATCAAATTTCTATATTAAATCAATCTGTTTGGAAAGACTGAGTTGGGCATTAAGCAAATTTTGCTTGCTGGAGAAGACAGTCTAAACTTTTCTAAAGGACGCCACATGTTGATATGCGCATTAACTTTTCCATCCAAAACAGAAATAAAGTCCATAAAGATTGTTGGTTTTTTTTACTTTCAGATAAAAATATTGGATAATATGCTATGAAGGGGAAGATTTTAATGTATGTGTATATTACAATCCGTCTCATCAGACTGTCTAATTAATTTAAACATTCGCTAATCCATATTTATGTTCATACAATTCAGAATGAAAAGTATAATGATGTTCAACTATTTATTAAATTGAATCATTTAAGGTAACATAAAAAGGCCCCTGCAAATGATGTCGGAATTTCCAAGGATAGCGGGGCATATCTGTCCATTTGCATTTTGATTATTTGAATGCGTCTTCAAGAACAAACAAAACGGTTTTATCAAGGTTGTATAAAACCGTAGGATGTAATGTATACAACAGTTGACTTGCGTGTTGCCACGCAATGACCCATAGTAATTTTTAGTATGTTTTATTCTTTTTTCTCTAGCATTCCATCCTCATGCTTTTCCTTACTGCACTTTATGTCTGTTCCCTTGGATTTTCTTCTATACACGACTGTCTGTACCAATTTTTATCTCTCATTATCTCTCGCCCTTTCTAACTTAATCTTCTATCGCTCTCGCTCTCTCTTGCCCGCTCTCTCTCTCTCTCTCTCTCTCTCTCTCTCTCTCTCTCTCGCTCTCTCTCTCTCTCTTCTTTTTTTTCCTCTCTTTGTTTCTTTCTCTTCATCAGTCTTTCTACCTCTCTTTAAATCTATTTCTCCACCTCTATCCGTGTTTTTATTAACTTCCAGAAACCAGGCTTTTTGTCTTTAAAATGTTGCCGTGGTCAAAAGAATGAAATCTCAGCTTATGTTTCAAATCAGTTTGAAAAATAAAAAATAAGCATAAAACCATGCCATACACGTAGTTCTCTGGTCTTCGAGGAATTTAAAGGGATGCATGAAATTACAAGAATTTTGTAAAATATGATACTTTGTCGCCTCAACCGTGACAAACATTATAATAATTATTTAATCGCATTCCGTTTTAAAAAAAACATTCTTCCTATAAAAAAAAGTCCAAGCCTAGAATACTTTAGAAAAATTTATGGTTAATTGGTAGATCATCAATTTATGGTACTTTTTTTAAGATGTCTATACTTCCAACAGTAGTTCTCATTTTGTGCACGTTAGGTACGTTTATCCTTGGGATGATTTGTAGGCATTCTTCCCTATATCGGGTGCCAATGACTAGCGCTCTGTGGATCTTTCATGATCAAGTCTGGTTTGAGAAACGTCGGTGGTGGCTCCTTGCATGGCAGTCGCGTCCGTACTCGACCCTTAGATGTCACAGACAGTCCCTACAGTTTCCATTTCTATTGTCTTTTTTTTTCTTGTTCTTCTGTTCCTCAAAGCGTTGTATTATCTCTTTCTCGCCGGGGGCCAACTAGTGCAAGTGGTGGAATGTTGGTCTCCCAATTCCCCAATTGAAAGGTTCCTGGTTTGAAAACCACGATTAGTTAAAAATGGGTTAGTCCCATTTTGTTCCCTATTTGTTGGGAAGGTGTCAGTGTAATGTGATCGGCTAAGATATAAGTCATGCATGGTGTCTCTCTGTGGCAGCAAGTAAACTTATTAGAGCTTAGTCTTGAGATCCGTCCACAACATACCTTATTTAGTTATGATGTTGGACGCTAGCAAAAGCAGATAGGCAAAGTTCTGTCTCTTGCTAGTTTTGAGTCCTTCGGCCTCAGCCTATTTCATATTTTCTTTCTTTTTTCTGCGATGTATTTCTATGTTCCAAGCCAGCAAGTAATATGAAATTTCAATAATGAGCCCTTGTGATTTATTGGTATTAGACAAATTCTCTATGTCGCAAGTAGGTGCTGGATTGTGTAGAAATCAACGACTCTAAACCCACAATGTGCAGTAATAGTTATTCCGGCCTTTTTCAATAGAAGCCTCTTACAATGCTGAACACTACCTAAATCTTTAGATCAAATTAACTGTGTTATTAAAACAAATATATTCTGAAGGAAATCAGCCATAAATGCATGTACTTGGTGTGAGAAGCTAGACAGGTGTGGCGTATTTGGTTGTGCAGTGGGATTCCCCCTTGACAAACAGGGTGGGGCTCTCCCATGGTGCTTACTCATTGTATAACGATTCTCGGAGATTTACTCCTCATTGACCTGTCTGGGCTGGCCTGCTTGCGTTCGAAAAATCGAAACCTTGACTAAAAGGATGGTCCTCGACAAAGAATTGGGCACAGAAATGAAAGAAAGAGAGGGAGAGAGCGAGGGAGGAGGGGGAGAGGAGAGTGATGAAAATTTGAAGGAAAAAATGAAAAAGAAAGCTATAGTTACCTCAGGTAAAGTTGGGAGAGATCAACGTGGAATACGAAGAAGATTTTTTTTTTTGTTTTACTTGACTGGTGTATTGATTCGTTCATTGGTTGTTTATCCCATGCTGTCTTTATCGTCATGTTAGGTAGATATTTAAAGCAATCTATGGCTCAGTTGGAAAATTCGATGCATTTGAAAGAGAAAGACAAACGAAAAAAGTAGGGGGAGGGAGAAGAGGCTATGAAACAAGTGCAAATTGACACTATAGAGAGGTTGAATGAAAAGAAAAAAGACTAGAGAACCAGACATCAAGGCACAGTTTGCATGTATGCAGGTGCGAGAATCATATAAATAGACAAGGAGACACCCAGAACAGTAGAGAGACAAGAACACACGGGATCACCTAAACACAAAGAAGCTGAATTATAAACAGAGAGAAGTAGATAAATGGACAGGAAATCAAACATGGCAACACAGACACAGAGAGAGAAAGAGAGAGGGGGAGAGAGTGAGAGAGCAAGAGAGAGAGGTCGCATCGAAAGAAAGAGAAAGGTATAGATAATAGAAAGTGGAGAAGAATACAGGAAGTATCTTGACGTCAAACTTACACTAGTACAACAAAGGCAGAACTGAATGCGTTATTTGCGTCTGTGAAATACTTCTGATTTACAATGAATAAATGTTCTGATATTAAGAAATACCCAAGCTTTCCCAGACACGGATCGCCAATGGACTCTAACCCTCCGGTTCATAAATCATCAAAGTAGACATCAATGTCTTGAGTTCTAGTGCTATAGTTATATTTCACGCGATGCCATAACAAAACTTATATTTCTGATTTCTTTTAGCTGCTTATATTTGGTTTATTTGATTCTCCATACGAGTGATTTGTCAGGATTCCTTGTATTTTTACCCATGTCTATGGTGAAGTATGTGTATTTTTATTGGGCTAACGATGCTTGAATCCAGGCATTATATATTTTTAATGGACTCTGTCTAGGCAGACTCCTCGTATCTTCGGGTCCATCAAATTTCCTTTCGCAAGTTTACCTCTGCACCACCAACCTTTTGTTTGGACTAGCCGAATTTTGGGTTCTCGGAAAAGCGCTGTGAAGCGTTCTGTCACATAATTTGTTATCAAACAAGTCTTCCATTTTTCCCCCGCAGAGAAGAACTGATGTGCTTTTGCTCATAAACAAAAATCGAAAAATAGGTTCAGTTTATGGATGTGTTGTGCCAGCATCAATATCATGTGTCCAGGGTACAGCCTTCCCCTCCCCTGGTGCCTAAGCTGATCAATATGCAGGGTTGCGTTGTTCTCCTAGCCACTTATACTCATTGTGCCCCAGACCTGTCAGGAATCTGTATTGTTAGGGGTATAATATATTTTATGTATGTATATATATACATATGTATACAGTAGGGTCAATTAGTTTATGGCTAACTGTTTCCTTTGCCCTCTTTTTTTGTACTCTTTTTTATCATCCTTTTGTTTCTTAAGAAAGGGAAGCGGGCCGTTGCAGGGTTGTTTTTTTTGGGGGTTTTTTTTGGTAATTGTTGGGATAATTTTCAATTAGACAGTCCCAATTAAGTATTAAATTAAATATTAAGTAAATTCCATCTCGTGTTGTTGTTGGGTTGTTGTTGTTGTTTTTTTATTGTCGTGCTGATTGTTTGTTAAAATGCCAGGATACATTGACTTATCAAATGTGTCAGTGAGACCAGGCTTATTCTTTACGTTCTTTAAAACAAACACAATCTATTTGGAATATCAATTGCTTTAATAAAACTTTCTATAGAATTGTCCTAGATCGCACAATAAAGCAAATTTTGAATTTAGCAGTGAAAGCAAAATGAGTGTGGCGCTGTTTGTGCGGTACCAGTCAATACCTGTGGGAGTGATGTGTGAATCTAGTTTCTGGTTGTACATAGACCGGATTTAGTAATGGACGTCATTGGAAGCGGAAGGAGGAAATCAGCGGGCGGGACAGGTGCTTCCTGGGAAGACGCTGCCATCCTGTAATCTTCGTCACCGTAGCTTTGTAGGGGCAGTCAGCTGGACCATAATTATTGTCTTGTACAGTCTGTTGTTAAAGTAATTGCGTAAAACATTTCCTCTTTTTTATTTCTATTTTTTTTTCTGCTCAGATGGTTTCATCTTTATTTGGAGAAGAAATTGAATAGACGTTGTTTGCTTTGGGAGGGGGGTGTTTGTTTTTTGTTTTGTTTTTAGTTTTTGTTGTTTTTTCCCGATGATAAAAGGCTGAGTTTTTTATCCCGTAGGGTGCGAGTAATAATACAGTTTTGGGTTTTTGGTGGGTTTTTTTCCGAGGGAAGCGAGGGAGGGGGAGCGACGAGGCGGGCCAGAGAGATAAAGCTAGAACAATGGAAAACGTTTTCTCAATAATCATTGCTTTTCTTCAAGAGTGGTGTTTGTTTTGGTTTGTTTGGTTGTTGTTTTTTCAGCAAGGACTCACACCACCTTAATATGGGCTGTGCATGTCCAATTTTCACTCAAATATCATTCAAGGACATGGCATTATGTAAACGATAAAGCTTTTAAGTCAATTAATTTTTTCTTTCCAATATGGCATTCTGTAATTTTATGTCTATTTTACTTTGTACCATTAATCATTTATCGACATCATGCAAACTCCATTAAAGGCAAGACAGCCTTTTTTTTTTAACAGGGACTCTTTTGAAATAAGGGGCGTAAGCGTATCAGGCTGTAGATATATGGACGTATGAGCAGGAAATTCCAAGTTTGTGAGCTCGTCTCCGCATAGGATACTTCGCAAACCTAGGGGATGCAAATTTAACCATAGACTTTTTCTATCTAAAGCATAGCTATGGTAAAGGTAAATGCAGACATTTGTTATTGCGCAACGCTTGGGAATGGACCAACATTTGAAACAGTTGCAGCTCAGTTGGTAGTTTTTTAACTAGTCATGGACCAACATTTGAAACAGTTGCAGCTCAGTTGGTAGTTTTTAACTAGTCAGCAGGAACTTCGACTCTCAGTTGATGTATCAGTCTCAGTGTTAGATTTTAGGGGCCGTACACCTCATCCAAAAATGTACAGTGTGCCAAGAAGCCAAAATATTATTAGATACTAGATAACTGTCTGCCAGGGCTCGTTTACGCGTATGTCCGAATGAAACCCAAACCTAGCCAAACTTTCCCGGGGAAAACAATGTACAAGAGTTGACCAGGTGTAGATGGTAAGACTGACGTAACCGAAGACCTCCTAGGGCTACTGATAATGGATCTGGTGGAAGCCCAGGGGGGAAAACAGCGCTAGACTCGTGATGTTAGAGGCATTGCGTTAACATAGCTCATATCGCAAAGAAAGACGATAGGTAAGGGAAACTGCACCGGCGTCCAATCACAGGTCTGATCTAGTCTTACGGAGCCAATGAGCGATCACCAAGCCATTATGCCTGAGGGCGTGATTATGTCATTCTTCACCGTTGTTTTGATTGCAAGGCCTATAATATTGGTAGAGGATGTTTGAGGGTGATGTTATTGTTCTCTGGCTGCTCGCAACTGTAAGCACCACATGGATCAGGTTAGACGGATGGCGTACTATCCGCGGCATGAAATAGACCCCCGATGTCAGACTGAAAGCTTGATGGGACCATAGATATATAAATAGATATTTATGGATCTATGGATGGGACTTACTGTGTAGTACTCTCAACGTCATTCCAAACAGAACGCGTTGGTCCACCCATAACTATTATTCGTAACCCTTGAGGAGAAGTTACTAGGGGTTATGTAGATGTTTTGTTGATGGGTTATTTTTATCTTTTTTGAGTGACATGCTTTGTTCTCTTTCTTCCTCTTTCTGCAGTAAGCTCTCTATCTCTCGCTCATTGACTATCTTTAAAACTATCTGTATCTATCTAAATTCATTACTGCATCTGCGTCTATCTATCTAGATCTATTTATCTTTCTATCACATGCATAAACAGAAAGTATCCATCTATCTTCGAATCGACCTTTCTTTTCATAACCATGGCATAATTATTGTTTATGTTTCTTTTTCCGTTATTTTATACCTCTTTTTCTCTCTCCTCTTTCTCTGTCTCTCTTTCTGTCCAACAATGTTTCACTTAAACTCTTATTCTTAATATCATAATCAGACCTTGTACCACCTCAAAAGGGATTTCTATGTAAGTTGGTTTTGTTTTGTTGGTTTCCATAACCTTTGGTTTCTTGATATATTTTAGTCATATTGAATGCAATGTTTTATTCGTGTAATCTAAAAATACTTGCCAGTTATTTGTTATCTTTAAAAACTTGAAAAGCGTTCCTCCGTTTGTAAAAAAATGTATTAACGAAACTTTTACATAATTGTACCATTTGTTTAATGTTTTTGTTCATTCTTTGGTCAATAATTTCCCTCACAACCACAAAGCATTAAACCAAAAGTGTGCTTATGAAGTGCTGAATGTTTGTAATGATAGCATTTCAGGGATCCCAATTCAATAAGTAAGGTGTATATCTATACATTTTATAGCCATAATACTTGTTTAACAAAATTCTTTAAATATTTAATTAACAAAGAGGCAAAGAGACACATTAAGAATACTAGCGGCAAAAGACTTGATTTAGAATGTTGTTTTTTTTTCAAATGCATTGCACTATTTAACCTTGTTGTTACAGAAAGTTGAAGTCTGTTTATTTTCGAACCAATACTTAAAGTGACTTTTACATGACTTTTAATTTGGCGACTATATAACTTAATTTAAACAAAAGTATTAAAGCTAATTTTACAGTAACCAAGCAAAAAATGCTAAATTTCAGTCTATGCAATGGAATTCACTTTTTGTTTTATCTTTTATATTACAGTTACAAGGGTTTGGTTTGTCTTCTGGTAAATACAGAAAGTGTACATTTTAAAAAATAACCCTTTACGATGATGTAGTTCCTGATTTAAATATGCCTTGGAGTCTCCAAAAAAATTATCAACCACATTAGGAATATCAGAAAAAGGGAGTGTTGCCCAGGTCTTTCAAAAAAAAAAAAGATTACACGGTCCTATTAGCTTTTGTTACCGATTGGAAATCGGTATTTCTTTAAATCAATATCTAAACTGGTATTTTTTTTCAATAACGCTTTTGATCATTGTTAAGTCACCTCATAAACGTAATGCATTGAATATTTAAAAAAATAAACAATAATAAATATTGGGAATATGCCTAATTATGAACGGAAACGGTTGAAATTGCCGACGTCAATGAAATGAAATAAAATAAAATGTACTTTTTTCTTTGGTCCTGTGTTTACAGTTTCGAAAGAGCGGTTTGGCAGCACTTCCGTCTCCGTTGCCAAATTTGCTAAATTTACTAAAAGTATGTAGAACCAGCGTCATTCTCTTGTTCTTTGAAAGTTCGTGTTTTGTTTTGTTTTCCAGCGTTTCATTTCTTTTCATTTCTTTTTATCTTTTGCTTGACTGATTATTTACGAACTCACTCTTACGATCTTAAACATTTTGTTCAGTACCGATGAAAACATATTCTCATCCCCACCCTCAACGTTTTGTATGGTGATTTCATTTCATTGTAAACTGTTAAATCCGTCGTTAACTTTTTTTTTTTAATGTATGTTTCATGTAGGAAGGTGCTTCCTACTTTTGCGGGGTGTGTGCGGGGATCCAGGGGGAGAGCAATGAATGTGTTTTCATATCTACAGAGTTTCCATGAAAACATAATTCAATCCATGGTTGTGGGCACTTAGAACAAATACACAACTGATAGACATTTTTTCCTTTAAACTGTTGCAGATTTGGATTGGGGATTGGGTGAGTGTGGATGCGCATTAAGCTTGAATGGCAGGGGGATTTATACCAAATGCAATAACATTTGATTTTAATTTACTAGGAACTACCACGAAGGCATATTTCAACAATAGGAGGAGAGGTATGGTCTAAAGGGAATAATGCATTTTAATCGCATTTAACGCTGTATTCTTCTGGAGGCATGAATAAATAATTTTGTTTTGCTTCTTTTGTTCAAATATAAAAAAAAGATTTGTACCATTATGGTAATACGAAATGTTATGCATTTTTTCTATGTAAAGGTTCTTTCATATGGGTCATTGAATGACAATGCTTTTCTTTACTCATGGTGCAATTATCAATGACTGGATTGTTATTGATCAATACTCCCTACTCTTTTTTTCTCTTATTTTAAATTTGAAAGACAAGTTCTTTGCAATATATTGCTATTACTTTCCGACTGATGTGTTGTTGTTGTTGTTGTTGTTGTTGTTGTTGTTGTTGTTGTTGTTGTTGTTTGTTGTTGTTGTTGTTGTTGTTGTTGTTGTTGTTGTTGTTGTTGTTTTTGTTGTTGTTGTTGTTGTTGTTGTTGAAATAATTCTCTTTCCACAGGACAAAAGTTGAACAGCCACACAATGAACAACTGTTTGCAAAAGTGAAGACCTTCAGCACTGGAGACCAAAGAAAATCGAACTATTCGTGTCGATTCCCATTCGGCGTATTATTACTTTTTGCAATTGTTGCTCTCCTTGTGGCGCAATACAGTTTCTCTCAATTTCATCATGAATGAATGTCTTAAATGTCTTGAATGTGCAGACTCTGTGGAGCTATACATCTATAAAGAGGACAGAGTGCAGTTAATAAACTCTTTGATAAACACGTTTTCTCCACTACTTCCATTGTAAACACCTGTTAGCTTTAGATCTACAAAAAGGTCTTCAAACAAGTTTTCTCCACCACCTCCATTGTAGACACATTGGAGCTATAAATCTATAAACAGTTTTCTCCACTACCTCCATTGTAGACACATTGGAGCTATAGATCTATAAACAGTTTTCTCCACTACCTCCATTGTAGACACATTGGAGCTATAAATCTATAAACAGTTTTCTCCACTACCTCCATTGTAGACACATTGGAGCTATAGATCTATAAACAGTCTTCGCAATTAACTTTATTGCATACACTATGGAGCTTTAGATCTATAAACACTTTTCTCCGCTAACTCCATTATAGATACCGTAGATCTATAAACAGTTTTCTCCACTACCTCCATTGTAGACACATTGGAGCTATAGATCTATAAACAGTTTTCTCCACTACCTCCATTGTAGACACATTGGAGCTATAGATCTATAAACAGTTTTCTCCACTACCTCCATTGTAGACACAAATTTTCTCCACTACCTCCATTGTAGACACATTGGCCATTGGAGCTATAGATCTATAAACAATTTTCTCCACTACCTCCATTGTAGACACATTGGAGCAATAGATCTATAAACAGTTTTCTCCACTACCTCCATTATAGACACATCGGGGCTACCGATCTATAAACAATTTCCACTACCTCGATTATAGACACATTGGAGCTCTAGATCTATAAACAGATTTCACCACTACCACCGTGAGCTATAAATCTATGAACAGTTTTCTCCACTACCTCCATTATAGACACATTGGAGCTATAGATCTATAAACAGATTTCTCACTAACCCCATTGTAGACACTGTGTATCTATAAATAAATAAACAGTTTTCTCCACTAACTCCATTAGACACGTTGGAACTATAGATCTATAAACAGTTCCACTACCTCCATTGTAGACACCGTGGAGCTATAAATAAATAAACAGTTTTGTCCACCACCTCCATTGTAGACACATTGGAGATAAATATCTATAAACAGTTTTCTCCACTACCTCCATTGTAGACACATTGAAGATATAGATCTATAAACAGTTTTCTCCACTACCTCCATTGTAGACACATTGAAGCTATAAATCTATAAACAGTTTTCTCCACTACCTCCGTTGTAGACACATTGGAGATATAGATCTATAAACAGATTTCACCACTACCACCGTGAGCTATAAATCTATGAACATTTTTCTCCACTACCTCCATTGTAGACACATTGAAGCTCTAAATATGTACAGTTTTCTCCACTACCTTCATTGTAGACACATTGGAGCTATAAATATATAAGCATTTTTCTCCACTGCCTACATTGTAAACACCATTGAATTTTAGATCTTTTAAAATTTTTCTCCAAAACCGTGAGGTTTAGATCTATAAACAATTTTCTCCACTACTTCCATTGTAGACACATTGGAGCTATAAATCTATAAACGATTTTCTCCACTCACTCCATTGTAGAAACCGTGAGCTCTAGATTTATAAACAGTTTTCTCCACTACCTTCATTGTAGACACCGTGGAGATCTAGATCTATAAACAATTTTCTCCACTACCTCCATTGTAGACACATTGGAGCTATGGATCTATAAACAGTCTTCGCGATTAAATTTATTGCATACACTATGGAGCTTTAGATCTATAAACAGTTTTCTCCACTACCTCCATTGTAGACACATTGGAGCTCTAAATATGTAAACAGTTTTCTCCACTGCCTTCATTGTAGACACATTGGAGCTGTAAATATATAAGCAGTTTTCTCCACTGCCTACATTGTAGACAACGTGGAGTTATAGATCTATAAACAGTTTTCTCCACTAACTCCACTGTAGACACATTAGAGCTATAGATCTATAAACAGTTTACTCCACTACCTCCATTATAGATACCGTAGATCTATAAAGAGTTTTCTTCACTACCTCCATTGTAGACACCGTGATGTCTAGATCTATAAACAGTTTTCTCCACTGCCTCCATTGTAGACACGGACTCGAGCACGGGCTCCCGGGAGAGGTCGCGTTCCGTGTCTAGGGACGGCTCCCAGGTTGGGTCGAGACGCGGTTCTAGAAAGAGCTCTTTAGAGGAAGATGAGTATAAGCATCACGATGTACAGTAGATGGATAGATGGACGTGATGGTGATCAGTCAGTCGCTGTGCATGCTTCTAAATCTGTCAGTCACCAAGTCGATGTGGGACATCTTGTTTTTTTAAACATCGTGTCACTCGATATTATTCAGTATACTGGCTTGGCTTGTGGTTTTTGACACTTCATTAGTGTTAGTAATTTTGTTTTACTCAATTGAAACTTTCAGAAAAGAATTAGAAAATCCAGATCGACTGCTGCCTTCTACCCTGTGTGCTTTAAGTTTCAAGTTTTGCACTCGTGTTGTTTCATATTATCATTTGATTACTCCCCCCTCCCCAAACCCCTACATACACCAGAAAATTACAACATTAGATGTAGGTTTGTTATTTTAGAAACGATAGTTGTTATATTTTAATTCCCAATATAGATTGTGCATCTGAATGCTTTATTTGAAAAAATTGGAATACTTTGTTTTCTTTTTCTGTGTGTGATTACTCTTTTTATAGAACTCGTTTCTTCACGCTGTATTTAAATCATCTCAGGATTTCTTTATTTTTTTTTCACGTTTTCTTGCTGCATGTTTAGACTTTTAGCTCAAGAACTAGTTATCCCTTACCTCAAAACAATGATATTTGTAGCTGAGGTCATCAAGTAAAAATTGTCCCTATCTAGTTTTGTAGTGTGTACATGTGTGAGTGTGTTTGCCGACTGTGCCTATCTCTGTTTTTGTTTTGTGGACTTTAATTAACAAACGAGCATCCAAGCCTCGGAAGAAATGAAAAAAAAGAAATTAAATATAAGTCTAGATCTGGACCTGTGCAATATTGTCATGTTCTGTTGAATCCTTTACGCTGCTTTGTATTCTTTAAATTTCTGAATTTTTCCACACAAAAAAGAGTGAGTTTTCTCTTCGGCATGAGATCAATTATTCTTCGCTTGACAATAGATAATTATTTTATTTAATATCCTTCTTTTTAATTTTTTCTCTTCGAGGTATATTATAAAAAACATTTTCCCATATTTTCCCTTATTTTAATCTTATTCAAATCCTATAAGGTATGATTTTAGAAAAACAAAATCGAGATAAATTTGCATGACTTATTCTTTTTTAAAATAAACTTTCGCTGTAGCAGATCTCCCAACCCAAGCATTGAACATTTTTCTCATAATTACCTAAATATACTGGTGTGTTTTTTATTTATTAAATTGTTTATCTTTTTTTTTTATTATTTGCTCAGAAGTCTGTTGCAATAATATTAATCTTATATCTAGCAACGGAACAATTGTCTATAAGAAGAACCAGCAATAATTTTATAAACAGGCTTGGAGGGAGATTATATAATTTCACTATTATTCTCAATTGTCAAAATAACTTGTATTTGTTACGGTTTCACGTCACAGGAGATGTAGGTTTTCTTATTTTACCCTTACAGTTTAAGCTTTCCCCATTTTCTTCAAACAAAATAAATTTATCGATGTTTTTTAACTGCTGGAACTGCTATGACACTGTCATTGTTTGATGATGTCCACCGTCAAATTATGTACATTTAGCAATGTTAAAAATAGTCAACACATGTGATGGTGTTAAACACAGTGGTTTCACCACAGTCATTGTAATTGTGTATAAAAATTGTTAACGAAAGATACGTAATGCATCACCATTATCACAATCAATATCGTTATCTTTCACAGTGTTGTTGTTTTATTGTGATTGTTAATATTATCATTATTTTTCTGACTATTTCTATGATTGTTACTACTACTACTACTACTACTACTACTACTACTACTACTACTACTACTACTACTACTACTACTACTACTACTACTACTACTACTACTACTACTACTACTACTACTACTACTGTCTACTTCTACTATCACTCACATCATCTATCATCATCATCATCATCATCATCATCATCATCATCATCATCATCATCATCATCATCATCATCATCATCATCATTATCATCATCACGACTGTCACCATCAACAAACATGATAATTTCTTTTAATAATTTTATTGTTCGTTCATTTATTTACTGATTTAAAGTTTACGCCTTGATCAGGCATTTTCAATGTGCTAAATTCTTAAAAGTTATCTTTCTTTTAATTGTTATACGTGTTCTCAATGTCGTTATTGCTTCTATTTTGATCATCATGATTGCTGACATCGGTTTAAAAAAAAAAAAGATAGTATCAATGCTGAACCTGCTACTGCCTTTTCCGCTTCTTTCTTATCCATAGAAAAAATTATTTCTTTTTTTTTTCTCTTATAGATTTTCTAATATATTAGACAATTATAATAAGGTTCTATGAAAGTTAAGTATGACAGTAGTTTTGCTTTGAATAATAATTCAGAGAACTTGGACACCTATAGCAAACTGGTAGAAGTTAAAAGAAAAGAATGGAGATTGGTTCGAACTTTCCATCATTTCTCCTGTTCATTTTTAATAAGATTGTTGAATAGAATGCATAATAGTTTCATGATAGAATCAAGGGTACTCTTACAGCAAACCTACTGTTTATATGATGGGGTTGGTAGATATATTGGATTAAACTTTAGGGTAAGTTTTATTTTTATCCTTCTTTTCCTTTCTATCGCTTTTTAAAAATTGCTGACATCAGTCAACTTTTATTATTTTCTGACTCTTCCAGCTTTAGATATTAGTTAAGTTCTTTGTTCGAAATAGTAAGTAAACATCCTAAAGGAAAAGATTTTGATTTATATTTTTGTCAATATTGTTGAGGCAGTAAAAATTGTATTTTCCTTTTGTTAATCTCTTTGACAGAATAGTTAAACTTACAACCATCACACCCATCATGCAAAACAAATTACTCATTCTTGGAATTTTACCATGTTGTTGTTGTTTTTTGTGAAATTGTTGTTTCCTTTAAGATGCTAGTTATTGAGATGATATAGGTTTATCTTTAACTGTTTCCATTCTTCCATTTTTCACATAGAAAGTTACTGTGAATCACCACACTCATGTAAAACTCATCCTGGGTTTTGTTTAGGGTTGAATCTTCTAACTGATACTATCGTTTCCACTTAAGACCATTATTGATGTAGTTTCTGTATTACTTTTTCCTCCATTGCCTCCTTGGACTTCTCCCCATCCCGCCTATGCCTCCCGCCGCACGTGCATTGCCATCGTTGTGGTGCTCACCAGGGAAAGGGGAGGATGTGGACTCTGGCGCAGTGGTCAACTCGGAAGATGACCGGATGGCGGAGATGGGCAAGCCGCGCCTAGGCGAGCTCACCAAGACAACCATCAGGATCAAGGAATCGCAGGAGTTCAAGGTTGGTTAGTTGGTTGGTCGGTTTATTAATAGATGACTTGCAACTACGGGATTCATAGCAAAAACGGAGGCGTCCAGTGAGAAGCTTTACTCGATTCTAGACCTACGGAGCCAATGTATGACCAGTCCTAATGGGCCTGATTGTGTCATTCGTTATCGTAAAGTGAATCGCAAAGCCTGTAATGTTGGAACTTATCAACTAGATTATGTCGCAGGCGGGTCTGAAACTAAGGGATGATTTGTTGATTGGCTGGTGAATTAGTTAAGTTTGGTAGGTTGGTTTGTTTCTTAATTTCCAGTGTTGGCAGTTAGACTATGAACTATCGCTGACGGGTCTGAAATTAACGGATGGCAGGTTATTTAGTTATTTGATTGGTTGGTTGGTTGGTTGGTTGGTTGGTTGGTTGGTTGGTTGGTTGGTTGGTTGGTTGGTTGGCTGGCTGGTTGGTTGATCTCTCTGCGTCCAACGTTAGCAACTAAAATATGTTACGGAAGAATCTGACATTAACGGATGTTTGGTGAATGGGTTGATCAAGTTCTTAATGTACCAAGTCGGCAACCAGGCTGTATTGATGACAGGTCCCGAGACTGAAGTTTGACAATTCCACATACTGCCACAGAGAGACGGGATGGTGATAACAGCACGTCTGTTTCAACCGGGAAGATTATAATTATGCTAATACTGACCCTGACACAACCAGAAAAGAGTTCAAGATTTGTGATCCCTGAACATGGTCCATGAATCTTTGAGCTTGGTCTAAGGTGCTCTGAAAGCCTTTTGAAAGGTGGCCGGTGGTCTAAGGTGGTCTGAGGGTAGAGCCCACGCCATATTTTTTCGGGGCCGTGAGGTCGATCCACGCTCTGGCTCCCGCGTTTTTCCCACTGGTTATATTGGTGTTATTATAGTATGACTGGAGAGTATCGCGATGTGTAGTCCTGTCAAGGTATGAAACGTTTGGTGAGACCTAGAGGACGTTTAACACTGCCTACGACAATATTGATTGTAATCGCTCTCATGTATATAGCAATCCAAAGCTAGAAGCCATGACTGTGCTGATTCAAAAACTGTCTTTTACCACATACATAGAGCACTGTGGACAAACTCCTGAAGAAAGCCAACGTGTCTCTGGTGGTGGGAACTTCATCCTGGAGGGAACAGTTCGTGGAGGCGATCACAGTCAGCGCAGGTGGGTTCTTTCTCTCCTTTCACTCTTACCAAAAAATGTTATATAACTCTATGCGTTTGAGCTATATATAATTGGTTCCTCCTAAACATTCTTTTCTCTACATATTATATCTTTCTATATCTTTCTGTCTCTGTCCTCTCTCTCTCTTTCTCTCTCTCTTTCTCTGTCTCTCTCTTTCTCTCTCTGCTCTCCTGTCTCTCTTTCTCTCTCTCTCTCTCTCTCTCTCTCTCTCTCTCTCTCTCTCTCTCTCTCTCTCTCTCTCTCTCTCTCTCTCCTCTCTCTCTCTCTCTCTCTCTCTCTCTCTCTCTCTCTCTCTCTCTCTTTCCGTTTGTCCGAGCCTCTCTGCTTGCTGTTTTGTCATTAAGTGCGCCAGGATTATGCACCACCAGTTCCATTAGCAATAATTCAGCCTTGGATTCGGAGCGATGTACGCCATTAATATTTAAGATGAACCGGTACATGAAAACCCAGCCCTGGTCTACATCAGCATAACTGGGTTGTTTTGTGCATCTCTACGCATTGAGGAGGTCAGAGGCGCAATGTAATTGTTTTATGGATTCAAGTTTTTATTCAAATTGTGTCTATAGATCTATTTATCTCTCATTTACTTCCTCTCTTTCTCTCTCTCCCTCTCTCTCTATCTCTCTCTATCCCCCTGTCTCTCTTTCCTGTTCATTATCTCTTTACCTCTCTATCTATATATCTATCTGCCTATCTATCTATCTATCTATCTATCTATCTATCTATCTATCTATCTATCTATCTATCTATCTATCTATCTATCTATCATTTTTATATGTGGTGCCTCTCTCTGTTAACTTTCTAGACTTTTTTGTTAGTCGTTTCCTTGGAACTTCTACAATATCATCAATCTTGCATGATTGTCAACCTCTGTCTGAAATGATCACTTCCATCTTCTTCTATCGCAATACATGTGCAGGTGTACATTACATGTTTCCTCAATTTTAATTTTATCCTTCTTTGTTCTGTTTCTCTCATCTTCATCATATCTTTTTTTTTAACGTTTGAGGCTGCGATATAACATTATGCTTTTACTTGGCTATGAAAACATTGGATCGAAACATTACCTTTAGTGCTGCTTCATATCTTTGCACAGCATCAAAACTTACACAGGCAATTTCTGCTTGCACTTGCAGTGTCGTCGACTCCTTCACAGAACTTGCCCACATTTGACACGATGCCCGACTTCTCAACCCTCCCCCCCCCCCACACCCCCTGCTGTGTCTATCTCCATTTCCCCCACTTGAGTTTATTCATGTCGTGAAGGCACTGATCACTCCCACTCTTACCTACTCTACATTGAGGGCACGTCCAGTAAAAAGCGCTCAGAATTCTATCCATCACTTACAGTTTCTTTCCTTTGTTTTCCTGCATCAGCATCTCTCCCACCTCTCTTTCCTCAATTCCCTTTGCACGTTTTAATACAGGAGTCCAATTAGGTTTAAGCTAAAAAAATATTTCAATAGTTTTAATTTCAATGGAAAATTGATAATGACCTAACATGTTTCGGTCATACTTTTCCTGTAAGGATGGCAAATGACATCTGAATAATCTTTTCAAAGGATTTTCTCTCACGAAATTCTTATATGGTCATATTTCCACAAAGCATTGTAAAACTTCACAATGATGTTTAACGTTCCTTACTTTCTTCAAATTTTGTTATAAAACAAACAATGTGACAGGGGTGCTATCCAGCTATCGAAGTTCGGACCATCTGATTGCTAGCCCAAAATTCTGCCGGCTGGACTCTGTGACGACTCTCTTTCTCCCAATTTAAGATAAAGGAGTGATAATCGCAATTCTAGGCGTTTTCATAAAATTTGATTGGAAAGATTAGGTCGCTCTTTTTCGGCAATCTTTTGTTTAATCTTCTTACTTCAGATCTGTTTAGTTATCCACAAAAATTAAGTAATTATGCTTTATAATTCTAGTCAGCATTGTTAAATGATATAGCATTCTTGAAAATGAACCATTGTTTTATATTGGACTCGTTAAGCTAGAGTAACCCATACGTTATTGAATTTAAAACATTTGACGGCAGGTGCAGTTTAAAGGAGCAATAGCGCTCCGTCTTGTTGGAAGAACGCGATATTGTTTGATCGTTTTTCTCATCTTGTTCGCAGTCATCTCATCTTTTTGTTTTGCCATTTCACTTCCCCGGACCTCTTTCAACACTTTCAGAAGGTAAACCAAACACCCGCTTATATCCTTATGCCTCAGACATAGCATTTCACTGTGTGCATAATATCTATGTGTAGCCTGCTGTAGTTAACCATGTAACTCTATAGAATTTAGCTTCTATAACACAAATGTGCGTGAGAAACTGCTCTGTGTAATACGAGGGAAAACTTGCTTACTACAGTACCTTTGGTTGTTTGGGTGTAAATGTTGTAATAGATTATATCTTCAGGTATAATTGTCATTTTAGGCCTAGTGTGAGCTGTGGGAATCCCCCATTGATTTTATTTATCTGATGCCTTTTTTTATTTTTATTTTGTTATTATTTTTTTTAAGGGCTGGTTAATTTTCCTAACCAAATCGGAAGTAAATGTTATCTATTACACAAATTTCTTTTGTTCTTTTTTTCACCTGTAATAACTTTTACAAATACTACCAAATCTAAACACGTTCTGTTTTTATTACGATATCCTATTTATTCCTATAAGATTCACCTTTTTATGTATAGTTATAAAGCACACTGTATTTTAAAAATTCCCAATTCATTAATCCATACAGAATATCGATACTCGTTAATAATTACATGTGTTGTAGCAATGTCAGTAGTAATAGTACTAGCAGTTGTACTATGTTGTATTGGTCATGGTAATAATGAATTAGTTGTAGCAGTAGTTTTGTCCTCTCCCTGGTGTTCTGGTGTTGGTTTGTATTTACATTTCACCATTATTTGACATTCAGCGATGATTATTAGTGTTGTTAGTACTGTCTATAGTACAGTTGTAGTGGTGGTGGTAGTTGCAGTAGATGTTTAACGGGCGATGGCAGCCACGGTGTAGATGAATACGAAAACAGTAGTAGTAGTAGTAGTAGTAGTAGTAGTAGTAGTAGTAGTAGTAGTAGTAGTAGTAGTAGTAGTAGTAGTAGTAGTAGTAGTGGTAGTAGTAGTAGTAGTAGTAGTAGCAGTAGCAGCAGCAGCAGCAGTAGTAGTAGTAGTAGTAGTAGTAGTAGTAGTAGTAGTAGTAGTAGTAGTAGTAGTAGTAGTAGTAGTAGTAGTAGTAGTTTCAGTTGTGTTAGAGCCATAGGATTCCCCCCCCCCCTCCTTTGTGGTTGTTTGCTATGTCCACAACCAAGCCGTCTCGTGTCGTCAGGGGATGAGAAATCGGGCGATGATGGGCGGGATGACAGTGCCAGGACAAGCGGTTCCAGCAGCAGTAGCAGCAGAAGCAGATGCAGCATGCGTCAGTCTCGGTGTTGCCTTCTCTTTCAACCAATTCGTGTTATTTGTTACTGTCAGGCCCTTTCAGTTTTGTTCGTTGCGCTTTTTGTTGATGTTTTGAAAGAATAATTGTTTTGTTGTTAATTTGGGTTTGTTTGCTGAGGACCTATTTTTTTGTAATTGCACATTCTAAAAAAATAGTCCTCTTGTATTTAGATTCTTGGTTTAGTCATTATAATTATAACAATTATTGTTTAACAGATTGACATATTTTTAATTCATTGAAAACATGCAGTGTTCTTAAGAATCAAGCACTGTAAGAAACGATTTTTAAAATTTAGAGGAAAAAGGCATCAGGAAAAACATTAATGCAAGTTGCTCTAGGCATTAGTTGTGGTTATTAATGACGCGTAATTTTATATTGCGAAGGTCCTCGAGAACTATTAATAAGATCTGTGCAAAAAGCAATAATTTATTGAGCGGTGGTAAAAAAGTAAAGTTCGAACTTTGTCTCTCAATGAGAATGAAGTTTAAAACATTTAAGCAGATGTTATGAGATGTTAATGTCCAAATTCAAATGGAACGTTCTCCCTTCGCAAATTAAAAAAGTTTTTGAAACATCATAAAACTAGGATAACTAAAATAACTTAAAAGTTGTAAAAAGAATGTTAGATTATATTTTAACTCCAACTTATATTGAAACTGTGATTATTTCTTGTTTTTTTTTTTAATTGCGATTTTGTTGTTGTTGTTGTTGTTGTTCCCATTTTGGAAGAGTCCGTCATTTAACATCAGTTCTGAAGAAAAGCCTATTACGTGACTGAAATGTGTGCAATGAGATAACCTTTCCTTAGGCATCCTTCTTGAGTGGCCTTAGATCATACTTATGTTTAATCCTGTCAGTTTTTAGGTCTTCAAATCAATATTCGTCCATCAATTGTTTTTCGTTGTTACTAGCAACCAGCCTTAACCTTGAAGTGTTTTTGCATTGTCACAGCAGAGGAGAGTGCGTCTTCTTGGCTTGCCTGTAAAACCAGTCTTCAACCCCGTGGCCTCTTTCTCCTTCTTCTTGTACCCCTTTTACCCCTCCTCATCCTCCTCCGGCGTGGACTAATCCTCTAGTTTTGAACATTAATCCATATCGTATCGTATGTCCCATCCCATCCATCATTTTTCTTTCACCAAGCTTATTGTTTTATGTCAAGATTTTCCTCTTCAGTTGGTTTTCTTTCTTCTTTTTTCTTATCTTTTTCATCGGATAATCTGCCTGAAATCCAGGCCTGTCGATCTTTTTTTTTTGTTATTATTGTTACTGTGCTTGGGTTTTATTATTTTACAATGTCAACTCACCTTCACCTTTTTTGTTCGAATCATATTTTGTTATTTTCCATTATTTGTATCGCTTTGGCTTCATGGTCTCTTTCTAATGTTTATTTTGTTTGTTTTTTCATTGCACAAACCTAATAAAATAATAATAATTGTTGATCACGTCTTAGTCAGTCGTGTAAAGAGCGAACAGGTAATAACAGACACTTTGTCAGAGTAATATATACTTCGTAGTTTACATAAGGTGTCAGTGAGCTATGTTTTTCTTTATCAAGTTAGATAAAAAATAATATTGTATTCGTCTCTTTAAAAATCGCTTTTGAATAGATCTCTTTTATGCCAAGCTAAATTCCATTAAATTACGTAGGCTGCTCTTCTATATATACATAATTTAAGAAAAACTGTTTCCATGTCTGAGATAAAGTCGTAACAATCATGTGGGTATGAGCACAATATTTCATGTCAATGTTTTAACTTCATATAAGCCTCAGAATTTCGCTAACAAAGAAGACGGATATTTTTGTTATTGATATTCTGATGGAAGGGACATAATTCATGTAAAGTTTTATCTAATACTGAGACAAACGGATTGGCCTGTCCTTTGGTCCATTTATTGTAGTGTAATAAAAAATAATAGAAAAAAAATGTTTTATCAAAATGACATTGTGAGGTTTCAGATAAAACAAATATATATTTTACTATGTTTTTTACGCTGAGCGAAGGAGTAGAGTTTGAATTTACCACAAAAACGCAATCAATTGAACAAATGATTATTTGCGACATTTTTGTGAGCTTTTAGTGAAGCTTTGATCTTACATACTTTTGTAATTTTATGTTAGGGTCCCAGCAGAACAAAGATAAAGTCGAGTAATTTGTTATTCAAAAAAGTGCCTTCCTGTTCCCATGGGAAAGTATGTTTTGTGGAGATAAATAAATTATTCCCTTTTAATGCAAAGGTTATCTTATCTGTCTTTTACAAGATATTTGTTTTGTTTTTGTGTTTTGTTGTTGTTTTTTTAATACAAAATTCAACGGGTATTATTATCTTTGACATTGTGTATAGTAAGAAGTATTTTTGTTATGCTTAAACAGAACATAAACACAAAGAAACGTACAAGAGTCAGTAAATAACTTTTTTAGTTTTGTTGTTGTTGTTGTTGTTCTTGTTGTTGTTGTTGTTGTTGTTGTTGTTGTTGTTGTTGTTGTTGTTGTTGTTGTTGTTGTTGTTGTTGTTGTTGTTGTTTTTGTTTTTTTCTGAAGTATGATGATACGCCCTTTTTATAATTCTATGTTCAAATCATGTTAGCTGTTGCGACCAAGTGTATATCTTAAGTCTTCGTTGTTTGTTTCAGCGAATACCTCTGACACTCGGAAAGAAACTGGGAAAAGTAGGATATGTAGCTTTCTTTGCCGTAGACGAAACCCTTTTCTAAACACTTCACAATTTACCATGTGACAGAGGGTTCGATTCATTTTAGTATCTTTTTATCCCTAGTTTTGCATTTACTTCTATTTTTCGAACAATTTTAATACATTGTTAAATGGTTTGAACCCTTTAATTAGCTTCTAGTTCTACCCTTGTTGGGCGCTCACGAGTTGAAGATAAGCTTCTCAGCTCTTCATCTCAGTAGGGAAACTTAAACTATCTTTTTCCCCATTTTTTTAACTAACGCTAATTAAATGCTATGAGAAGGATTGACTCATAAAGTCCTATAAAATTATATAATTATATAGAAGAAATTTGTTTTTTATATTAAAAGATATTCCGTTAAAACGATAGAGCAGTTGAATTGATTTTGTACGCTGTATATGCTATATTGTGGACGTGCCCCAAGACTGACGTCTGACAATTTTTTATTGCTGCCACACACGAGATAGGGCGTGGGAGATTAAAGAGACACCGAGAGTATGGCTGAAGCAATGTTTCATAATGTTTTGTCTGTGTGTTAAAAACGTCTTTACTGTAAGCCTTGTTACCCATTTAAATTCGACGTATTTACCAATTACAAAATACTTTCAGAACGAACGGTGATATTATAATAATTATGTTTAATACTGTAGAGAAAGAGTATTCTGTTTAAAAAATCATGGTTCATATAGAATAATGTAATCAAGCTAATCCAATTAAGTATCAGTTTGGGTTTTACGTTATTAGCTTAATGTCTTTTTGAAGTATTGTGGAATTGTTTACGTGGATATTCCGTGCTAGTTTTTCATAAGAGTTTTGGAGAGCATTTAGATTTTTTATCAAACTTTGTTTATGTTCCACCACATTTTTTTTCAATAACTGTTTTGATAATTATATATTTAGCAGTTTCTTTTTTAGTACAAAAACACTTAAGATAGGCTGGTCGTAAAATGTTTAGCTTGCATTAACTTCACTCAAGAATGATGCAGCCTGCACAAATCTATATAGATTATCTTAGTAAAAAGGTTATGCCAAGAGCTTTGGCGCTTATATTCTTTTCGTATCTCTTGGGGACAGAGGGAGGCTAAAGACATAATTTTTATTCCTCGCAAATTTTTTAGCCATGCCCTATTTCAGAACCTAATATTTCTTTGTTCCTGTTTCTCTATTTGTTCATTGTTTTTGAAAATTCGATTTTAGGTTTCCAAAGCGCTCCTCCCATCTCTGACAATAATGTATTTCGAATATTGCATGCTCTATCTTCCATCTGAACTTTTCCTTTCACCCCTGTTATGCCTATACATGCCCACGGCGCGCGATAATTGCCATAATTTTGGTCTGAAGATAAAAGTTTCTCTTAACCCTATAACTTTATAGTTATGATTATTTTATCCCACTCTGCATTTTATTTTTAGTGTTTTCGATTTTTATGTTACATTCTTTTTTTTTTATTATTATTTTAAACGTGCACACGTGCATATGTTTTATGTTAAGAAAAACAACTCGACTTATTTAACTGCTCGTGATTAATATGTAAGAAAATTTCAAGCTCCCTGGATTATTTTTTTCAAAAATTGTCAACGCCTATAACCTGTGAGAATTGTCGGAAAGTCGTAATTAATTTGTTTATGACTAATCATTTTAACTTTTTATAAGAGAAATTTTAAAACCTTCTTTAAGTCTTACATCTTTACCAAATCTGTTTACGCCTCCAGCCTATTAGAGACCACCTGACATTATTTTAGGCATCTACAATAATTAAATTTTAGAATTATGATAAAGTAGTCACTAACTAGAACTATCGGACAAAAACTCAACAAAAATATTTTAACAGATAATATAACGTTTCGGCTTTATTAACCATTTTTTCATTATACAAACTACGAGGAACAGTTTATAAAATCAATATCATTGACATAGTCTAGCCCGCTAACTTGGTCGATGAATTTCAGTCAGGCCGATCGTTTGGACAAATCTGTTCGATATTTGACTTACAATCAATACGGTAATGTAGTCGGACATCTTAATAAATCAGTCACACTGATAGGTTGGACTAATGTGTTCGATCTCTGATCTCTCCCCCAAAGCAGGTGACGACGACGCCGACGACGAGGAGGGCGAGGAGAGTGAAGAGAAGCTGCCTTCCTGCGTGGATTACGTGATGCACTTTCTGACCCTGTTTTGGAAGATTCTGTTTGCATTTGTTCCGCCTACTGGTGAGTGCTTGCTTTCACGCCATCGATTTCTTGATCAGCGGGTTGCATCTCTGTGATCTCTAAAAGACTTCTGAGGGGGTAACCCCTAGGCTACCAATGATATATTTTAGAGATCACAGAGATGCCAGCCGGTTCTGATAACCCAAGTTATTAGGGCCTGCAACAAACATACAGTTATTGTTTATATTTTATAGTTCGTCGTTCAGGCTTAATCTTTCTAAGAGATGATATTCTCTTTATTTAATGCCTTCTAGGATTCCGAAAAGAATCCTATACGGCGATCAGTCACTAGTCTCGCGTCTGAAAAAAATGCATGTGCTGCTGCACAGAAACAGGCCGAGGATATCTGGAACACTCTCACCATATACTGATACCAACTCAACCAGACGAAAAAGAAATCCGGTCATAATATTGAACGGGATATATCTCCAATATAGAAGTCCCAATGCTTTGCTTTCTATTTTTATATTTTAACAAAGTGAAGTCATAAATATAATGTCCACTCCGTTCATACCGTACAAGACACAAAAAAGTAATCAAAGCCTGTGTACGATTAAGGTAACAGGGAAATGCCCTGATCAATATCACGAGTCAAAGATTGCTATGCTCTGCCCCTTTGTTTACAATATTACACCTCACTCTCGCATCTTGTTTAAATGTTTTGCCAGATTACGGAGGCGGCTGGTGGTGCTTCTGTGTATCCATCACCTTGATCGGCGTCCTGACGGCATTCATTGGCGACCTGGCGTCAAGCTTTGGCTGCACCGTGGGCCTTAAAGATTCTGTCACCGCCATCTCCTTTGTGGCGTTAGGCACCAGTGTGCCAGGTACGATGTGGGCGTAATTACTATTCAAAATATAATTGTGTGGTGTTGCCGCAAATTGTTTTTACTTAGTCTGAAAGTATATGTTTTATAATTTCAGCTTAGCCTACTTTTTTTTTTTAATTAGGTCGTATTTATTATCATTGACGTTAATTTTGTTCAGAAAAATATAGATTATGTTGTTTCAACTCACATTATCCTGAAATTAAATTTAAATCTTATTGTCTTATCTTACATTTTTAAACAGTTGTTTTAACGATGGCTGCAGGAGCTTTTTTATTTACATATCTGTGTTCCTTACTTATGCTTTATGTTGCTTGTGAAAGAATCAATGTGTAGCTACCTAGATGACTCTAATGAACAATTGTAAATTTTTGCTGCCAGGAACATCTAAGAAAAGACTATAATTATTTTAACAAAATAACAGTTGGAAGGGATTTAGTGTTTTTTATGGGATTTTTTATGTATTTAAAGAGTTTGATGTTTTTTTCTCCTTGAAAAAAATTAAAATCTTGAGATATCGATAAAAGCGCTGTGCCATTATTTTCATCTGAAATTATAAACCAAAGTTCTTATAATTTTGATAATATCTAGATTATCTATGGGGATAAACTAACTATTTTTTACATTTTTAACACAGATACATTTGCCAGTAAAGTTGCTGCCATTGGAGATCGCTATGCAGATTCCTCAATTGGGAATGTAACAGGCAGCAATGCTGTGAATGTGTTCCTCGGAATTGGCATTGCATGGACAATTGCTGCAGTATACCATGCAATGAATGGTAATAAGTTCTATGTACCGCCTGGAGAGCTTGCACTGAGTGTGACCGTATTTTGCATAATGGCAGGGCTCACCATTGCGATCCTGTTGCTTCGAAGACACTCGAGTATTGGCGGAGAGTTGGGAGGACCCATGAAATATAAGCTGCCCACAACCATCATTCTTGTGGTTTTCTGGCTCATCTATGTCCTCATTTCATCCTTCGCCTCCTACTGTTACATCCCAAGTTTCTAAAGCAAGATAGAAGTTAGTCCTCATAGTTAGCCTTGATTAATGTGACACTTTTTTTTTCACTTAATTAATTATATTAGATTCGCTATTACAGATTTCAATGCTCAACTGAAAGTGTTTTCAGAAAACCTCAGCACCGATTTGTAGGTTAATGCTGATTATTCATGCTAAACATCAGTGTTTTATCATTTGGAATGCTATAATCCTGAGAGCATATTCAGGTCTCTTTTAATGAACTCTTAGAGGCAACAGAAAAAGAAAATTGTTCTCTTGTACAATAGAAAGGAAAAGAATTTGAATTTGCAATTCCTCTAAGTTATTTCCAACTAAAATTCTAAAAAATGACATGTTTTACTAACTAGTACAATTACTTTCAATAAAGTCATAACAATGGATGGATGAAAGATTAATCCAATTTCAAAGTGGCAACCAAAATTTGTAATGATTCGTCAAACTAGGGATACAACAAGACAAAGGTGCTGTGTCCATCACAGTGCATCTCTCAATGCCCTATAGCAAGTGTTCTAAGCAAGGTACTAATGCGTTTTGGGGCCCTGTAAAGTATAAGTGCTCAAGTGCTTAACTTGTGAAGCAGTGGCTTTTGGCTCCTTTCATAAGTCCTTCATTTATATCCTTAAGATATCAACCTTGTTATTCTGAATATACTACAAACATTTTTTTTTTCAAAGTCTGTTCTCTAATTTTTTTTATCCACTTAAAATCTTTTCTTCAACCCAAAAATTAAACAATCTTTGATATTCTTTTAAAACAACCCTTTTTTTGCCTTTAGTTGGGGAATGCAGTAGCCCTGGCTTCCGCGTTGGAGGTCTGTGGTTTAAGCACTGGTTGGTTCGGTGTCAGTCTAATGTGACCGGATGAGACAGAAGTCATGGTATCCCCACCCTTTCTCGTGTGTGGCAGCACATAAAATTGTCAGACGTCAGTCTTGTAGTCCTTCCTCAATATAGCCTATATAGTACTGATGTTGGACGTTAAACCAACTCAAATAAAACTTGTCTTTAGTTTAGTCGTTTTTTGTTGTTGTTTTTTTTTGTTTTTGTTTTTTTTGTTTTTTTTTGGGGGGGGGGAGGAGGGGGGGTGTTGATATTTTGATTTAGTTTCTTATTTTTGAAAACTGTGTGAGTTGATTTTGAGAAAGGCATATTCATTTCAATGCTCAATTACGAGTTCTTGTCCTTAACCCACACAATAGAAAGGGCATTATTTTAACAGTTACTTCACTTGTATTTCGAAAATATTTTTTTTTCTGTGCCTGTCTCGAAATATCACTAACCCCTATGTGGATGGATATCCCTCTTTATTCTAGACTATATCCAAAGAACCTGAAAATAAAATGAATATGACATTGGTGCAATAAGTAATACTAACGGATTACTTTTCTTTGTCGTAGGCCATATCTTACTTATAATAAATTTTGTAATGTTTGCATTAAGCAACTCTTTTGGAATTTTAAGATTCCCTGAAGACAAAATCCCTTTTATTACTGTTTAAAGGAAAGAAGTATTTTTCTTTTTTGTAAAGATATTTATGATCCTGTTATCGTTACCAATACATGATTATGCAAATGGATGGTGTTATCTTTGACTCGTGATATTGATCAGGGCATTTCCCTGTTACCTTAATCGTACACATGCTTTGATTACTTTTTTTTGTGTCTTGTACGGTATGAACGGAGTGGACATTATATTTATGACTTCACTTTGTGAAAATATAAAAATAGAAAGCAAATCGTAATAACTGAATCTATGATATGTTTGACAATTTTACCCTGACTTTTGTATATAAAGTATTCATAGATCGATTAAATCTTCTTCACCTGATAGTTTAAACAGATGGGTGTGCAAGCTATTTTATATCTAAGTCTGTTTGTCTTTTGATATTTTTTTAGTACAAGACTGAAATGCGATTTTTGTAGTCTTTCCAGCTTTTCCTCCTTGGCATTTTACATGTTAAACATTGAAGAGGAGATAACCAATGTGAATACTCTTTTTAACGTAATAGTTCTATATTAATCTCAACATCAAGTTTATTGAATACAGTTTGGTTAGGTGGAAAAAAAAGTTGAAATTACACAGCCTATTTCTCATTTCTAGAACTTGAAAAGATTCAGTAACATTTTTTTTTTTTTTTGGTTTTGTGTATGTGTGTTTGTCTGATTTTTTAAATTTCTTTTAGGAGACTTAAGTAATAAATTTTTTTAATGCATTTTAAGTACAATTCACCAATACAAAAGCACAGAGCGTGGTTCATGACAACAAAGCTGTCCTAATGTTAGTTTTTTCATATTCAAGTTAATAGTCAGAAATGTATGCTAAAAGATTATCTCAGGAGATGATAGTTTGTTTAATTAATGCTATTTTATCTTGTAACATCAAATATATTATTGTATACGTTTTTAACCTATGTCCATACATTTGAAGCACACATATTATGATATCCATGCATGGGCTCATTTACCAAGCTATCAAATTACTTTGCATGCTTTAAACCTGAGCCAAAGCATTCCGTGGCAATGCATGGGGCCAGTAAGTATGCTGAATAAATGTGCCGTGGGATTAGTTTTCGGTCAGCTATCAAAGTTGGCTTTTTTTATGGTCACTTTTGCCCAATTTTCGTTGTTTTTTTTTGTTTTATTGTTTTTTTTGTTGTTAGGTGGGTTTTTTTGTGTTTTTTTTTTTTTTTTTTAAACTTTCTTTCTACTTTCTTCTTTTTGTTATATCTACTTTTCTGACCTTTTTGAAAGAACTAACCATTATGAGAAGAAATAATCTTATTTTTATCTTAAATTTCCTAGTGTGAATTTTCTTTTAGGGTTACACCTGTAGGCCCTATGCTAGATCAGAAGTAAATTTAAAGTGTAAGTGTCAATATGCATTTATTATCATTATTATAATTAATATTATTATTATTATTATTATTATTATTATTATTTTATTATCATTATTATTATTATTATTATTACTATATGCATTATTATTACTATTATTAGTATTATTGTAATTGTTTTTATTATTTATATTGCATCCATAGCAGGATTTTTCTATCTTCACAAATTTCCTGTTGTGTTTGCCAATATCAGGTGCTCACATGGAAAATAATTGTTACACTCGACAATGTATTGTAGATTAGTTCATGTGCTAAGACATACAGCTAGAAACAGGTTTCTTGTTAGAACTTTCTAAATTTTTCACTATAGTTTCGTCATTTCATTTTTTTTTTTTTTTTTTTACGTTTTTCCCTCAATAGCCCATGTTATATGTTTATTTTTTATGTCTTTATCCTTTCACCCTTTTTAACCTTATTTGTGTGCGTGTGTGTGTATGCTTCTAAAGCTGCTATCTTGTGGTTCACATTATTTATATTGATTTGATGAGGGGGATTTTTTCCCTTCTATTCAAAAAGCTTTAAGCCAGTAATATAACTAGTACAAACACTACTTTCAGCACATGACTTGTAGTCATGGAACTAGAATAGAGTATGCATAAGTGCAACCATTGTTTGTATTTGTTTGTTTATTAACCTTCAACTTTGTAATAGTCAAATAACCTTCGTTTATTGTGAACCAAATGCCCATTCCTTTTCACTAACTATTCAGTGAATTAGATCACACCTTGCGAAAAATGTTTGCATAGATACTAACAGATGGCCAACCCTTGCTGTGATATTTGTCACTGTTTTTATTTTTTTCCAAAGAGTCGTGTTGCTATCATCTTCTTGTTGACAACTCTTCTTTTCAATTAATCATTTCTCTATTTCCATGCACATCCTTTTTTGCTTAGGCCTATTCTATAACTTATTTCCTCATAATTATGTGACATTTTAGCATGATTTTTTAAGTTTACCTGTTGTCCTTTTTTCTATCATAACATATTTATTTTTCATTGCGTGTATCTTATTTATATGTTTTACTTGCAAGACCATAGAGTAAAAGCCTTAAGTCGTGTTCCAGAATGTTTTCTTATCCATTGATGTTTTTAGCAGAGCATGAAACTTTTGTCATAAATATTTATAAAAATTTCTTGCATTGTAAATAACGATCCATTTAAAATTTTCAAATCAATGCGCTTAATTAGATACCTCCTTTTTGCGCCTTGAAATATTTGTTTTCTCTTTTTCCCTAGAAACCTCTGTTGGATTATGGTCTCATTTTTTAAACCCCAAGATTCACAACTACTCTTCATTTTGTTAGATCATTTGGAGAAAATTCAAAGGCTTTATATTATATTAAGTGATCTGCATATGGTTATTTGTATCCTTAACATTAATAATTTCATTTTATACAAGATGTGTGAAGTAGCCTATTGTAGTGCAACCAAATTGTTATGTTTTCCGGTTTTTTTTCTAGTAGTAAATTTCATTCATCAATAGGATAAACCCTACCTCAACCACAACAGTTAAAATTCATTCTTTTATGAATTTATCTTTGTCATTTCAAAAAGCATTTCTGGTTCTTTGAGGCTGCGTGTCACGATTCCATGCTTCGTGTTAGAAACAAATTAAATTTACTGGACCACTTGAACTGTTTTTCCTCTGCCCTTTCCCAATGTGTGAGTTATATGTCTTCTCTTTTGCTTCCTCACATTCTCCCATCCTTTTATATCTCTCTTATGCTAAATGTGTAACATGTGGGTTTTTGTTGTTGTTTTTTTATGTGTTTTTTTTTTACTTGTAGCTCAAAAGTTGAAAAAAAAATTCAACAATTAATATTTAGCAAGTAGTCCCATATGCCTGTCCAATTAACATAGTTATGATAAATTGTATATGAAATATACCAGTTTACGTGTAGAAAGTTGTGAATTTGCCAGGATCAATTATGATCTCCCAATTACAGTTTTTACGCAGAACATGCTTTGAGGATGTGTGTACGAAGTAAATAAATGTGACAGACTTGAGTGAGTGAAATCCGATTGGATTTGTTATTTTGACATTACCTTCTGAATTGTGTTGATTCCCATCATTCTTCCACCAAACAAGTGTGTATGTGTGGGTTTGTTTCGCATGTTTGCTTTCTTATTGAAACAATTAACATTTTGGAGACTGCATGTTTTTTCTAATCGTTGCAAGAGGGGTGAGCTTAAATATAGAGAAAATTTTGATATGTGGGGTAGTTTTTTTCGTTGTTTTTTTTTACATTGCAACCTTAGTAATGATATAGAAAGAATTTCTGCAATACTTTTATTATTTTGGTTTTGATTGGACATTTTATATATTACCGGTACTTTTTTCTAAAAGTGTGGACATGAAATAGCTTTCAGAGATTAGACGAAATGAGTCTCTCCTCAGTCTATAACACAAATAAGTTGATTCAGATTATTTTATAATTGTTGGTTTATGGTGATACTTTTAATTTGCCAAAAAAAAAAAAAAGCATTTTTAAGTTGTTGATTTTTTTTTTTTCAAATGAAATGTTAAGGTTTAATCACTCTCAGATCTTGCCATTGATTCAAAACCCCTGGAAAGTAAATTCGACATTTTTTATAAACATGGTATTGGCTATAAAAGTATCTGGGCACAAGATCTTGTATTTCTCTGTCGGCATGATAAATTTTAATCAAAGACGTTTCGTTTACATATTACTTCATTTAAAATGTTTGGAAGGGAGATAAATGTGCAATCTGTATTTAGCAATAAAATAGAGTTTTTGCTCTTACTTTAAGAATGTTACAGGAATTTATAATTATATACTGTTGCATTCAATCTGCGTTTTCTATACCCCATCTGATTGTCAGTTTTATCAGTCATATTTTATATTGCCTTCAAGTTATATTGTAAGGAAAGGGAGTAGAGACTGGAATTTTCGTTTGTTATCATTGAAGAAGTTCACGAAATCCATTACGCTTTGCATTTGTGATTTTATTTATTTCTTATCTTATCTACATTTGATATCCAAGTTTACCTGACATGTGTGCTCTTTTACAAACATATTATGATTTTTTTTTCTAGTCTTACCAGACTGTACCAGTCCCTGACATTATCCCTACATTAATAAATGATTTCAATAGTTATACTAGCCACTTCTACCACTGATGACTGTTTAACATCCAGTGCATTTTTTTCAATCATTAAACATTAATTTTGTGAGAAAATAAAAACAAACTGTTGGCAAACACTATGAACAAATATTGTGAGCCAGTTTGATTTAACACAAATTATAATATTTAAATAATTATATATACATGATATTTACATAATTATTAAGTCGGCTTGCCCCACCTCAATATTTTTTTATATCTTTTAAAAACTTTTTCAGACCTACAAGGATTAACATGAATCAGGTTATAGTAATTCTGGTGCATTTTCAATGCAGTACGCCTTGTGACTCCATTTCTCCAGCAAATTTTTAACATTTTTAACATATCACAGGTTTGTGAAAACACTTGATTTATCTTTGGAAACAGTGTGGATAAAGAGAAGCATGTAATTGGAAGATTTACTATAATTATTCAGACAAAGTGTTTGGTGAACAAATGAATCCTTCACAGATATCACAAGCTAGGTCATCACTTCATTAAGTGTGTGAAGAGCATATGCTTTGAGAGGGTAAATATTGTGAAAACATTAAAAGGGTATGCATATTGTGTCTAGAAACTGAACATCACTGAGGGACAGAGACTTATGCATGTGCAATAGATTTCATATTATCCACATTTTTTGTTCTCTTTAACTTGTATACCTAGGAGACTTTTTTCTGTACGAATCATTAATTTATCAAATTGATTTGATATTTAAGGCATATTCTATGGAGGAAATGCACTCTTTGATTATTTGGCTCGGTGGTGTTATTCCTTGTGGAGTCATAAAAAGGTTTTGTGTGACAAGACCACACTGTTACACCATTCAACCCCACCCCTTTTCCCTGTGTGGGCGGTTTTAGTTTGGTGTGTTGGCTGACCGGCTTCTATCTTTAGCCGTATCTATCCCTGTCCTATCCTCTCTCCTCCTTTCTCTGTCTCTCTCTTACTTTCTCTCCTATTCTCTCCTACTAACTATCTATCTATCTATATATATCAGTCTATTTTTCTCTCTCTCTTTCTCTCTCTATTACTCTCTCCACTCTCTCTCTCTCTCTCTCTCTCTATCTATCTATCTATCTTTCTCTCTCTCTCTCTCTTTCTCTCTCTCTTAATATCACTTCCTTTTTTCTCTCTCTCTATCCCTATCTATCTATCTGTCTATCTACCAACCTCTCTCTGTCTTTCTCTCTTTGCCTTTCTCATGCTCTCTTTCACCCTTTGTAAAATTTTACAGGAACATAATTTATTCGTAAAAAACAAATTTTAATAAAGTTTTTGAAGTTTCCTCAATGAAAAAATACAGTTCTTCTGTTATTATTTGTTCACCTTGTTTTTTTGTATTTTATTTTGTTTTCTATTGTGTGGGTTAAGGACAAAAACTCGTAATTGAGCATTGAAATGAATATCCCTTTCTCAAAATGAAGTCACACAGTTAAACAATAAATAAACAACAACAACATCAAAAAACAAACAATAAAAAACAATAACAGCAAAAAACAACAACAACAACAACAACAACAACAACAACAACACACCAACCAAACAAACAAAACCTTAAGATCTCCATCATTTCTATTACACAGATGAACACAAATTTAATTAATGTGTAATTAGTACTATGATATTGATTGTTTTACACAAATATATTGATTGACTATATACATGGCAACAGTTGAATTCATCAATAGGATCACCTTCAATGTGTGACTAGGAAGTTAGCTATTATTGTTTGAAAAAAAAAGAAAGTTCAATAAGAAACAAACAAAACAAAATAAATTATAAAAGACAAGAAAAAAGAAGGGTGAGAAAAGGAGAAAGAGAGAGGGAGAGAGAGAGAGAGAGAGATTGCATACAACAAAAAAGACAATCAGAGCAGCTGCACAACGAGGGCAGAATCCCCACCCATTGCTTTCATCATGGCAACTGATAACAAAAAGGAATTGAGGGCCACGACCGCCAATATCTGTCACAGATCTTGCACAAAAATAAAAACAATTTTCTAAGGATAACATGACTGTTGCTGTTGTATAAACATTCAACAAAAAATTACAGGTTTAAAAATGTATACAGAGAATTATGTCTGAGGCAAAATCTCTCAGGTTTACCGGTGACTACTGACTAGTTGCTGAGACTGCCCAGGCGAAAGGCGGCCCAGGTTATAGAGAAATATACAATCTGTGCTCATTGATTTGTTACTACGTTGGATAATGTAAACAAAGGGAAACTATTTAATTCAATCATACATTCTCTAAAAAGTTAAATTGCAAAATGTCTTTAAAAAATTAAAAATTCAAAAAGAAAGATATGTTTTGAAGTTAAATTTTGACAAAAAAAATTATTCAATTAGAATTAAATAAGTATCATTGTAGCAGAGACCCCAGCAGTCCTGGCCTGTAGAAATTTAAATTAAATAATACAATTCAAAGCATGTAGCCCGCATTGAGAAAAATACATGTTTGCCCAGGGTACTTATAAAACTCAAGTTAGTTCAATGTTGCTTGGCAATCTAAGTTCGCCTTGAACTGGCTCCGATCCCTAACGGTGTTAAGGCCCGTAAAACTGCCAAGGTCTACATGCTATGACGATACGCCACTCATCGCCATTTATGACTTAGGTCTGATGTGATTCATCCAATAACACACCAGCTCACATTGGTGATGGACAGCTGGCATGGAAGCTTTGTCGGAAGTTGTTCGCAAAGGTACAGGCGTCAGGTAGTCGTCAAATGGGATGGCTAACGTAACGCTTTTTATAGACTTCAATTTTATTTTTTATCTATTATCCCCCGTGGCTTATTCTAACTGATAGCCATGTCCTTCGACCATTGTTAATCCACTTGTTCTGTTCATGATTATCATTATTTTCTATCTTTTTACCCCTCTTTCTATTTTCCCTCCATCTCTCACATTTCACTCTCTACCTGTCTTTTTGACTCTCCTCTCTCTCCGTCCCATCTTTCTGTCTCTGTCTCTCTATCTGCGTGTCTGCCTATCTCTCTCCCTCTCTCTCTATCTTTCTCCCTTTTTTTTCTTTCGCTTCCCTTACCTCTAAACATCACTAAAACTACACTTCAAACATGTCTATCAGTATCAGTACCACTTTTCATCAGATCTTGTACTTATACGACTAGTACGTATGCAGCTACTAGAGTAGACATCCACGATGGTGCAACGCGAGTCGAGGCGCCCGAGGTCCCAGTAATTAACGCCTGTATCTCATCCAATTAAGTTCAAATTTCCTTACGCTAAGTTAAAAAGTCTGAGCTGTTGCGTTAAGTAAAGGATGCAATGCTAGTGTGGTTTAGTGGCGCTCGCGTCAAGCTAGAAACTAAACATTCGCTGCTAACCTACCATGACATTCAGCGACAACGCCAAATACTACACACTACACACTTTACCTCTGCCTCCCTACAACATTAAATCTAAGTCTGTAGGTTAAGCAATTTCATAAATTTAGTTTTTATTAGTTT
The DNA here is from genome assembly GCA_003991915.1 of Elysia chlorotica. Classification (NCBI taxonomy): domain Eukaryota; kingdom Metazoa; phylum Mollusca; class Gastropoda; family Plakobranchidae; genus Elysia; species Elysia chlorotica. The sequence continues at coordinate 1,194,318 of RQTK01000008.1, forward strand.
ACTTTTATTTTACTTTAAATTTTCATTACAAAATAATGACGCTAGATTTAGCCTCCAGTTTGCCTTAGTAGCCTACATATTTATAAGGTGCGAACATACTCGCTTGGATTTAATAAAAGAACGACATTCCTTAGTGTTTAATGTATCGAATCACATTCAGATACTCTTGAAATTGTTACAATCGGGCCTCTATTTCATTTACTTAGACGCATTTTAAAAATCGGAATGAGGTGAACAGACCAGTTAAGAGCTGTTATTTAAACACTAAATGCTTCCGCTCGTCACTACATGTATTCCGAATAACAGGTCCGCCGGGGAACTGTTTAATCACTTCGTTTTGTTGGATTTTTTTAAATCATGATTTGTCAAGGTTCTGAACATGTTTAATTAAAAAAAAAGACGTTGCTTTTCTTGCTAGTTGCTGTGTTACTTAATACTTGGTGTATTTCCAGGATTTGCAGTTAAATCGCAACAACAACATACATCTTTGTAAAACTTTGGTTTCTTTGCATAGCAAAGATCATTATTTTGTTAAGGTATGGAAACAAAAATTAAATTTAATTATGTAACCGCGGCCAAGGCAGCGAATCTTTGACGTCACCACGTAGATTTAGCATTGCGCCCTCGCGACAAAGCGAAGCGCTATAAACATTGGGCTCAGCTAGGGTTTTAACACTGTGCGCGCTTGGTTTTGATTTTTTTTTTTCATAGAAAAATATCCTCTAATAACGATGGTGTTAATGCTTCGCACAGAAAGAGGCAATCCTGTGTTTACCGCGCTTTTAGATCGTCAGATCATTCCTAGTCGCATATTATAAGACATTCGTTTCATGTCTTGGTTAACGTGTATTGTCTTTGACAAGGGACAGCCTATCAGTGCGTACGAATCCTCGTTCGTTGGAGAAAGGAGGCTGAGAGACTAAAACCCTGTTTATCAGACATTGGCTTTATTTTCAACACGCACGTCATCAAGTGATTTGAAAACAAAGAACTATGATTATTACACACATGTACTCCGAGGCATGTGCCACTGTTAGAAAAGTAAAAAATAACAATTTAAATATCGTTCTACCAATATGCCCTGAAAAACCATTAGACTGTGACACTCTGTCTCTCAAAGATTTTTTGGTCTCATCAGAGACTGTAGATTTGGAGAGACGTTTCACAAAAATAGTTCATTGTGCTTTAGCAACGGGGGGCTAGCGTGATGCGTTCTATTTCTTTATTGTAATACGAGTGGTAGACAAATTTTCAGACATTGTCTCTGTTAAGGTTTAAGAAGAGAGTAACCATTAATTATTTAAACCAACATTCGCAAAATCACCCTTGAGAAACCTTCTCTCTTTTTAATTCTCTATAGAGGGAGGGAGAGAATTCTCTCCCTCTCTCCGGGTTTAACGTCTCCTAGGTTCGCCTGGGGGGTCCTATACGGCGACAGTCTCTCTTTTTAACACTCTCGGGTCTCCTTTTATGTTCTCTTTGTACAGGGTCAGCCCGAGGATCGTATGATAGGTTGAATTGGGGGAGAGCCTGTGTTTGATATTCAACAAAATTCATTCTAAAAAGTGTCTATTCCGTAACCTCCCTACCCTTTTATATATGTTCATGGTAATTGTATGAGAAATCTGTTTGTAAAACGCGCTCAAGGCATGTCATAAAAATTGAGCCTAACAGGAATTTACTTTCCAATCAGGCAAAATCAACAAGGCGCCAAAGCAGCAGTCATTTTACGCGGGAAAAGGCACTACCTGCTACTTATCGGAACAGCAGTGGATGTTCATGTTTGGTTTTCTAAAGGCGTGCATGGTTACTTATTCCTACGTGTAATAAAACATTAAGGTAAGAAAATAATTATACTTCCTTCTTTAAAAGAAAATGAGCCTCAGGGTGCATACTAAGATTGTGATAACCCTTACAAAAAGGTTTCATTACTGTTTTAGTCTTACCCATGAAATATATCATTGCGGTAATTTGTATGAGAGTTTAAAATTCATTATTGTGTTTCGTTGTGTTTATTATTTACAGGACCTATATGAAATCAAAATTGTGAACAGGAGAGAGTTTCGAAAGACAATAGAAGCAAACATGGTAAGTAGCCAATGACAAATACAATGCAATACATTCGTATCATTTGTGTGGTCTTAGAACGCCCACCTTCGTCATAACAAATACTAGGTAAAATAATATAGACTAATACTAAAATAATGCTATTTAGATGAAGGTAGATATGACAAATACACTGCGGTCTAATAATGTAAAGTCACAGAATCATTTTTAATCTTATCGTTCTGTGAATCAACTCGATTACATCAATTTCAAAACCTGGGAAAAATTATTTGTATTGTAGCCTTGCGTGTATACAGTGTTGATTTCTCTAAAGGAGCACGAGGTGGTCAACGATAGAACCCCCGGTCTCTAATCGGGAGGAACCAATTCGATTGGTGATCAGATCGCCTTCTTGTATTATAATTGGGCTGGCCTCGATAAATTATCGTCCCTGTGTGGCTATGCTACTAGTTTTGCATAAGGCATTTCTGCTTCTTTTGAGAGAGGATCAATATAAATGTTTTATAATTATCCTTATTTAAGCCTTATGATTGACACACGTTTCTAATAAGATTTAGTTAGCCCATATTTAATCTCAAAGTTGAGTAAGATAGATAATTTTTTATTTTATATTTTCACCTGTACAATAACAACGATATATCACCATTTTGCATTTGTAGTAGCACAGCGCTAGGAGCCTAAGTCCATTTAGGCAGATCGTTATAGAAATAAAGTTTGTTAGTTTATTACTATGTGAGAAATAATGGCTATGTTATTAGTTTTACGCCCCCTATGTTTCCTTAATAATGAGGCGATGGTAATAGCTGAGAATCAGAGCTTGCAACCACTGTTCATCGGTCAAGTTTTTACAAAGAAACAACACACACTGCTAAATCATGGCCATTGACGTATTCATTTGTTGTTGTTGATGTTGTTATTTTTTGTTATGATTGTTGTTTTGTTGTTGTTGTTGTTTTAATTTATATACATTTCTTTCTGCGCCTATCTTAATCATCAATTTCATAATTTTTAACCATTATAAATAATTTTATATCAGTCCATGTGTCCCTTCAGCTTAAAAGTCTGGCGTTTTTCCTTTTAGTTTTACGCAAAAAAAAAGGTTGCCATGGCAAAAAAAATGAATTTAATTAAAACCAACCGCCCTTTTTATGAAAGAAGCTCCGCATAATCAGCTTAGACAAAGCTTTTAATTAAGTTGGTAGAAAATGTTCAGGGACATTTTTATTTTGTCAACTGCCCTTAATCCGCATTTAAAAACAAATTTATTATCATTTTTTAAAATCATTATTATTATTATTGTTATTATTATTATTATTATTATTATTATTATATTATTGTTATTAGTTATTATTAGTTTATTATTATTATTATTATTATTATTATTATTATTATTATTATTATTATTTATTACTATAACTACTGCTTGCATAGATAGTACACAGTGTATTATATTTAAAATACGCTGTAACCAGAGCTGCGCAGAGATAGAGACCAACGTACTCAGCAAACAGTGCGGTGCTCTTCAGTGCTATCCTTTGCGTCTATGTCCTGGTGAAGAACTCCAAACAACACTGGCCCAGTTCGTGCGAAGTAGAGGACTCGAGGCAGCGTTCGTTCTTTCCTGTGTGGGCAGCGTCACTAAGGCACACCTCCGAATGGCGAATTCTACAGATGTAAGTTGAGCTATTTTATTATATCTTATAAAGTTGAAGTAAGTATAATCTTGGATTGATTTAAGTATTTTTTAAGTCCAAATGTATGTCGGTTATTGATGTTATATACACATGTATACGTGTTAATGAAGACGTTTTGGTGATTTTAGTCCTTTTATGTATGCCCCTAAGGTCTTCCGGAAATTCCTGTCCCGGAGAAGGGCGCACCAGTATAGATTTAAACAATGGACACCTGCTCGACGGTCCAAATCATTACCAACTGGCCTTTCCGGCCCTATAAAATTGATATTTTAAATAGATTTGATTTAGCGTACTTATAAATGCGATAAATATGAGATTGTGTCCCTGGTAGGCACCCTGTCCGGAGGGGAGGTTCGGACAATATTTTTTTTCTTTGATTTGTTGGTTTTGTTTTGTTTCTCTTGCTATGTTTGTTGTTTTTGTGTGTTTTTTTTTTGTAATTCTTTAAAAGCAAAATCAGATATTTTTAAATTTAGTCCAAAAATTGACTATCTCACCTTTATTCCTTCACAACACTGCTCTACACCCAAGACCCCTATGAGACTTTGTCCCTGGTGGGCACCCTGTCCAGTAGAAGGCCCTTTGTATACTTTTTAATGTAAATTAAGCATTTAGAATTATATCCTACTTTTACGCTTAAGGTTTTCCTTTTTCTTCTCAACACTGCCCTCCAATCTCCACAGACTAAACTCTACACCCAGGGCCCCTACGAGATGGTGTCCCTGGTTGGCACCCTGTCCGGTTTGGAAGGCACTATGTACACTTTTTAATATAAATTGAGCATAAAGAATTATATCCTACTTTTAAGCTACATGTTTTCCTTTTTGGTCTCAAAACTGCCCTCCAATCTCCACAGACAAAGCTCTACACCCAAGGCCCCTACGAGATCGTATCCCTGGTTGGCACCCTGTCCGGGGGCAGTTCCGGACATCTCCACACCAGCCTGAGTGACGCCCAGGGGGAGGTGGTGGGAGGACACGTCCTGGGCCAGATGGTCGTACACACCACGGCGGAAGTGGTCATCGGGAACGTGCAGGGCCTGGTCTTCACGCGGGAACCAGACTCTCGCACGGGCTATGACGAGTTGTGTGTGAATTGAGTGAGCATGTGTGTGTTTGTAACATGCACAGCTTACAGTTGGTTTTATTCATTGTATTCTTAACTTTTTTCAGTTTTTAGAAGATACAATAATTTAATTTTGACGAACATGAGTCAACATGTATTTTATATAATTGTAGGACCGGATTTTTCACTGTTTTTTTTTTTTTTTTACAATGAAATACAAAGTATAAATTTAATAGTTTCCATTGTATCGAGATTTTGTGATGAGTTCAGTTCACACAAAAAACAAAAAAAAACATGAGAAACATTAAATGTTTATACTGCATACATGCTTTACTAGTAAACTACCAGACTTGTAAAAAACGTACATGGATCTTTTGGATGCAAGATATAAGAGTGCATCCCGATTCCTGGAAAGTTATCAAGAAATATATGTTAAGTTGAAGCTTTTGTTTGATACTGTGATGGACTATTTTCTGGGTTTGTTTTAAATCAACTCAGTACAACAAATAAGTACACAGTACAATAAAAAGATTTTGTATTTGACAATAATCGAAATGACTTAAAATTCGAAGATTCGTTGATAGATCTTTTTAATCTTTACATAGAAATACTTTGTTTTGTTAAATTTAAATCTAACCTAACCCATAAAGAGTTCAAAATAACTGTTAATTTTGTTCCCTTAGTACAGAACGAGTGAAAATGAGACGGTAACATTTTCAAATTGGGTTGCATGATGAATTTAAGGATTAGAGGCAATTTCTTTGTTTAGTTTTATCATGGTAATTATTAGTTTTCTTTTGCATATTTCCACCACTCATTAAGTTAATGATACATGGACTATGTTTGAAAACTGTTTTCAAAAGATAACTAAAAATACTTTGCTCAACAGTTTAATCAAAAAGTGTTTTCAAATTTCAGTTATAAATTTCTACAGGTTGTGCACCCGAATAAAAACTAATACTATTTTCACAAGTAGGAAACATTTATTAAGGATAAATTTAGTTAGTATTTTAACTTCAAACTACTATAATTATATGGATCTTTTTTTTTTAATGACTGGCTCTTTACAATACATGCAAACATTTGTATTTTTTATACAAACAATTCACAGCCACAAGTTATTGATTAAAAGTGGATCATGAATGTTGCAGTAATATACTTTTAATGAATTGCATCCTATGGTAATCAGTAACTGTTTTAAGTCAATATATATATGTAAATACATCCCTTTTCTCTTATTTTGAGAATATAGTGCAAAAATGTTCACTACAAGTAGCAAAGGGAACCGCAACACACCATATTTTTTGCAAACAGAATGTATTCACAAATTAGATTCATTGTTAATGATTTCTCATAAAATGTTTATTTGCCAAGCTTTACAATGCGACACATTCATATAGCTACTACACGCTTGCATAAAACAGTTATTACAGTTTTACACAGACATTTTATTAATATGATAAATAAAATGTATCAGAATAAAATACTATAAAGATGCAAAAAGATGTACAAAGTAGAAGCTGTGTATCTGAAATCGAAGATTGTTTATATATGTTTAGTTGCAAACCAAAAATTTGGATTGACACATTTAGTCACCCTATTTTTTTTTTTAGAGAAATGCTGTATTTGTTCCTGGGTCTGTAAAATGTGATACTGCTTTCTTAAGGTATCAAAAAGTTTTGTAGCAGCTCTTATATTCTTAATTTTCAACACCTTTTTGCCATGGTTTTCAATTTTGATAAAGACATCGTAGCATCAGAAAACTTTGCAAATCACCAGTATTTAATACATGTATTTTCTATATCACAGTTGTTCTCTTTTGTTCGGGTACATATAAAAATTAATGATGTTTACGAAAAGGGAAGCAGTGTTTGAGATTGTTAGCCATTTCAACAAAATGTTAAATGAAGTTATTGCCAATTTTCATCACACTAGTTGAAGGCATTGCATATTGAGAAATAGGTACAGTGGAAATCTCACAAAACGAAGTCTGATAATTCAAATTTTGCAAAAGAATTTATATAGGTTATTTTTTTTTCTTTGGCTCTATTAAAATCAGACTCATAATTCGAAGTTTTTCTGGTTTGATTCTCTTAATTCGAAGCTCACACCAACAATAGGCATTACAATAGTAATATCTAAATCTGTTAAGCAAAATTCAATGCTTATTGCTGCTCAAGACATGCCTTTAAAAGAAATGGGAGAAGGTTGCTATAAAAAAAAAAACCATTTGGAAACTATATAAACGCATTTGTTTAAAATAAGATAAAGAACTGTCTACTATATTTAACACCTTTGTGTGGTTCAGGTGTGTCCCCTTCTGAAATTCGAAGTTTAGATCAAATCCCAAGCAATTCGAATTATGAGATTTCCACTGACAGGTACAAACAGTTCCAAACAATGGTCACTTAAAAAAAAAATACATTTTACAACTAATTTTATCCTCTTTGTGGATAACGCCTTTATTTAAAAACGATCCCTATTTTTAGAGGTACTTTGTTCATGTACATGTAGTTTCTTAGTTGAAAGAATAACAACAAAATTGAAAGCTACAACATGAGTGTAAACCAAACAAGAAAACATACAAGCTGCTTTACTGTAAGGAATTTCACAACCCCCTGTCACCACATCCACTTTAACCCATCTAAATTAAATTGAATAAAAGCCTAATTTGCAGAAAATAATTCCTATTTGTTCATACTGATGACTTAGTTGCCATTTTTTAGAAGAATGACGTTTTTTTTTACCACAGACTCAAAAAAGAAATAAGAAATTTAAATTAGAAATCCTTCAATAATCAATTCAAATTGAGCAGACTTTGTTTTTAATCAGCATGAACAAGACAAAAATTACATGAATAAATTTTTTTCTAACATTTTACCATGTCCGACTGTACCATAAGGAGATACAAGACCTATTTTACTTGCACAAAACCTAATTACTCTTTAGTGCTTTGCTGTTATTGTTAAGTTATTAGTAGTTCATACGTTCAAACAAATATAAGTGATTATACTGCCAAATTTTTAGCAAAGGGACCTGAAAAAATATTGACTACTTTGCTCATTAAGTTTCCAAACTAATTTTTTTGGTTTTGTTTTATTGTCCAGTCCGGACAAAGATACAAATTTACTATACCTGATAGAACTTCCAAAATAAATCCTTTGCTCAAGTTGGCATTAATCTTTAAAATTATCGTGTGTGCAAAGCGAAAATTTGAGCAAATGTTTTTGTATGCCGTATAACACGGTTACTTTCAGGTGGTAGTAGTCATTCCAATAATATGCAGTATAAATGAGCAATTATAAACAAATATAAACCTGTGCAGTTTTACCTCTATTATCAAAAGAATATAAGAGCCAGAACGAGTTTGAAATTAGTCAAACTAGTGCATAATAAATTGTCTAGTGAAATAAATGTGTATTTACATCAACACCCTGCTAGTGCTATAGGGTAGAAATAGTTCAGGTCACCTAGTCTGTGCAATAACATAGTTTTACACTTACATGGACGACCAAAACATGGTGTATTCAATGGGAACATGATTAACCAGCAGAAGCACCAAGCAAGTCAAAAAGCATCCCCCAGGAAAATTGTAAAAGTATGAAAAGAAGCATAAAAATACATTTTTCCATACTTGAGTAAATGTTAATTTCAAACCTAGAAACTAATCATTCTAGGGAAAAGCCTCAAGGATTCAAGCAACCCTGAGTTTTTCTGGTTTTGATCATAACACTTAACAGGTGATTTCCTGAGAACGACTAGTGTCCAGATTTGGCTTTAACATAATATATCCATACTACAATGACACAGCTTAGGATTTCAGTTCACATCCATCGCCACACATGAATACTCATGTTTGTTTGCAGCAAAGGGATCCCCAACAAAACTAGTTCTTAGAGCATTGCTGCTGCTGCTGCTGTTGCTGCTTCCAGAGCTGTCACTGATGTTGCCACACAAACTGCTGCTGCCAGTGCTGGAGCCTGCCGAGTCGAGCCTGGCAGACGCCGCTGCTGCTGATTGGGCGGCCGATACCACCACAGTCATGATGGGAGAAGCTTTGCCCAACCCGCTCTGATTTGCAGACAGTGCGTTGCTGAGGATGTTTTTGATAAGTCTCCAGTTGTGTGGATTTTTTATCACAGATTTTAAGAACACGAGAGCATCTGCTCTGAACTTGTCCAGTTCCTTCTGAAGTTCTTTGTTTCGTCGGATCAGGTTGCCTGTCTTCATGGCGACCTCCCACAGCCCAGACTTCTGAAGGGCATCTGCAGTTTTTCTAAAACGTAACTGTTTGTTAGGCAGAACTTTATAAGAGTCTTTTGCTTGATTGGACGACCCGTCGGAATCCGTTTCTGCATCTTGCAAACAGCTGTAAGGTTGGTTAAACAAGCTGTAATTCTGCTGAGTTTTCAGTCGATTTTCTTTAGCTGAGGGAGACAATATCGGCAGGTTGTCAACAACACCAAGGGAAAGAGGCAAGACCTCTTCATTTTCATTCAGGAGAGCGTTTTGCCTTTCTGTGGCAAGCCGTGTGGTCCATGGAGTGAGGCTGGTGTAGCTTTGTGCGAAGGAAACCGGGGATTCCTGAAATGAAAGATCATGTATACATGTTAAACTTAAAGAAAAAGAAACAACAGCTTACTTTCTCATGTAACAAAAATATGAGAGAGGAAGAGAGAGAGAGAGAGAGAGAGAGAGAGAGAGAGAGAGAGAGAGAGAGAGAGAGAGAGAGACAGGGGTCACAGAGACAGAGACCAAGCTTAGTTTTGACTACTCTTAAAGGGGTCATTACTAAGTATCATAAACTGATAAACTGTGTCAGCATCTACTACCTTTGCCAGATAGAGACTACAGTCATGACGTACAAAGGTAGAATGCTGGAGTGGACACAGTCAGCTATGCTATATGTTATTATTAATAATAATAAAAATATATGCTGCCAAATTATCAGTGCCCTGTGCATGCCTTCTATAATAAAAGAAAAACCTTGTTTAGTCATAAGTAGAATGTAGGTTAACAAATAAAGACGATTAAAGTTTTACTTTGATGAAGGGACAAATATGAATGGATTTTTCTAGAGCTCTTTCATTCTTGATTCAGTGTGATGTATTTGTCACCAATAGTTTAAATAAAAAATAAAAATTAAGAAAAAGAAGAGGGAAATAGAAAGAAAAAGTGGATGAGTTATCTGCCTTTTTTAAAAATATATATATAATATATACGACATGCAGTTCAATGAAGTTATGAACATATAAAATCCTTATAAACAAAATCTAAATAGACTAGACATGAAGATTTATATTTGATCATTTAGATGGTTTCAAACAAAATAGGAAAGATAGCACTGTACTGATATGCAAAAAATAGGCAGGAGAAAAGATCATAATGTGCAAATAGAGCAGTCTATAGATGCTTTATTTAGTCGTCCGCTGTGTCACATAAATCATGTGGACACACATTCCTCTATAACGGACACACATATATTTCAGGATGCTCTCTCAGTGAGAAATACATACATGGTAGTACTACACTGGAACAAAGAAAAATTCCCCACCTCATCTAATTAAGTATCATCTCTTATCTTACCTGAGCCGTTCCTGTTTCGGATTTTCTCCTGAGAATTGAAGCAAGGGGGCTCCGATTCTGACAATTTAAGGAATCAGTATCCTGCTCGACACTTTGAGAGCCACCCTGAGTCAGATTAGGGTCTGAAAGTTTCAAGTTTGATACAGAAAATTATTAGTGAAAACAAGAAAAAAAAACAATTTTATCATTAGACAATTCTTATCACAGCTTTTAATAATATTATAACATAGACCACATTTCCAATATTTCACTACAACACAAGTTTAAAGTATCATGATTAATATTTTATTTTAATTAAAATGTTTTACTCGTCTGTTATCAGCAGTGTAATGACGTTTGTTCTTGCATGTTCGTGTGTAAATATATTGCAGGATGTTTGCCTCCTGCTCACACAATACATGTATGACTAACCATCTTAATGCACCTTCTCTATGTACACCTTAGATCAATACTTTAACCTAGTTTTATATTGATTTGCATTTATATTATGAATTAAGATTACTTATTTCTATTTTGAGTCGTGATAATTATACACCATATCATTTTTTTTATATACAATTATGTCTTTCTGTAATATATATATATATACAAACAAATGTATTCTCTTATTCATATTTCTTAGTGTAAACTGTATAAGTACTTTTTTGGGGGGCATGTCATTTTTTCATTTCCTCTCAAAATTCAAATGTACTTAATTCTTTTAATCTTTTTGTAGGTCAGATATTAATAAAGGGGGGAACACGCACAACTTGATAACTGAGGGACACACAAATCAAACACAACTAAAGGTAAAAAGATTCATATGTAGGTCAGATAGAAAGAGAACAAAAATTTTTTGTTTAAAATGATCCCATACCTGAAGAGTGACCGATGACGTTTGATGGATGGATACCTAGGCTGCCGCTAAAGACATGCCGTTGCTGTTTGGAAGATCCAGAAAAGTCAGAATGCACAGAGGTAGGGGAAGCAACACCACTTTGCGACATGTTCAGGTGGGTTGAAGCCATGCTGGGGCTGCCTTGGGCTGTCATTGAATCCTGTGACAAAATGCTGGAGGGACTGTGTGCGAGGAAATGACTTTGATCTGCTTGATTTTGGCCGTCGAGGAAGTTTAAGGTCTCTGACACTACATTCTGATTACCGCCCAAAGTTTGTGTGGGGAAGTAAATTAAAGAGTTTCTTAGTCCATCATTGCTTTGTAGTGATCCGGCTTGCGTTCCGATTCTTCTCTGAATTGAAAAAGGTTGGGCTGATGCGCGAGCGTTTGCACGAGAAGTTGTTGCAGTTGTGCTTGAATGGGATCTTTGCAAAAGCATGCGATGTCCGTGTTTGGATATTCTGGGTCTTTGCGATGTCTCCCCATCACTATGGAGTTGGCGAGATGGATTTCTGCTTAGCTGGAAGGGACTACAGCTGCCTAGAACAGGATTGCAAGCTGGGGATGCAGTAGCAGGCGAGGCAGGATGGGAGGGGGACAAAGAGGCATAATGTGGGAAATAGGGAGGAACAGATCTCGGACCTGATTGGGGAGAAGGAGCCAGCTGAGGGGACGGGCAAACACTGATAGTGGATGAGGAGCGGATTTGTCTCAGAATACCAGTACCCAAATCTTTACTATCTGAAATGAGAATAGAAAAGGAAAAGAATGTTGATTACAAATAAGTTGTATTTGCAATAGCCAAATTTCAAAGGTATGGTAGGATGGATTGCAGTTTTGGCCTGATAAAACTAACTTGCAATTTATTTTGAACCTCTCAATTTTAAAAGATACTGCACATAATATTATATTTGCTAAGCATAATAAATGTTAAAATGAAAATAAAATTTTAGCAAAAAAATCATTCTTCTTTTCATGACTTGCATTTATAAGATTAAATAACATGTATCTTAAAGACTCTTTCAAAAAGTAGGAGTTTAGAGGGAAAAATGTGGCATCAAATGGTCTGATACTGTCAATTTGTTCTAATTATGTTTAGGTATAATTAATATTAAATGTTTCGATAAAGGAAAATTCAAAGTAGCTCTCTAACCTTGAGAGATTTTATTTAAAAAATTCAGACTCAAAGTTATTACTTAAGCCTCAAATTTCCAGTATATCATTATCAGCAACGCAATTACTTCAATTACTGAGAAACGTTAAATCTTACAGAAATTCTTCTTAGCAAACATTGGTCTCTATGGAAGTTTTAAAATAAAAATACAACTTAGGAAAAGGTATGGAATACACATATGGCTCAAAAGAGTAAAGACAGGGATAATAGAATGGAATCAACTTAACATACTTTGCTTGCTTTCACCAAGCTCTTGGCTATTTTCAACATCCATTGAATCTGTTTTCTGGCAAGGTGGTATGCCTCCAGGACTAACAACAAAAATTTGTGATGGAAGTTTCTTGTTTTTTATGTCTTCATGTTGATTCATGACGTGCTCTGCATAGAAAAAAGAGGGGAAAAAGTAGATCTAAGTTGCATACTTATATATACAAATTGGGGTCAGATCAAAAGGTGCCACTTCTGAAAATATCATTTTCGAAGCTGATAACAAATTAAATATTCAAGCTTTTTTTTAAATAGGAATTGAGTTTACTGAAGTATTAAAAATTAATTCATGCATTTCTAAAATTTATTTTTCTTCTGGCACCTTTTAACCGTTTGCTCAAATAAGTAGGGTCTGCATGGTGTTGACATTTTCAGGATTATGTCACATAACAATTACATAGCCTACTACAATTATAAAACACAGTTAACACAGAAATATTTTCAGTTTGAGGGAAAACCCTCAAAACAGAGCAGGGATAGCCTCTAGCTGTTTCATTTGGTCTTACCATGAGAATTTATCTATAATGATAGCTTAATTGTCTTACTCCTGTCTCCTATTATTATGCTTTGATCCAGGGAATAAATATTACATTGACATGATTTGCTGATACAGTGATAGATCTACATCTAAAGTCTAGAAACTTTAAGCCTAGTTTCTAATCTGGATTAAATATAGAACTAGATCTAGAATCTAGATTCTAATCATTCTCCTATTCAAGAATGAGGAGATCATCAATAAATACACTTTTAACCTGATCTCAGGTTGGTCTTACCATGAGAATATGGATTGTCTTAAGCTCCTGTTATTAATGGAAACACCTTGATCCCAGGAATGGAATAAATATTACGTTGACATGATTCGTTGATAGATATATAGATTTAATTCAAACTTGATTCAAACCATCAAAAAGAATCCTTCGTAATCGTTGCAGGTTGCACTAAATATTGGACTTCCTAACTTCCTCTCTCAGTCTAGATCTATATATTGACTCCCTCTCTCTTCCTCCCCGTGTTAGGTCCTTGCAGTGCGTTATTCCAAACTCGTGAATTGCAACGTGACATCAATGAAACACTGCACGGGATCTCGATTCTGATTGGCAGCATTGAACGTTCATAGGTATTTTTAGAACTGGGCCAAACTTGTGGATGGGCATGGCTTCGCACGAGTATTTGAACAGGCTTAGGCGACGAAACTCTAGAAACGAACAAGCACAATCTTGACAGCTGATACGAGTCAACACTCCCAGATACAGACACAATTGCGTTGGCACTGTACGTCGGTATTCGGCATTTTTGCCTTAGGGGACGATAAAACTTAGAAGCACTAACACGTAGACAAGACCGTTCGTTAGTTGTTGCCTCGTGTTAACAACACCGGCTTGCAGGCATGTAAACGCAGAGTTATTAATAAATGTAGGCTACTTATAACTTACAAACATGTGGGATAATTATATTTTCAATTAACAATATACATTTAACCACTACAGTAAACGTCTAAAAATTGAAATATGATACATGTAGTCTTAATAAGTTAACGCATTTATGCAAATGGCGTACTGTTAGAGTCAATGCTGTCAATCAATATTTAAATCTTATCTAGTTCTAAAGATAGAAAGCCACATTGAAATTAAAAAGTGTTGAACGCATGGGCTTTAATCTTGCACGTGCCCGCCTTCGATAAAATTAGTGTGACTATCTGTCTGTCCGTCACTCTCACACACTTTCTCTGTAGCCTATCTTCCTAAGAATCTCTCGCTTTCTCTATATGTCTGTGTGTTCTCTCTCTCTCTCTCTCTCTCTCTCTCTCTCTCTCTCTCTCTCTCTCTCTCTCTCTATCTATCTATCTCTGATTGTGTCTGTCTCTTTCGCTCTCTCTCTCATTCTTTTTCTCCCTCTCTATCTCTCTTTCTGTCTCTGTCTGTCTGTCTCTCTGTCTGTCTCTCTCACTCTCTCTCTCTCTATTTCTCTCTATCACTGTGTGCCTGTCTGTCTACCTGTCTGTATTATTTTTTTCTTTCTCTCTATTTCTGTAAGTCTCTCTCACTCTTCATCCATGTGTCTTTCTGTCTGCCCCCTCTCTCTGTCTCTCTCTCTCTCTCTCTCTCTCTCTCTCTCTCTCTCTCATCTACATGCATAATTATGAATGGGTTTAATAATATACTGCAATATACACACACGTTTTATCTTTCCACATCAAACCTAAATAAAAGTGCATGTGTGTGTGTGTGTGTGTGTAAAAGCAGCAGTGCTATAAACGTGCATCAGAGATTTAGACAGAGTACACGTAGTTGTAGTAAAAGCAACAGTGCTATAAACGTGCATCAGAGATTTAGACAGAGTACACGTAGTTGAGTTGGTTTAACGTCCAACATAAGCACTACAAAGGCTATTTTGTAGACGGTCCCCAAGGCTGGCGTCTGACAATTTTATTTGCTGCCACACACGAGAGCGGACGGGGATACCATGACTCCTGTCTCAGCTGGAACATAATAAGACTGACACCGACCCAACCATTATGAGGCGAAATCGCCAGGACTCGAGGGGGCGCGGTGGTCCAGGGGTAGAACATCGGCTTCCGACGCAAAAGGTCCCGAGTTCGAATCCTGGCTGTTGCGTTCCCTACTGGTTGGGTCGGTGTCAGTATAATGTGACCGGCTAAGACAGGAGTCATGGTATCCCCGCCCTGTCTCGTGTGTGGCAGCACATAAAAAGTGTCAGACGTCCGTCTTGGGGCCCGTCCACAAAATAGCCTATATAGTGCTGCTGTTGGACGTTAAAAACCAACCCTTAAAAAAAAAGCACGAGACTCGAAGTTCGAACCACGGACATCCTGCGTCGGAAGCCGGTGCTCTGCCCCACGGGCTATCCCCGGAAGCCGGTGCTCTGCCCCACGGCGGGCTATCCTCCCACCCCTTTCCTCACCCTTCCTCCCGCGCGCCACTAAAGTACATGTAGTTTGTTTACTGTTAAAACTACCATTCGTCCTTGGTCTTTTCTTATGTTAACATCAATGTTGTACTTAATACCCCCTTATCAAAGCAGTATTGCATCACCCGCCAATCCGTTCATAATCATCTCATTAGAGGACTTGCACTTACGGAGCTCATAGCCAAAACGAAGACTATAATGAAAGGGAATCCCCACCAATCTCTTCTAATTCATAGCTCTATTCTTAGACATATGGAGCCAAAAAGCACTGTATAAAACCCACCGTGCGTATTATGTCTTCCGTTATCGTCGAGTGGATCACAAGGCCTGCATTGGAGAAACGGAGAGGACCGGGCTGTCTAAACCGCTTCTCGCATTATGATTAACAAAGCACTCTTAGAAACAGAAGGGTTTCCTGAGTGTGAACAACAAGAGAGGCAGACATATATACACGTGCTGGTCCTGTTTGTGGATCGATCACACGTTGCCTCGTTTGTTTACTGCTTGGTTCCAAGAAATTGCTTAATGTCTTTTTAATGACGTTAACATATTGGTAAAAACGTAGTGTTGTTGTTAAACTTTAAATATATTATGTGCGTTGTTAAACTGTGCAAAAAAATCCGACACTATATTTACCACTACTACTACTATGACTTCTAGATCACTGCAGCTATACTACTACTACTACTACTACTACTACTACTACTACTACTACTACTACTACTACTACTACTACTACTACTACTACTACTACTACTACTACTA
>RQTK01000008.1:1219126-1246886 GCA_003991915.1 Elysia chlorotica
TGGGGGTTAGAGAGGGTGAGATGTAAAGATATAGATAGAGAGTGAGAGAGAGAGGAGGAGGAGGAGGAGGAGGAGGAAGAGGAGGAGGAGGAGGTAGTAGTGGTAGCAGTAGTAACATTATAAAGTAATTATTTAGGGTTAACGGAGCAATGTAAGACTATGCCTGCGTATTTTTATCAGTCACGCTTTACGGTTGTAAACTGATAATTGAAATTTATTTGTGAAAAGGAAAGCCATTATGATTAAGACAGCGCGACATTGAAAAGAGGTAACACCTACCCCCACACCCTCTCTCTCTCTCTAATCTTATTTCTTATGCTTGCAATGAAATAGCATGTCGTTGGCTCAATGTATTCCTTCTTTTTTTTTCTTATTCTCGGACACATTACTTAGACTCGAATGACATGCAATATGATCTCCCCCCGCAATTCTTTTCCAAGGATTATTTTCATAACGAAGCTTCCGCAAAGTTACTCTACATTTATTGCTACATCTGCCAACTGTGTGCCAAAGGAAACACATTTCTTCGGGCCACAAGTCTTTATTTGCCTTGTTTCTACAGATCAGGCAAATTTCGGTAACCAGAAGAGTTGACCCTCCAAACCTCGCCGGTCATTAGCTTTAGGGATTACTAAGTCCCGCACTAGAGTACTAGTACTATACAAGACCAGCTCTCGTAGAAAAAAGGCTGGAAGAGCCGGGTTTGAGCCAATATTTGGCCGTGTTTCCAGATCTCCCACAGTAAAATTAGCGGCGATAGGACGCGACTAAATCCGCCAAGTGTGCGCTGGACTGAGCTCGAATTTCCGAGGTGTGAATTTCTCTCATTCTCGACAGGAAACGGGGGATTTATGGAAACCTACAAAGCAAGGGGGGAGAAAATACTTCGGGCGAGCTGAGAGCTAGAGCAAGTTGAGCTGTGGACCGTTGGTAGCAGTTCTATAGTGTATTGGGTGGGCCGAACTTCCTCTTCACGGGTCCGAAGGAAGCTTTGTCCACAGTTGCCGGACTCTCAGAATCGCCAATGGTGTCCAAGTGTTTAGGAGTTCTGGCAAACACTGGATACTTTGTAGTGATTTAGCGTCTCTAATCTGTTCGCTTTAGCAGAGCACATAGAGGACGAATGCATAACACTTTTAGTTACTTTCCATAGGTTTCAGATATTAACAATCCTTTCCGATTTTGAGGTGTTTCCTCTTTTCTTTTCGCATAATAATAATTAAATTTTGTCTCCTCTGTCTCTATCTCACTTCCCTTCTCCTTCTCTCTCTCTCTCTCTCTCTCTCTCTCTCTCTCTTTCTCTCTCTCTCTCTCTCTCTCTCTCTCTCTTTCTCTCTTTCTTTCTTTCTCTCTATCTCTCTCTTTTCTCTCTCTCTCTCTCTCTCTCTCTCTCTCTCTCTCTCTCTCTCTGGTTCTTTCTCACTCTCATGATTCATAATTCCTATTCTCACCACTATGTGTGTGTTGTTCTTCCTGCACATTAAGTTAATCCTGTATAAAAAATAGAAAAGAAATTTAAGCTGTTTAGTTATACACACATCAGTCAAACTTTGTAATGTATCATTAGACACGAAGGCAGACAGACTGAAAGACATATCGACAAACAAACAAAGAAAAAGAGAGGATAAAAGAACAGAAAATAAAAGTACAAGTTCATGTATTCTCACACACAAACTATAATCATGATAAAAACAATCGCCTTATTTGCTAAAATATCCACCATTGCAACAATGCAGCTTCCTATGATTGCAAGGTCTACAAAACTTACTAAATCAAACGCTGCAATACGCGGGCTTAATGCAAACGAAACCCAAAGCTTTCAAGAGACCCCTCTCGTTTAGAAAATGCAAAACCCATGAGAGCGACAGTAGTATTTGTAATTCTTAATGGGCTCAGCACGGTGTGGTGGCTCTGAGACTGTCCAGGGCTTCCCTATAGGCTTTCTAATGACCTTATGTAACCTTAGTGTAACGTCCTGCTACGGCAGGTGGTCGAAGTGCCCGTCTTGGTGGGCAAACTTTGTCCAAACCAACCACGTCGGGTCATTTTATTCCAGATTTCAAGATGCACAACAGTATTAGAGACGTCTGAACATCATTACAGGCTTTACGAACTACAAGCCGATTACGGATGACATTATCACGCCCCTCCGGCATGGAATTTTTTAAATCGTTATTGACTCTGTAAGACTTGGATGAAAAATTATGTCTATGATTGGACGCCGATGCATATTCGCTTACCTCTCGTCTCGTTTTCTTTGCCGCTTTGGAACCAGCTATCTCAAGGCCTCTAATATGCCATCCGAGGATTGGTCAACTACGGTCACTGACGTCCGTCTTGGGGCCCGTCCACGATATAGCCTATAAGTTGCTGATGTTGGATGTTAAAACCCAACCAACCAACCAACCAACCAACCCTTCTCGAAGGTCCCGTTGATCTGTAGTATACAAACTTCTTTGAGACATAGGAGACGTTAAAATAGAAACACTAAAAGATAGCCCTTCTTTTTCTGATCATAGATTACTTTGATTAAAATCCCGGAATTGTGTCCGAACAAAAGTTAAAATTGACGAGAATAATAATCTTGAATCGCTTGGATCGCGTTTTCAAACTCACTCAGTCATTGTAATAAACCCAAAATGTTAATTTTCTTAGCAAAATAATCATACTATTGGAATTGGCGGATATGTGATATATAAAGAACGTAGGTCCTAGCAACGTGGTTTCACAGTCCTTTTAATAAAAAAAAAGTAGACGGTTCAAACCAATCGTTGCTTTGTAAAGACACCGATTGGTTGGATGGTTGCTTGAGACGGTTGCTTGACGTTCAACGTCAGAACTATATAGGCTATTTCATGTGCTGCCAAACATGAGACAGCGCGAGGAGACCTGGACTACTGTCTCAACCAGTCACAGTTTAATGACACTGACCAAAATGTGTCTAAATCGCACAAATAAGCTTTTGATTGAGCGTGGGATTCGAACCGCGGAGCTCCTGATATGGAGACCAACGCTCTACCACTTAAGCCAGTTCGTCCCCAGAAGAGATATAGCTTATAATTAACAGGTGTATACGTACGCTTTTTATAGCAGTTTTGAAGTTGTGAGAAAAACATAGCAAGATTACTTGCCAATGGATAAAATTAGAAGATAGCGTTGCTTGAAAACGTATTTATCATATACTCTAAAGAAGTCAAACTTAGCACAAGGCGATTGTAAGATTGGAATCCTCAAAGCAATATCAAGGGGGAAAACATTGGAGAGTACTGTTAAGAAAGAATCTTGACCAAGGCGTGACTGTGTCGTGTCGCAAAAAAATGAAGCCGCTGTTATCAGAGGTGGATCTACAATAACCAAATTGTGATGTGGGATTGATTTGGTCTAAAGAGTTGGTTGGTGGTCGGTACCTTAAGATAAGAATGCAAAAATGTGATCATGGTGCTGTACAGCATTTTGAGCCAAAAATAAAAGACCGATGAAATATTTTCCTTTTCTTTTTAGCATGTTGTGCGACGCATACGAGACCAAGTTAAGTGACACTTGTAAAAGCATAATTATAGTTGGGAAGCATTAACCGTCATAGTGTCGTTTCTAAGTTGCGTACTAATTGATTCTCACCCAGCTATGAGTTGTGATAGATAACCTTTATCAAAACTCTCGCTATTTTCAAATTTTCAAGCTCGTGCTTGTTTACGAATTTAAAAAACAACAACATCAACATCAACAACAGCAGCAACAATAACAACAACAAAAACATCAACAAAAAGTTCATTACGAAAAGAAAACACAACTCATCACCTCCAGAAAAAAAAATTCTATTTTTAGATAACGATCAGTTGCTTGCTATGCTGCCATACCCTCGATCATTCTGATCGATCAATGTCAGTCTTGCAGTAATAATCATCAAAGGACAAAATCCTATCCCTCCCGTGGAGCTGCTATTTTTCACGTTTCCTTGCACTGCAAACAGCGCCGGAGTATTGAGTGGGTGAAGTGTGGCGTGGCGATGCAAATCTCGATAGCCTAGTGTTAGATCGCTGCCTAGGTGCTCTATCTGATCGCAAATAGGAAAATCTGCTGGAAACGATTCGAGCACTATAATAGGCCTAAGGAGATCTAGATGGAAAGATACGACAGAAAGTGTTGCAGGTCTTCCTATAAGGTCACGGAGCTGTCCTTCGTGCACATCATCAGCTCGGAGTTGCTAGATTGATGAGTTTTTCCCCAATGCGGGCGTTGGAGGTATAAAAGGCCGTTATGGCGCTGACACTTGAATAAGATTGAGAAATCTGTTCTGTGTGCTGTAATTGGTTTGACGAGAATAAGATGTAAGGTGCATGACATCCAACAATGGCAGTACTGCTCTTAAGTTATTAGATCGTTGCAAGAATGTGCTACGCTGTTGTGGTCTTTGTAGCACATAGCTTTTCTTAGTCCCAAAGAAGGGTTCTAAGATGTTTATAACGCTCAACAATCTTTCAGGTGCTGCCAAACAAAGAAAAAGAGCGAGGATACCAAGATTTAAGTTTTCTCAGCTAGTAAAACCATAGCAGCACTGAGCCTACTTGTAGAAAACAGAATCAAGATCGGGGATCGAACATGCAACTTCTTGATTAAAGCCGAACGCTTTAACGTTAAGCCAGCCTATCCCTCTATGCATTAAGGGCTTGGAATTATACTGCTTCCATTCATAAAAGTCAGGTTTTGGTTTCCTAAAAATTTTGATGGCTGGGCACTCAAAAATGAAACACTTAAATGAATTTGTATTCCTTTGGTCCACTTAGCCCTGCCAGGACATGTTGGTCTTTTCTGGCTGTAGCCCTGATTTGACAAGGCCAAACGGGCGGGATGAGGCCCTTTCACATGCGCTGAAAGTTGGGCCTTGTTGATAGACCCTTCTAGCCAAAAAAAAGAAAAAAAAACAGGAGAAACCCAGACCAATCAACTCTTGCCCAAAAAATTTTCCCCAATAAATCTTTTTTTTTTTCAGGAAGACCCAAATCAAACAACTCGTAGTCAAATGAAGAGGAGATGATAACAAAAATGAGTCCAAAGAACTCTTGGCTAAAAAAATTTTGCCCAATAAATCTTTTTTTTTTTTCAGGAAGACCCAAATTCGATTTGGATAAGTGTCATTTTCTCTTTGCTGGTTTATAATAATAATGTATTTCCAGCTAAAAGGATTGACAGGGTAAGCAAGGGTGTATCTGTGCTTCACAAGTTCACACTAATGGACTTATTCAGAAGTAATGACTTTCAATCATTTTAGACTTTCTTTTTTCCAAAAAAGCTGGACCATTTTGTCCTTTACCAAACTGTAAAATGAAACTCTTAATCTTTTTTCAATAGAATTTTGTTTCCCTGTTCTTTTGCTTGATCCTAAATTTGTAAAAAAAAAAATTGAAAACATCAAATCCCATCATAGTGTTTATAAATAGGCAGTGCCTTGCAGGTTTCGAAATTAAGAGACAGACTTGCTGAAACCTATGATTATGATTTTTTGTTTTGGGAAGTCCAAATACATTGAGCATTTGATACAGATGCCAATACCTCTGTTCCAACTCATTAACGAGCTTTGAGCTATCTACTTGAAATGATGCGGGTTTGAAAGACAATTGCGAATATTACATAGCGACTGCCACTGTAACGTGGCTTTGTCACAACGTCTTCATCAAATTATCCACTCTCTTCCCTCCCACCCCCACCCCACGCCCCCACACACACATGTACATAATTATTCAGACATATTCAGATCATACCGTTTTAATAATCATTTTTCTTTTTCCGTCTCACATGCCATTTTTCTGCGTTGGTTGGCATTCTGCCATGCAGTCCGAATGTATTAAAGGAGCGTCTATTCCTTACTGGAGCACCAGATGCATATAGTTCGGTTGGTAGGGCTTGGAATTGACGAGCAGGAGCTCCGCGGATCTAATCTCCGCGGATACGTCGGTATACTAAGGAACGCAAAAAATAAATCACAGATTTCTCATTATCTCATTATTTTTGATAGTTTCTCCTTTAACCTATGCTGTTCTTAAAAACTCGTGCAATAACTTTATCCTAGTGTTTCTAAATAACAGTAACAACATTCTCTATTGTTCTATCTATTAAATCGCATTAACCCATCAAGCGCCGTGCTTTGTAGCGTTGGCAACCATGCATGTCCTACTTCCCAAACCATCGCTGATTATAGTGCCTTCGTCACTTTCCATACGTTTAGCCATTTTGTTAGTCCGTCCATTCCGCCCATTCCAGGTGTAAGAAGATTTTCCAGCTTATCTCTTCTCATCACATGACCGAAAAACCGATTCTTTGGCGTCTACGAATTTCATCTAAGAGTGATCTTTTCGTGCTAGCTTCCTAAACCACATAATGTGCCTAAATTCCGGAGCGCTGGAATACAACATAAATTGGTAGGCTGAAAAATCTGTCGTGACACTCCGAGATCACCGAGTTGTTTTAGTGGACTGAGTAGAGGAATTCATTCGCAAAGAATATACTCAGAATCTTGGTAGTTATGTATTTTCAACCGCACGTTCTTCACATGCACACTTCACCACATCACTTGTAAAATGCCCTATGTGCTTTTTAAGAGATAATTCCTAATTGTTACTTCAGAAAGCAGGTAGATCATTTTACAACTGAGATGGCCCCTGGCAGGTGTCGTATGTGTTGTGTGCCATGGTCTACAGAAAACTCATTGTGTATGGCGTTTTTGGGAAAAGCCTCTCCAATTTTGATGTCATCTAATGGAATAAAAGTTGGCCACAAACCAAATAATACTGTGTTGGAATTCTAAGGGGTTGGTAAAACATAGCGAAGTGTTGAATAAGCACATTGCTCATGGTAGCAGCAGCAAAGTGACTTTCAAATAATTCGCACCGCGATCGGGTGCAGGTTCAAATTGAGACGAATTTTACTGTCTATGGCCAATTTCTCTCGGCCTAAATCGGATTTTCATACACTCCTTATCTAATATTTATGATGTTTTCTTGTTGCGGGTGTTAGGTCTATAACGAACGTTCGTGAGGTCGATTAAATAGATATATACATTCTCCTAAACCTTGACAAAAGCTGGGACGCTATTTACCTTAATGCCCCACAGATCCTTTTAATCAGGTTTAGAAATCCATTACTCCTGTGAAAACAAGAGTTGGTTTGAATGCCTTTTCACCTTATTGGGGTTTTTACCGCTTCTTTGATGTCCGTTTCTCAACGCCACGGTATACGTGATTAATGAGGTCTCCCTCCCCAACGAAACTGATATTATCATAGATTAACGATTAACCCTTTTCTTTATTCACACCCTTCAGAGAATATGCACAATGGCACACTTTGTACCTCGTCAGCTGCAACATTCTCCTCGCAGTATTGGCATCTAAAGGTGTTCGGGTGAAATATTTAAATAACAAAAATTAAAGTTGGGGCATTTCAAATAGCTTCATGCAAAAATTGCAGAGTGCAACTTTTTATGCCGATTAATGTTCTCGTTATCTTGTACGATTGAGATTGCTTCAAATTTGAGCCGTGCTATGACAGGCAGAGCAATGTCATTTTGATTGCATAAGCTTAACTTCATAGTGTATGTTTTTTTTTCCAAAGTTGAATAAGAAATAATATTAACGTGTGTAAACTTCAGGAGGGAGGGGGTTATAAACAGTGAAGCTTTAAGCAGGAAAAACATGATATATTTTATAAATCCAAAATCCTACAGTAACACAAAGTCTTAATGTGATTTGTATAAATTTCTGTAGTTTCCTGAAACATTCCAGAAAAGCAGAAAGCTGTGTAAATTTAGTAATTACCAAAATTACATGTTTAGCGATCTCAGCACATTTTTTTTATTTAGGATCAGCCTATGTGAAGAAAGATATTTGCTGAAGAAGTGGAAGATAAGTCTACTTTTCGCTTGTGGGGTTCTCTATCGTCTCAAATTTTTGTTCTCTTGTAAAAAAAAATACTTTCAACTAAAGGATCATGAATACATGTATTACCACTATGATATGAGTATCGAGCGACTTTCTCAGTCAGATACTTTTACGGTATGAATACAGACCTATCAATTAAAATATCAAGCCTCAAGTGCAATTCATTCTAAAAAAAAAAACATGCCACACGAAGAAGCTTTGCAAGGATTTGATTTCCATTTCTCCTTATGATTATGATAAAACGAATTGATGATTGAGTAGAGCTGGAATTAAGTAATCCCAGCAGTAGATAAAATTAGCCTCGAAGGGAAAATGACTAAGCAATGATTGTGCTATGAGGTATTAAAACCCACTACTTGTAAATGTATCGGCACCAAATATCACCTGTCACTCATATAGATCATGGTTTAAATCAGTATACACTACGCTCCCATGATTTAAATCTAATTTAATGATCCAGTAGAAGAATAGTTCATTTACAATAATGTATTATCTTAGTCTATAATATGAAAACGGTGAATGTATATCTTTTATTCTGAGACCTTAAGGTGCGCTGTATACTTCAATTTAAATTAACAATAGCCACTGCAGTTTCCCCCGTCTGGCGTCTAAGAAAAAGTCGCAGCTCAAAGGAAAAGTCACTGCTCCAATAAACAAGAATGGCTTTGGTGAAGAACAATGCGATTTCTGTACAATCCGGAGCAATGCAACGATTGATCGATTCGTGGGCATAACATAAACCTTGCACTCTCAGAGATCATTGCGGCATAAATCAATGCCCGTGTTATTTTTATGGACTTAGTTTTAAAATAAGTATTCAGTTAAAATACTGATATTTGGTCGGTGCTTTTTCGTTGACTTCTTTTTTACAAATTAAACTACGAGCCGTAATCTCGGTGTATCGGATAGGTGTAGTTGCTTTAATTGTCTAAAACCATTGTCATTATGGCACCGCAATGGGCGATAACTGATTAGACTTAAGCTCAAAAAAGTAAACTAGCAAATCGATTGATAGTTCGAAAATGTTGGAACATCATTACAAACACAATTAAAAGAAAAAATTAACATCTCAGTCACTTTTTTGTTGTTGTGTGCAACCCTAAGTATTGAAATCTCAAGCTAACAATAGATCGATTAAATTTTGTCAAGCTATGACAAAGTAGCGTGTCATAACAGAATATTCAAATTTGAACTTTGAAAAAGGGTTAAACTTTTCAGTGGCACAAATCAAAAGTTTATCGGCCAGCTTGAACATGTGAGAACATTGTAATAAATGATAGCTCTCGGCCTAATCCCAGCATCCATAACAAAACTGCCAACCTTGCCACAAAAAAGTGTAATTGTAGTAACGTTCATAACACATTTTATTTAATCTTGTACACTTTAATTGCTGGTTAGGTTGGCAGCTCTGCTGAAGTCTCTCCCTCGAAGATGGTTATCTCTCTTACGCTTGACGTCCCACACAAGCTAGCTTTCCCACATTTTGGTTCCCATTCTCTTGCGTTAAGGGCAAATCTAGAGTGGAGAGGAAAGATATCCTTTGAAGTTATTCATACAGATGGATTTTGTCTCTTGCTCGCACGTTGTTTGGCATTGTAAACAAACCTAGCTTCCATTGTACTTTTGTAGCTGCGAAGTGAATTAATTTCCGAGCTAAGCGCGCAGTTAATGACGATACCTCGTCTTGGCTCGCCTGTTCACTATTACCCCAGTTTCTATTATTGAATTCAAAGCTTTAAAAAAAAGGAAGATAATGTAAAATGTTTTAAGCAGGAAACACCAAGCCCTGATTTTAATGCAAGATAAAATCTCTCAAAAGATATGAGGAAAAGTCGTAAACCGAAGAATGCCTGGTTTTCCTACTGCGTTTTGGAAAGAAAATAAGCAAAATTAATGTTAATTAATGTAGTTAGCTTAGCGGTTTTCGGCGCTTCTCCTGGGAAGCTCCCTGGAATGAATTTATCACTAAACAGCGCGGGCGAATAATATGCATTGCCTCTGTGTAATGGAATATGCCAGGGCATAGAATGAAATTAAACAGATTTTAATGTCCTCGTTTTGGTAGCTTTGGCGATAATAAAACCGAGTGTGAAAGGCTTTGATACCCGCACAGCCTCAGTGTAAACGCAATTTACAGATCTTAAGCGATTCGGAAATTAAATAAATGATATAAGGTTGATTTATACGTCCACTCAGAGCAAACGGCGAAAATCAAAAGGAAGGCACTACCTTTCGCAACGTTGTGGTAAAACGATATTAAAAGCATTCTCTTTTTTACCTGCTAGGCAATGTTTTATTGATAAAAAGATTTATTGGTGTGGTTTCTCCCTTATACAATATGTTCCTTATTGACTGTTATCGTTTTGGACTCCCTGCTCCGAAAGTTAACAATTTAGTATTTTTATATCCTTGTAAGGTAAATTTATATGAACTTGCTCCCGATATGTTTCTCACTTCAATAGTCAACTTTGTGAGGATTTAACATATTAATGTCATAATTTTCCCATTTGGTTAGAATCTCGTGGTGCAGATTAATTTATCAATTACCTATTGGTTGGTACTAGAAATCATCCACCATGCTCGGTTTATTTACTTCTTGAAACATTCATTTTCAAAATGATTAGGGACATTTTATATAAAACCAAGGTACAATTGGACAGGTGTTGCAATTATGGGTTTATAATACATCGCCTGTCAAAAGTTTGAACAATAAGAATCATTATACATTTTAGTACATACAGAATAATAAAACCACTTAGTACACTTAGTGCATTTGACTGGAGATTGTAAACTTTCAGATTGTGGTTCTTTTTGGAACGTAGAACAATGAAACAACATTCGGTTAATGTTTTAAGGGCTAAACATTATGTTTGCATGTCAATGACAAAAATCAAGGCATACTCTCTTCGCGTTAACCTCTTCTATGTTATTAAGGGGGTACCCTATGACGACCCTTAGCAAGCCCATTTTTTCTGCTGTTTAATGCAAAGCGGTAATGCCGGAAATTCTCAGTCGGTCATATTAACTTTACTAACACTGACACTATTAATACGACACAAAAGTCGCCTTATTGTGGGCAGAACCTGGAACCTCTTGGTTAGAGTCTAAGTGTTTTGCCTGCTGAGCCTTCTCGATCTTCACACCGTGTACATAGACCAGCCGATCTATGAAGAGTTTTTAACAGAGTAAAAGATTTATATGATAATCATCATCATTGAAGTAAGTTAAAGCCAAATTAGAGGAAATGGATACACAATAATGGAACTGTTTCGTTTGAAATATAACCGTCAAAACTCACACCTTTTAAATATGCGAAAATTCGCACACCTTAAATATACCAAAAATGCCACAACTTACAATGCGTTTCTTTTACCAGCATATATTGTAGGAAAAGTTCTCTTATTAGTGACCCATTTTGACTTACGTAAAAAAAACGCATTCGTAAAAAAACACCCCTTTAAACATTTTAAAGGTAGTGTAAACACTAACTAAATGATCTAAACTCGTGAGATTAAAATTCAAACTTCAAAGAGGCGAGTGTCGTCCTTGAAGTAGTACTGGTGTTGGGTTTCATTACGTTTTATTTTTCTTTATGTAAATAACATTATATTTTTTGGCTCTAAAACATTAATTTGATAATTCTGTAGTCGAAACATAATTATGTATCAGAGATGCTTTTGCACTTTTGTCTCTAGTAGCTTACAATCGGTACGCAACAGAAAATATTGAAAGAGTTGTCAAGTTTCTGTGCGCCAGGATCTCAACTAGACTACCTCGATATACAAGCCATTGAAATTGCGTAATCCAACTCTTTGCCTGAAAGATTATACCTCTGTTTCTCTAGTAATTAATAGCTTTATACGCTGCTGATGCAACCAGTAAAACCCTTAAGCCATATCATTTTCCCTTTCATGTATCAACCAGAAAACAATACTACAACACTCTCCTTTACAAGATAAATTTCGTATTCGAAATTAACTAAATATGAATTAATGAGCACTGAAATGTGTTTGAACTACATAAGTTATCTCCATTAATTAATTTGTTTATACTCTATCAAAGAGCAACGATAAACTAACTCTAAATCTAACGGAAGACAATATTTTATTTTCACTACCACGAGACCGTTATCCATTCTTCGATTAAAGAGATTGTCGAGGCGTCCCGACGTTATGGGCGGGGTGAGAAAAGTTTCTAAGTTATTTCTCTCTTCTCTATAGGATCTTTTGCGGCGTCATTTATCTCTTTACCTATCGGTTTCATTTTATACCCATTGCAACAAAACTGACATAGTTGCGTGTAAAAATGGAAACATTGGGTAAATTGCGATGACCAAAGCGGGAATCGAACCTGAAACTTGTGATGAGAAGATGCGTGTTTACCATAAAACCACCTTTCCCTCTGACTCTGGTGTTGACTGCTCAGAGCAGTACTTTATGTTATCTTTCCGCGTCTATAGCTGCGCCTGCCCTCTACTTAAGGCTAACTGGTATAAGTGGTATAGTGTTGATCTTCCAAGTTGGAATTCTCTGATTCGAATCCCACGACCGGTCACAAAAAATGTATTTGTGCGATTCCGTCCCTTACCGTAACTGGTTGCTCTGCATTGTCTCTGTTTGGCAGAAGGTAAAAATTTCAGACGTTAGTCTTGGGACTCCTTTAAAATATAACATAAATGGTACTGACGTTGGAACAAACAAGCTTGCGCTCAACTGATCCTCCCGTGCATTATAATCGCCGAGGGGTGGTCTCGTCTCGAGTTTTCTTCGTTTGACGGTAGCAGGTAGTGGCTGCAGAGACTTTTGTGGTCCACCAAAAACATCATACAGAATCACAACTTCCATTGCACTTATTGTGTCCCAAAATATGTGGCGAAACTGCCATTATATTTTGTTTGTCATGCACGTGACTGTTGTTGCATTATTTACTATATTTCGCCCACCGCGGAAAAACGAGAATAATTCCAAATACTGAATGTTTCAAATAGAGTTAGGACTTACTTATAATCGCAAATAGACTTAAACTATATGATACGAGGTGCACCCCTTGTAAATAACTACCATTTTTTGACACGTCTTCATACCAACTAATAATGATGGCCCGCTCCAAATTTTGGCGAGGTTATCCAAAGAGGCGACCTGTCTGTTACGTAATTCTGTTTGTTTATTTTCTTGGACTGTGGTCCAAATATATCGTTTACAGCTTTTCCATCTCACCTGTTGCGTTCCCTACTGGTTGGGTCGGTGTCAGTATAATGTGACCGGCTGAGACAGGAGTCATGGTATCCCCGCCCTGTCTCGTGTGTGGCAGCACATAAAATTGTAAGACGTCCGTCTTGGCGCCCGTCCACAATATAGCCTATATAGTGCTGCTGTTGGACATTAAAGCAACCCAACCAACCAACCTTCCATCTCACAGAGTTGTTTCTCTTCACGTTGAAAACTAGAAGCAACTCGTCAAGCTAAATTCTCCTTGTAATTCCGTGTCTGCCGCCAGCAAGCCTAGAGCAGAATCGAGATGAATACTAAATAAGTATCTTGTTTTCTTTCCGACTTTCCCTTGTTTATAGAACTAAGCTGTTTACCAAATCCGATTTTTTGTAGGCTCGGCCGTCTAGGATTTCTTCCAATCGAGTGGTAAGATATCAAATGTTAAACCATTAATTACAGTGACCATGTTTTTTGTGTAGCCTTAAGTCTCTCGCCAAAAAATCCACAAAATCTTCTCCGAAAAAAACAGTGAGGGATTTTTATATACGGAAAATCCGCCCTTGACAGATGTGATTGTAAGGTACTCTTTTGTGATGAAGTTAAAGTCTGAGCTTGATAGGCGGGAGACCGGATTTCGAGGCTCGCTTGTTTTTCTTTGTGTCAATGATTCTCGAAAAGATAAAGAAAGGGAAGAACGGGTTAAGGGTATTAGAGATTAGTTAAGTATTTAGTTTTCATTTTCAGTACTAGCATAGTCACGTAAGCGTAATGATTATAAACAAATTATTATTGTTCATTCAGAGCTACTGGTCTTCATCCTTCTATAGTATGTTATATGATTAATGGACTAATTTTAAGAAATCGAGGGGAAAAACATGTCCAAATCTTAATGTTGTTTTTTTATGTTTATTGCTTTTATTAAGATTTATCCATTATCTGCGTTTTATGTTTTCACATTCCCTGAAGCGGTATGAATAAAAGAACCAATCACCTTCTCCGTGAACTATGGGGTTTCCCGGTAACCCATAGATCTGGCGAGAGTTTAACAACAGCCTGCGCAGTAATCGTTAGCCTCGAGGAGAATTTAGCGGGAAACAATCTCTTAGACAAATTTCTACGCGAAAACTTGTAAGGATGCTGGAATGAGGAGAAAGATCCAATGAACTGGCGACAACTTGAAAAACGTTTATCAAATCAGTCAAGTTCTGAATTTCTGTTGGCTTCCTTGGCGATTGTCCGTTCTATGTAACTAGTTGGAGTGCGCAGTTGGTGAAAAAAATGTGTGTATTGTGTGTGTGTGTGTGTGTGTGTTAGGGAAGGCCTGGTAGAGAGGGGGCGGGGTGAAAATGTTGATAAAGCGCACAGCTTCTTTTCGAAAGTTAATGGGTTCGATCCCCACTAAGGCCACTGAGTTTTTTTTCCTGTTGAATGGTCCGATGTGAGTATTATGTGACAGGCCCAAATAATCCTTGGTATCCAGTGCTAGAGTCCTGTTCCCGAATCGGCTTATCCTTGAAGAAGAAAAAGGAGACATGGGTAAAGGCTATGACCTGACTAACGATAAGAGATTCGAATCTAGTGTGATGTGATGCCCCCTCACAGTGCAGGAATTTTCGATTAACTTACATTTTTGGGATTAAAACAATCGCAGTAAAAAATTAAAATCAAAAGACGCAAGTGTTTTAAGTTTTATATTTATGTTTATGGCTTAGACATTTGGACTGTAAATTTAACATATCACCTTTTTTGACAAATTTCGTATCTTTTCCCCAACAAAATACTGTGATATTGCTTATGTCTCTTTAACTTTCCGTTTCTAATGCATCTCCCTTTTCCAATTTACATTATTTTCTTTGTGAGTGTGTTTGTGCGCGCGCACTCAATGTTCTCTTCGCTTCTTAGCTTAATATGCAAATTCTCTGGGTGAGGGTCACGATAACTATTGCATGAAATCAAGACAACATTTTGATCTGTAGTGATATGACAAGAAGGAGCGTAAAACGTGTTTGTTTTTTAGCAGGATAATATTTGATTTCTTCTTCCTTAAATAAATCATTTTTTTTTTCAGCACAGAAAGCCTATCCGATTAGAGTCAATCTGTTTCTAAATTACGAGGATAGAGTTCATCGCCCTTTGCACAAGCACGGTTGTCCCAGTTTTACCCGCAACATTAAGATTGCTCACAAAGAGTGTCAATACGGTACCCTTATTAAGCGCTATCTGCATATAGCGACGATAGGAGTATAGATCACTCATAATGTAACACACGCGGCGGATCAAGGGTGAGCGAGTGTGGCCCCCTACTGTTCCCCCATTTTTTTACATGTATCAGTAACATGGCACTATTTTCGCCCCGTGCAATTTGTCCAAAAAGTCATTAATTACAGCCGGCGACATATTGTTGCGCACTGGTATTGAGTGTATCGAGAGCGCGCCTAGCGACTCACACCTATGGAGTTCTGGCGTGACATATTTTGTACTTTTTTAATTATTAAAAAAAATCTGTCTTATTGGTTTGGGTTGGTTTGTTTTTTTTTTTCTTTTAATATAAACCATAAGCAACTAAGCGGTATTGCAAACAAATCCTGAGTTTGTTGTCTGATAATTTTATGAAAGGAAGTAATAGGCGGTGAGTAGATATAGAGATACAGAGAGTTCGTTAGTTAGTTAAAAAATAGTTAGTTGGTTTGTTCATTATTTACTGAAACTATGTTAGTCTGTTGTTGTTATTTTATTTTTTTAATGATTTTTCAGTCATTAAAATATTAGACTCCGCAATAAATCATCTCAGATTCTTTACAGTTATTGAGAAAGAAAAATTTTCTATATGGCAGGATGCGCATAAATGCAGAGAAAAAATATTTATAGAAATTATTAAGAAAGCAGATGAGGTCATAAATACGATTTGACATAACCAAGTAAAAAAACCCTCAAAATGACAACGAAATGTGTACCTGTATAATTATGTGTTTTAGAGATCAAGGAGTTTGCAAAGAGGCAAAATAGTTACATTCAAACTTGATACTAGCGGGGAGAAGTAATGGTAAACAAAAAAAAAGAAAGCAATAACTATAAGAAACCCGCATTTTAGCAGCGGTAGACATTAAAGATACTTTTTTTGCGGTGAGGGCCAAGAGAGAATTGGGTTCCTTCTTTTCGTGAACTTGAAAATTCTTTAACGGCATTGCATCACCCAGTTGTTCTACCGCCCGTTGTTAGCCTACAATTAACTTTAACTCAATTGTTTAGAGGTAAACACACTCAGACTACAAGTTTAACATTCCACCGTACATCCATGATTTAATGCCCAAATACTCATGCTGTGTGGCATGCACTGTAACAAATAATATGTCGGGAATCTAGAAGTCCAGACGGAATGCAATTAGTGTTATAGTTGTTTGAACGAAACCCCATTCTCATAGTCTTTTATTCTTTTCGGATAAATAGCATCCTATTCCTTTATTAAAAATGATGAATGCATGCAATGATTATTCTACATGTACAAACACCCGGCGTCTCCATCTTAGTTATCCAAACAAAACAAAACAATTGAGTCTTCGTTGCTGTACAATCAGACATTGCAGTATTCGCGATTTATACGGCGATAGCGATTTACGTAATCACACCTCTTAGATACATGGGGTAGTGAGCACTAATATGACATATCTTAAGTCTCGTCGTAACAGCATAAAAAAGAAGGCTCACGACAAGACATAAACTACGTCGTGTTTGTGCTTACTACCC
Source organism: Elysia chlorotica (assembly GCA_003991915.1). Taxonomy (NCBI): domain Eukaryota; kingdom Metazoa; phylum Mollusca; class Gastropoda; family Plakobranchidae; genus Elysia; species Elysia chlorotica. The sequence goes on from RQTK01000008.1 coordinate 1,236,012, forward strand.
ATGAAGTCTAATTGGTTCCGCACGTACATGTATAGGATACTTGTATAATTTGGGCGCCGGTACAGATTCCCTTACACATTGTGAGGTTAACTGCCCCAAGTGGTGAAGTGGCAATCTGCAGGCCGTGAGGTCCGCGGTTCGAAGCCAACGAAGACTCCAACATGTAATTGTATGGTTTCATCCCCTGCTGATTGGGACGGTGTCAGTATAATGTGACTGGCCAAGACAGAAGTCCTGATCTCCCCGCCCTGTCTCGTGTGTGACAGCACATAAGATTGTCAGACGTTAGAATTGGGTTCCGTCCACAAAATAGCATATATAGTGCTGACGGTGGGCTATAAGCAACTAACTCGACTCAACTCAGCCCTTACATAATTATCGTCTCCGTTTTCGCCACGGGCCTTTTATCGCAAGCCCTCTATTTAGCTTACGACCAGACATACATCTTTAGTTCTCCAGGGTATGGAACCAAACTTTAGTTCTAGTCAAAGCTCGCGTGTCAGAAGGCCAGACGAAAACACTGAAACGATCTTCAGAAACCCCGATACCAATCTGATGCACATTTGTTCGTACAAGTATTTACTTTTACCCGACAGTAAAATAAAGTTATGGACCTTAAGGTTTCTTGAGCAAGGTATGAGGGAAAATGCCAAACGGTTTTTATGGCTGAGTATCAATTAATTGAGATCAATGTCTAGTACTGATTCGATCATGAATCCTGACCTAATTACAATATCTGTATGTGATTTTACGAGTACAGAAGAACAAATGTGGGCAATACTTAAATTTTTAATCGGTCTTTTTTTTTTTAATCCTTATAGGAAAGAAGCGAAGCAACTTGAAACGTCTATTCGTAAAAAGAATGAAGGGGCGCAAAATTGCAAAATAGCTATCAGTGTTGTGTATTTGCAATGATCTGTTTGACAAAGATCGTTCAAAGAGTCAGTATTTGCACTCGATAGTTGCTGGTTTATGAATAATCGTTGCTCTCGTATGTCTCAAACAGATACGCTATAAATATAGGACACCAGATATGGATACCTAGATTTGGCCGGTCATAGTATACAAAGACCTGTAGAGAAATAAGTCGGCGTCAGATCGGAGATCAAACCCATCACCTCTCTATTAGAAGCGGTGCGATCTATTATGGACCACTTAGCTCTCTCACACGTGTATGTTACGCAAAAACCGTTTTGTAAACAAGACTGAACTGTGTTCGACCTGTCTGTTCTCGAATCTTGACTCTCAGCGTCATAGACAGCGACTGGGAGAAGCGTGACTCCAGGCACGGGATTAGAGAGTGTCCTACGACAAGGTTAGCCTGTGATTGAGGAGACTGGGCCGCCACACCGCCCAGACTAAGAAAATACAGAACTAAAGATATGAGAATTTGTTTTGTTATTTGTGGGTATTTTTGTTTTTTTGTTTGTTTGTCGTTGCTTTGTTTGTTTGTTTGATTGTTGTTGTGCTTTACAATACATTTGTTTACCAGCCACCCAGCCTGGACATTTTTATTTATTTGATCCGAGGCCTCCATAAGAACAGGCCAAATCACCGAAAGGATCGAACTCGTTCATGCGTAATAAAGGTAATAGTGATTTATATCTAATAAATCATTACAATAGTTAATTCAGATTGATATTCGGATATAAGTTGTGATCAGCCTACTCAGCCTACACTGCAACAATGAGAAATGATCCAATGGTTCATACTATCTTAATGGTATAGTTCACGTGGACTCTACATACACATTTTTGTTTACTTCGTTGGCTCTGCCTCTATTTTTGAAAGCCTCGATTTGATCACATAAAATCTGTTGTTCTTTTTTAGTCTATCTTTGGACAATTCAAAGTAGGAAATATCTGGGTCTCCCAAAAAATATGCTCTGGGCTGACATGCAAGTGATCAGAAGTTAAGAACTCAACTGAGGCTCAAGTCGTTGTATAATGATTGACAGGAAAATTTAGGCGAGGGGGGGGGGGGGTAAACTAATCAGAGAAAACATAATTAATCTGTGGCTTCTGGTTGGATCACGATCATTCAGTTAAATCTTCCTCTGGAATTAACGAGAGATAAAGACAATGCAAATCATGAATTTGTTGAAACGTGCATGACAAGCTCAAACCTTGTTAAGAAAATATCACTTTATGTTGTGAACAATCCTGAAATTTTTATATTAATTGTAACGTTTGAAGGGGGCGCGGTGGTCCAGGGGTAGAACATCGGCTCCCGACGCAAAAGGTCCCGATTTCGAATCTTGGCAGTTGCGTTTCCTAGGGTCGGTGTCAGTATAATGTGATCGGCTGAGACAGGAGTCATGGTTTCCCCACCTTGTCTCGTGTGTGGCAGCACATAAAATTGTCAGACGTTCGTCTTGGGGCACGTCCACAATATAGCCTATATAGTGCTGATGTTGGACGTTAAAACCAACTCAACTCAACTCAACTCGTAACGTTTTAAAATATTTACGTACCATGTTGGTTTTTTCATTACAAAGAAAAACAGTACGAAAGACATGATAATTCTTTAAAATTCGTTTCAATGAGTTATTGAAAATTTAAAGTTTAAAGTGTGCTAATAATTTGACATGAATTTTCGGTTCTAAGGGGAGAAAGCAAATATTTCACAATTCACCAAATAATGTGCAATCTAATTTGCGGAGATTATGGCAATAACTGTAGCTGATTTTAATGCCGATACTTGCCCATCAATTGTATTGGATAAAATAACAAAATTGCAGAGAATATAATTATTTTGTTGCAGAAACGGTTGTGCTTTTCCATGTAAGAAAGCTATACTATTTTTTTTCTCAATTTAATAGAGTAATTTAGTGTATCGTTTGTGCGGTATAACTATTTTTTATCTGGTTTAATATTAATTTTCGTTCATTATAATACCGTGTCTGTGCCAATTGCAAGGCACAAAGTGTAAGAGTAATCACATCATTAGTAGTAGCTTTAATGCAAGCTTACATGCTTTGTATTCTTTTGCAATTCTCAGAGGTGCAACACCCACATCAACTTTTAAGTGGTTTTGTTGTTGTTGTTATTGTTGTTGTTGTTGTTGTTGTTGCTGCTGTTTTGTGCCTCGCAATTATATTGTTTACCAGCTCTCCTGGGCATTTAGATTTAACTGATTTACCACGTATCTCTTCCACACACGGTTGCTCTTTTTTGGCCTATCATTGGACAAGTCTTTGGGATAAACGCAGGAAATCCCCGGGACTCCAGCCTAGTGTTGTCGCACACAGAGGTCCAGATTCGCTTAAGTGAGGACCGCGGGGGGACGGGTGAGTGCCTGGAGCTGGTTTAAGTGAGGGCCAGGGGCAAGTTAAATGCAGGCCCGGCGGATTTGCCAGCGACGATCCACGGGTGTTTTCTTAGTGAGAGAACCCTTGTAGGGCTGCCCTAGCTTCCCACGTCGGCAGCACATGACGGACTCTGATTGTGTTTGCTAATGACATTATCCCCGCTTCCTTAGAACCCCCCTTTCCCCAAAACCCGTCCAGAACAGCTCCTCCAAAGTTTTTACCCTTGAGCGCGCGGATCTGCCTTTCTAGCTCTTGGCCCTAGGCTTGTTTTTCTTATTTCCTTCGGTTAGAGAGCTCAGACCCTAGATCTCAGCTAATCGGCTTGTATCAAGGGGGGAGTAATCAGGTTTTGCATAAGCTGCCCACTTTGCTACAGCATGTTGACGGTCAGTTGTCATGGATACTTAAATTAATTTCGTAGAACATGATCTCTTTAATATAAATCAGCGGCACATTAACGGTTTTAGGCACAGCATATCAAATTGATAAATACAAATAAAGAGATAGATCTATGGGTGTTGTTTTGAAATGTTTGCACTTTGAAATAGCATACCTCGAGAGATTGAAGGATCACCCTAAACGTACTTTGGTTAAGCTTTTATACATCGATGAGGCAGAATATTTCATTTACTCAGCACTTTATATACAAAGTCAAAATTGGGAAGCTCGAAGGCTGGGTGAAATTTATTTTTGGCTGCTTGGTTGGGTAACGATTAGTTGTTAGGGTTCTTTTTTGTTTGTTTGCTAGTTTTGTTATTGTTTTGCTTTTTTTTTCAACATCGTCAAACTGTATCTTAGCGAGTTATTTAAGTTTTTTGTTTTGTTTTTGTCGTTTTTGTTTGTTTGTTTGTTGTTTACGATAATCCCTTTTTCTAAATTCCTTTTTGTGATTATTTGGAACTGCTTCTTCTAAAAACTGCACTAGTAAATAATTGTTTTGTTCATGCTTAACTTAAAGTACAGTTATTGGTTGCGTGCGCACTATACAGACAAATATTTTGACTGAGAATGGTAATACTGGATTGGTTTTCACGTTGATGCTTGTTGTTTTTTTTTTTTTTTTTTTTACATTGATAATTTATAGGCCTTTATATTTTGCAGTGAGAGTTTTAAAACGAAAATTCGTCTAATAGGAAAAACGTGTGAGATTCTTGGGAATATTATGGTAAAAAAAACCAATTATTATGATATAAACAGAGGGTGTTATAATGTATGGAAAGGTCATATGAGTAGATGACACAATTCTTAACATCAGCAATTTTCTCAAAATTGGCAATTATTCTATCACTATTATGCAGTTGATTTTATAAACCTTATTTTCCCATTCGGTTTCTACTTCACAAAAAACACCTCAGACCGCTTGACAAATAAATACAGCACTATGCTCTATACAGAAACTTAGCTGAACCCATAGGCCAAACAAGGTAGAATTGTTCGGCAAAATGGGCTTTGTAGTCTTCTTTCTTCAGTAGCCAGGCTTAAAATCTACAGCATAATTGATACAAACCTAGTTGGCAATGCTTAACGCGAAGCAGTTAGAGCGATTTAGTCGCTAATACACACAAATCTGACCAATACCTTACACAAACAGACCCTTACTGACCAACTCAAGGGCGCAGAACTGCCCTTTCCCCAGAAAAAACAAACGGGGCAGTATTTTAAAGATTTCCTCTGAGTAAGCACCGTTTGTTAGTTTAGTCGCCCCGCTTACCTGAAGAGCTCTCACAACTTGCCCACCGATATGAAAGCCGGGAAATGGCGCAAGTTCAGTAAGGTGGAGTAAATTCGGACCCAAATCGGCCAAGACGAGACATATCTGCCTCTGTGAGGAGTCGTGTCTAAGCTCTCTGCTCTGTGATGCGACAATGTACTTTTATCCCCTTTTTTTCTTTCTTTCTTTTTCTAGGTGCCGACCTCTAAGTGCTGGGAGTGTTTCTGGTCCAGTGTTAATCTCTGTGTGTGTTTTACAGATCTGTAGATAAGATACGTCCTGCAACACATTTAACGCTCACTAATGGGCTTGTCTTATTAAACCTGGACAGGGCTCTCGGGGATCACGCGGTCGTGACCTCAAAAATCTCTCCAGGTCCTTTTGCTGTTTTTGGCTTAACGGTATATTTATCTTTTTCATTATGAAGTAGCTTTGTTTGGGCCTGTATGATCACGTAACGACCGTATTGTCTCCTAATAGAAAAGGATTCTTTATACACTGTAGGCAATGAAGAGAGACCGAGGATTTTAACTTTTAAGACGGAACCTGCCTTAAAAGTGTGTCCAGGATAATCAGAAATAATTTGCACAGGTCTTGATAATTATATAGGACGAAATAATGTTTAATTTTTTTTTCTTCTTTTAACTATATGGTTGGGGTGGTTGAGAGGTACGAAATCTTATAAACAGGCCCTTTACTTTTCTCGTGTTTATCTTAAACAAACCTGAGATGCTTGGTTAAATAGTTTGTTAACATCAGACATCAGCATATCATGGATGGGTCCAATGGTTAACGCCTGATAATAATATGTTACGGGCTGCCACAGAGAAACACTGCTGTGAAATCTGGACTCCTGTATCAAATAGTCCCATTTTACCGACACCGACGCAACTAGTAGCAAAAGAAACTTGTCTTAAAACGTCAATACTTAAGGTGCATAACATGCTATTTATGTGTTTGAAAAAGAGATAGGGCAGAAGCGATGTTACAATTATTGTGTTCCAATCACATTATCAGTATTTCAAAACTCAATTCTAAAAAAAGAACTGGTTTTGAGATATTAATTTGATCCTTCTCGAGGAATATTCTTTTGATTTTAAGAGATCCAATTTAAAAAGGTACCTCCGTAGTTTTATATTTAAGATACATTATTGCTTGAGAAACAAATGCGTTCGAAGAAAATGGAGAGAAATAAGTAATTTTTACTGGTTTGTGATTCAAATATGTTGTGAGTTGGGGTTTTTTTTTGACGTGTTGCCTTTTTTTCATGGCTAATGTGTTTCTTCTTTATTGCATTTACTTCTTATAAAATAAACTAGGTTTTTAGTAGCTTGAATTATTGGTCACAAAATCTATAATTCAAGATAATAAGATAAGATAATACTTTATTAGTCCTCTATTCAACCCTAAAGCTTGACTTTTTGCACGTAATAGTTATGGCTCTAGTACGTAATGATTATAATTCTATAAACAAAACCCGCTTTTGCGTACTTTTAAAATGTTTCTTTTTTGTTAGCAAAATATTTACAGCGTTTTACGTCTCATGTGTTTCTTGCCGAATCTTATTCAGATACGAGGTCACTAGCTGAGATTTGAGTAACGGACCTTTTGCTCCTTGTCGCATTCAAAAACCATCAGCCTATCAGACACCCTTTTCATCGTGGTTTGTTGCATTCATCTGACTAATGAAAATTTTAAATGACTTTTAGAAACACATCCAAGTCGAATTGAGAAAAACGTTAAATTAAAAAACAATATCCATTAATTAAAAATTGTGAAGATTTTCTCTCTGAAAAAAATAAACCTAAAATCCATTCATGCTGTTGTTTTTATTTTCAATATTGATTTTCTTCCACAATTCAGAGAGAAAGCGGAAATCTCGAAAAGTACATTTCTTCTCATTATAATTATTATCATCTTACGCCAGTTTTCTGGTGGAAATTTAGAGCCCAAAACAGGCACGGTCAAACAAAAGCTTTACGACATTGCACACTCACCTTCCCATTATATTATCGAGGATCCCATAAGTGTTTCTGAAAAAAAAAAATTCTAGGTCGTCACGCTACCCTAATGTTGGTAGTTTTTGTGTGTTTCGTTGTTTTGTTTTGTCTTTTTTAATCTCTCTCTCTCACACACACTCTCTATTCCCCCCTCTCTCTCTCTCTTTCTCTCTCTCTCTCTCTCTCTCTCTCTCTCTCTCTCTCTCTCTGTTCGATTATGAGTGGAGGGAATCAAACTTGAGTATCCGGTGTGGCTGGATCAAGCAAGTGCCGCCAAAACCATTACCGCCGAGTTTTTCCCTCCAAGCCCGGTGTACCTCTCTCAATTTCAAACTTAGAGAGGAAGTGTATTCAAACTTATTAGATTTAGACGAGCTCAAGTCGTTTAAAGTCTTTATTCTAGGGAAGCGCTCCGTTAAAGCCTTGCTCGAGCCCAGGAACTGTGATGAGGCGTTACGGCGAGCGACCGCCAGCGCGGGGCAGCTCAAATGAGGCAAGAAGCCCGCTCGACGCTAAATACACAAGGATATCGGCCAGCCTGTTCCTTTTGAAATTGCTTTTTTCAAAGGCTTTGAGATCCGATATTATTAGATTTTGACGACGATTCCAAGTGATGGAGAAACCTAATGTGTTCATTTCCTGGGCGATGCGTGGCAGTCTTCAGCAGTTTTCTGAGATCGTAACTCACCTCTGACTGACAACTTTACAGTCGCGTTTTGACAATGAAATAGTGGTACTAGTAGAAGTGGCTGTTAAAGTGGGGCTAACAGGGATAGGCGGAGATATCACTGCTTGCCTTAATGCAAACAGGGTTTGAACTCATTTGAAGTTTCTGCCAAAAATATGTATTCTGTCAACCTAGACACCGGTACCTTGGCCCCGCGTGTGTATGCTTTTGTGTAAGTTGTTGGTCAATTTCTCACAAGCCCACTTTGAAGCCCCATCTTCTAGTCTTTCTGTCATTTCTCAAACTTTCCTCTGTCCCGGGGCCACATGACGTCTCTTTCCTTATCCATCATTGTTCTTTATTTAATGGTTTTAATGGTGCTTTTTCCCCCTTTCTGTTTCATTTTGTTTCTTCTTTCACTCTTTAAATTCCCTTTACATGTATATTTTTCAAAAAGCGTTTTATCGTATTTTGGTTCCTCTTCTTTTTTAAAGTAACTATATTTCTCGCGCGCGTGTGTGCGTGTGTGTGTGTGTGCGTGTGTTTCTTTTTCTCTCACACACATACCCCTTCTTTTTCTCCCCCCCTCCCCATAAAGCAATGTTTATAAGAAGGTAAGGATTTACTGTGAAGGAATACAATTTTCATCAGGTATATCAAAGAGTTGCAGATAGATAGTCATCCTTTCGCATAAACTAAACAAATTAATGATTTTCTAATTAAAATAGCTAAACTGCTCTTTCTTGGTTTTCGTTGTTTAGAGTAATTTAAAAATCAGAAGTAACATACCCAGAGTTTGTTTCTTCTTCATGTCTTCCTTCTCTTTCGCTGATTGATATGACAAAGTCTTGTAGCGTCCTCACCGGTTAAAGATGCGGAATGATTTAAGTGCCAAAAACTAATTAAGCGTCAATTAGTATCAGGTAGTGCTCTTGTGCAATGCCAAATGTAATGTTCCCCAGACACCCGAGCCAATCCCATAAATGGCACTGCATCGCTCTAATTATAGTCGCAAAAAAGTGGTTAAAGATCAAGAGTAAAAAATATATGGAGAAACTTTTTTAGTCCTCTGATGGATTAATTTGGCAAGTGATATGGTTGGTATTCCTCCTATAACAAGAACCTTAAGAGCGCATGATTGTAGTTTGGCATTGTTAAGATGATTTTAATAATAAACATTTCAACACATTTTGGCATAAATACTTTTATTCATTTTTTTTTCAACTATAACTTGTAATTAAGGTTCGCTAAAAACTCGGCCTCATGGCTCAAAGAATGAAAAACTGCCAAGGTCACGAGCCGATTGAATGTTTTATACTATACACTTTAATCACGTACTTATATTTGAAAATAAATATTCTGGAAATTAACAGTTCCCCATCTGGATTAGAATGATATTGGTCGAGATTAATTTTTAGGAAATTTGTGATATTATAAACAAGTTGTTCTTTAAAGAGATATTCGCTCTTTTGACCCAAATAACGGACATTGACATCGCGTATGCCCATTATATAAACTAACTTTAAATTGGCTTGCCAAGGTCAGTGTTTTTAATTACAGTTAACAATCACAAGAAGACAATAAAAACCAACATTTCTTTGTGTGGCTTGGCCAGAATAACTTCCATTGTCTAGAATCTAGGTCCTCCATTTACATACGGGTGCGTGCAAGGTTTCACATCCCAATCTCCGAACTACAAATCAGGGCAGTAGAGCTAGCCTAGGTTAAATAGAATAGCACAATAAATGTAGGAATTTCATTAATGGCTCTCATAGTACTAGAGATGTCAAATTTGTCACAATCATAAAAGGTACGAAAAGTTAAATTCATTTTAAAAAAGTATATATTAAAATAAAACCACCCGCATGTCTTTGTCTCTTTGTTTCACAAAACAAATAAAAAAATATTGGACATCTTATTCTGTATGAATATTAAAACATTGCTATTGATTCCCACAATGGAATCAGCATCTTTGCCATCCACATAATTTGCGCTCTCCGCTTCATTTCTCTTGTACCCGTATCCTGTGCATATATACCTATTGAACTGTAATTAGTCTCTGGCGGAAAAATATAGGTCATTCATGTTATGGAATTGTACGCTATTTCTATACGCCTTGGATACGCCTTGGCACGTTTCTCTTGCTAATAAAAAAAAAGGCATTGGCTACGCTTCGCCTCTTTCGATTCGAATCGCGAAATACGTAGTGAAAACAAAACATCTGTCCCTTTCATTAACGGCCCAAGTCAGCCTGCTATGTATATGAGCTGATCAATACAGCATGTGATTGTAATTAGCTCTCGAAGCGTAGATAGAAAACTTGCAACGGAACGCTATTTATGTGATGGAATTGTTTTATACATGTATTTATAAACGCCCTGATACATCTCTTGACAATAAACACTTCTTGGTTTCGCCTCTAGTCATTCTTTTGTTGTCTATAGAATTTCAATACAGATTGGAAGATTGAATCTTTTCACCCATGATACCCGCACACAGTTCAATCTTCATCTTTTTACGCTAGATTGGCTTTGTTTGTGCATATCATAACATAGTCATTTCAGTTTTGTGGTTAGATTCTTAGCTGTAAATTTGGTCGTTCAAAAAGATAATTATTGTGTGAAGGTCCTTTGTATGCATATTGCGCTTCATGAACATCTTGGGTTAATTACAAATAGTTGGTTGTGCCTTGAAAGGTCCTTTTTCACCATTTACAGATATTCAAAACTATAACCGTCTCAGAAACAATACTAATTCATATATAGAATTTTAAGTTATATAGCACAACATTTTATCACCAGATGTTTTGCTCCGATATTTATTTAATTTGAGAAACCTACTTTGCCATTTAGGATGTCACAATTTTTTCCAAAAGTCAAAGAGGGCTTTATGAGAAAGGGCAAAACGGAATACCAAAATTATAACTTTTCCATTGTAATTCAACTTTCTCTTCATTTGTTCTACATTCATTACTGTACATATATAAAGAACACGGGTTTTAAAAAAGCAAATAATATACCAATAACTGTTCAAATTTAAATTGAAGTGTTACTTCTTCAATAATGTGCTAGGAAATTAGCAGTTCCAAAAACTATTAGTGCTACTACTACTACTACTACTACTACTACTACTACTACTACTACTACTACTACTACTACTACTACTACTACTACTACTACTACTACTA
>RQTK01000008.1:1247092-1261607 GCA_003991915.1 Elysia chlorotica
ACTACTACTAGTACTACTACTACTACTACTACTACTACTACTACTACTACTACTACTACTACTACTACTACTACTACTACTACTACTACTACTACTACTACTACTACTACTACTACTACTACTACTACTACTACTACTGCTACTACCGTTGCTACTACTATCTTATATTTGCTTTTAAAGATTCGTGTGGGTCTTTTTGCTGACGTTTTTTTTTTCATTTTCTTGACGTGTTATTTTTTCATCCTTATACATACTATTTCCGGATTAAAATTTCGTTTTCTTTGCTTCTACCACTCTTGGTTCTTTGTCTTTTTTTTAATTAAACAGAAACCCGTGAGAAAGTACAAACATTGAACAGCAATATGGGTGATTAAAACACTAACAACATAACATTGATGACAATGTTGAGGGTGCACAATATTGCACTACAATGCACTGTCTGCGGGTCTACGCAGTTATACCACTGCATGATCAATAATGCTTTTAGAGATGCTTTTCCTATCGCATTAACATTGTATTAACTTTGTACGTTAATACTACGACATCTTCGTAACAACTAGTCCCATTTACTTTGCTTTTGCCTTTCAATTCGAAGCACAATAATAGTAACATTCCATGTTGAATAAATCACATGTAAACGTTTATTATTGGGTACCAAAAACTAAAGATAAGACGATTGGAGCTATAGTATAATTATTGACTGGTCAGTTTTCAGCGTACTATCAACAGGGAATCGGATGACTGAATACAAACACAATTTCTTTAATTTTGGCGTTGATTTGAGTTGGTCCAACGCTCAGCGTAGCACTCATTAGACTATACTGTGGACGGGTCCTAAGACTGAGCTCTGAAAATTTTTGTGCCGCCACACACAAAACAGAGCGGGGATACAGGGTACGAAATCGGACAAATCTGCCGACCATGGGACCCGAACCGCGAGACGTATGCTACGTCTGATTTGTGCATTCTACCAAAGGAGGTATTTTGCTCAAAGAATTTAAAATAATCAATGAGCCAAGCACAATTATCACTTCGCAACTAGAATAATAAAAAAGACGTTAGCTTCACTACAATATTAACTGCTTGACTACCTTGCAGATGTAGTTGTTATTGTTGTTGTCGTTGTTGTTGTTGTTGTTGTTGTTGTTGTTCTTTTCGTTGTTGTTGTTGTCATTAAATCAGACGGAAGCCTCTGTCATCCTTGCAAAATCGGCCGTCCTGCGTAGATCAGCCAGGCTGCCATGGCATTTCTCCCGCAAGGATAATTATGTCATGGCTTTAAAACTGTGTATATGTGTGGGTTACTGAAGCAAATCGCAGAGCGTTGGTCTCTCAATCTGGAGGTTTCTGGTTCGAGGACGACGGTCGGACAAAATCTGGTTGAGCTAGTTTCAGTATGATGTGAGCAGCGGAGACAGGTCTGGAGCAATGGTATCGCGACACTGTCTCTCTCTGTGTGGCCGCATGCAAATTTGCCAACCCAACCCAGCTTTACAAATGTTTCTTTTATTCGAAAATGCCGAGGAAATGTCTTGAGCAAAAAATCTGAATGTTCAGTGGTAAACTGTTTGACAAGCGATTTAGTTTCTCAATGTCCAAGATCAGCAGCAAGCGTATATCGTGGATGGGTTTCAAGATTAACGTCTAGTAATTTTAGATGCTGCCACACAGAGACACTGCAGCATTATACTGGCACCCACCTAACCAGTAATGGACAGAACTGGACGAACACATTTTTGTCCGTCCGTCGGTACCGGGAAAATTCCGATTATCAAGAGCACTGTGCAGTGTCCCATATGTGGAACTAGTGTGGAAGTGGCGGTTCGTTCTTTTTTTTTTTGATTGATTGGTCAGTTTTCAGCGTACTATCAACGGTGATTCGGATGACTGTGACATGATGCCAAGCTTTATACCGAGGTTTTTTTTTTTTTGCTTTGTTGTTATATTAGTTGTTTTTTCTGTTGTTGCTGCTGCTGTTGTTGTTGTTGTAGTTCTTGCTGAGCTCATCTACCATATATTAGGTATATTGATATAACCAACTAACTAACGAGGCGTTAAAAAAACATTCAGTCAGAACTTGGAGGCCTGTATCTTGTGATGTGAATTCGCTCAACAAACCGGAATGCGGTCTTTATTATATTTATTTCTGGGATGAACACAGCAACGCAATTAATCAATAGAGTCTCTTTTCGGTTTACCATAAAAGGTTACATTCCTTTGGGGGTTTGCGATAGTCCAAAGATAAAGCGCGTGGCTTCTATTCGGAAGGTAGCGGGTTCGAACCTCGCTCTGACAGCCTCAGTTTTGTTCTTTTCCCTGCACGTTGGGTCATTGTCATTTTAATGACCAGCCAAGTCCCTGGTATCGCACTCTTGACTCCCGTCTCTGTATAGAATCTTCCTTGAGATCTAGAATACGTTAAAAAAGCTTTAAAACCACTATCTATCACATAAAAGTAGGCCAATCTATTTATAGTGGTGACGTGGTTAAGATTGTTGGTCTATTTTCGGCGACCATGCACAAATTCCGGAGCAGTGTGTACATACTTATGTAAAAGGAACAAGAACAACAGCAATATTACTGTTAGATTATAATCTTGAACTAGATTATAGATATCTAGTACAAGCATCAATAAGGTCAATATGACTAACCTAAAATATAGTAATGTACTTTTATTATAACTGTCATATTTAATTCATATCGTCTCGATCCACAGTTTATAGAGTACGTTTTCTATGTTTGTTTACACTCATGGCCATCATACTTTATGTTTACACCTTAAAATGTCATTATATGATGCGTAGAAACTTGTCACCTCTGCACAAAGAAGATTTAAAAGTCCGCCATTATCGTTACCACAAATAGATTTTGTCAGTGCAAATTTAGAGGCGCTCTTAGAAAGCTTCAGTTTCCCCGATTAAAAATTACAAGGCCGTGCGTTAAAGTAGTAATTACCTCCATACGTTTTGCCTTGTGCTTAGTTTACTTAGTGGTTTTAATGTTTTTATGCTGCATAGAAGGTTATAAAGAAACATAAATCTTGTCTGCATGGTAACAGTTGGATGAGATATATGTATTTATGTTATAAATGTTATACATTTCTCTTCAACGACGTTTAATCTTCAGATTATTATATTGTTCCTTGAGAGGCATACTTTTTTTAATTAACGAGACATTTTTTACAGACAATCCAAACGATTGATGGGGACACATAGGTTCACGGTTGTGTTATCAAAGTTTTCCTCGTAAAAAAAACATTGATATTTGTTATGTCCCATGTTGATACATAATGTTAAAATAAGGATTTGTCATCGTTATCATCATAAAAGTTATCATCTTTTATCATCATAAAAGTTATCATCTTTTATCATCATCATCATCATCATCATCAGCAGCAGCAGCAGCAGCAGCAGCAACAGCAACAGTTGCAGCAGCAGCAGCAATGTTTTACTTATTGTTAAACGTCATTTTTTATATCAGCATTATTCACAAATGTTCTGCCGTCATTTTATTGCTGAGTAATTGTGCTTTATTTAGCCTGGTTTGTTTTTGTTTTTGTTGTTTTTTTTTGTGGGGGTTGTTTGTTTGTTGTTGTTGGAGATTAAACATGATAACATGTCTATCTAACTTTCCAAGCCCAAGTTTATCTCCCATGTACACAAAAACAGATCCACTCATCCACACATCAAAGTGAAATTGTACTTTCTAGATCTATATCAACATTTAATGTGCAATGGCATAAATAAATTTCCATTCGTGATAAGCATAGCACAAAAGAAATTAGAATAAGTCTGTAACAAAATCAACAGGTAATTAGGCTAAAATATGTACACAACTATTAATTTTTATTCATAAGTCATTACTCAGTGGCGGAAAACATACCATAAAAACGTATCACTCCTGTTATCTGGCAATCTGAGACGAGGAGGTATTTCTAGTGCGAATGAAAATCTATGAAATTTAATAGGATTCGAGGGATAGATTTAGGATAATTACCGTTGGTAGATTAACATTACTTATACGGTAGAAAATGAAGTAGCATAATTTAATCGACTTAGGTATAAAAACTCGTCAGAAGCAGGCATGTGCTATGGTAACAAATAATAACTTTATTCGAGAGGGATGGTATATTGAAAATATAAAGCAAATCCAGACCAAGAGGAAAAACAATGTTTTGTTGATTTTTGTAATGAGAAAAAAAAAACGTTATTGTTCTATCAGATAGTAAGAAAAATGCGCGTGTTGTTGAAAACAACAAAGACAGTATGCAAGATTTAACTTTAAGGGTTTAAATCTAGACATTAAAATTTTTTTTATCACCAAACACACGCATCTGTAATCTAAAGTTCTTTCATTGCATAGTGATACTCATTCACACAAATACTGTCATGCACAAAAATAATACTCAATGAAAGTCTCTCTGTACATCCCTCAAAATCTGTTTAATACAAAGCATGAACATAAATTATAGAAAATCTCTCTCTCTCTCTCTCTCTCTCTCTCTCTCTCTCTCTCTCTCTCTCTCTCTCTCTCTCTCTCTCTCTCTCTCTTTCTATACCTCTTAATAATACTCACAGCCATAATTTTGTATTCACTTTGTGTTTTTAGTGAATCTCTCCTCTAAAAGCTTTACATGAGTTATTCAGTAAACCTTTATGTTTGTTAACCTCACATAACTTTGAATAATTTCGCTCTATGAGTTCAGAAACACAACATCTGAAGATCTTAGTGTGTATCTTGCGCAAGTGAACACTATTGCTTTGGATTGACGTGTGGGAGGCCGTAGGTTCGAATCTCAGTTGGAGACCCCGTCTCTGAATATAATTCGTCAAGGAAATAAGAAACTAAACATACTGTCATTTCAAAATCCCTGGTGAATTTCTTCTTCCCTGAGTAAAAACGAATTCTAATTTACTGTAATATAGGACATTCATTTTAAATTCAGTTCGATGCTCCAAGTGTGCCCCGTCATCGTATATCATTCGTCAAAGAGATAAGAGACTGAGCATACATGTTATTATAAAACGTTATATTTGGTCAAATGGAAAGATGCTAAGAGAATTTCGTCTTCCCTGAGCAAAAACACTCGAGCTATTTTGACAATTGACAGTTTTGTAACATTCGATCAGTGTTAGATTAGGCTACATGAGACACTCGACTTCGAGTTTTGTCATCTACATATCGGTTAGTTCAATTTGTCAGAGATCATCAGGCTTTTCATTTTCATAGCATGTGGTAGGAATGTCTTTAGTTTAACAAAAACTAGACTGTCTAATTCACGTCTTTATTCACCTTGATCCCTAACGAAGTTTGTCAGCTTAAAACCAATATAAGAAAGATTTGCCTTCGCCTCCTTTTTCTTCTTTAGTTAACACAGAAAAACATCAAACCTGGATCAGTTTGTAAGAAAAGCAAACAAAAAAAATGAAATAGTTCGTACCACATGAAATGACAACACTACATTGTTTGACAGAAATTTAAACATTTTCCCCTGACTGTATACAGCAGTGGTCATTAAAAATAATAATTATGTAATACCAATGTACAATTTTAATTATTATGCTAGGAGTTGTCCAAACACACACAAAATGCCTCTAGTTAATGAACATTCTAATTCGCTCTGCGTGGCAGTTCTCGTCATAGATTTCGATAAAGATGCAAGTTTCAACATATAAAAATTGCATAAAGAAAATTACTGATACACTGTATTGGCCATCACCAGGTGAAATAAAATATGGTTTCTGGTATTTTTACTGTAAATTTTGCGATCTATTGAAAACGATCACATAACTGAGACTTTGAGATTAAAAAATCTGAATCAAAGTTCTAGATAAAGGAGCTATGTTGAGAAAAAATTTATAGTAATACGTTATGTAGTACTTTATTACCGTTATTATTTTTTAAGTTAGCATCACTTAGCAGGATGAAGTACATGTAATAAAAATTATTGTATCCAAGACCGATTTCTGTTTGAGGCGAGAAAGCTTTCATTAATTATTAATACATAACACAAGAACTGAAAAGCGTAGCTTTGCTCTCAAGCATACAATAAGAAATGAGTGGTTTTGGTGGATCTAAAAAGTATTGATTGTAGGCTTTTTTAAATAATGGTTGTAAAAGTGCAGATCATCAAAATAACCACCAATATTATAATAGAAGGTGTTCTGATGGGCCTTTTTTTAATAAAGATTCCGTTTCTATCAGACCAGCCTTTAGTAGATATGGGGATAAGCCTTTTGTGAAAATGAAATAAAGGTATTTTTGATCTGTTCTAGAACATTATAATCTTAGGGAAGTGTGAATATAATTTGTTTTGTTTGTTTGTTTGTTTTTTCTTAACTTTTTCATTCTTTTGTTTCTAAGAAAAAGATAATTGCAAAATTACAAAGCACGCAAGGATATAAAGCAGTAATGAACATCTGTGCCCATCATAGAGTGTGTCATCAATATGGAAACCACAGCCATTATAATCAGATTTGATAAGATTCTTGTCTTTGTGCACTTATCAAGCAGCTCTACTCATTGAGCAACACTTGATCCACACTAAATATGGACCATTGTGCTCTGTTTTCCGCTCACATTTTTGTCAGAGCCGATGGAGACATCATCGCGTTTAGTCCTTGAATATCAAACAGGGAGGAGAGCAGCACAAAACCGTTAAAGTTTGTGATTCTTTGAAGTGGCCAGCCGTTTAATGACTAAGGATGATGAAGCTTGTTCTTTCTCTAGAAGTTCCATCTGGGAGGATTGCGGCTAGACCACCACTGTCTCGTGTCTCCTCAAAGAAAGTTTACTTTCGAACCTGAAATTGGGCGTATCTGGCCTTGATTAAGGGGACAGCTCTGCATCGGAGCACTCGTCGTTGCTGTAGGCCGAGACAGAGGAGGTCTCCGGCTCTTGGGCAGCGATCCTCCTTGCACCAGGACCAGAGGCGATCGGGAGCGAGGCCCTGTGCGTCTGACACCCAGCTTTGTCAGTGGACGGGTGGTAACGGAGAGGAGGGGACCTGTCGCCCCTGACCTTGACCTCTGGAGAATAACATCCGGTGGGCGTGGCGGCTGTCCGCTGACTCAGATCGAGGCTCGAGTCCGGGGAGAAGCTGTTACCGGCAGAACCACCGCCTTGGTGCAACTGCAGCTGCTCTCCGCTCAGTCTCTTGTAGGCTGGCCTCTCTGTCGCGGCCAGCATAATTCTCTCGTCCTCTTCTTCGTCCTGGTGGCTGGGATCTCTGTCCTCCTCGTCCACGCATATAGAGTCATCGCCGTCTCCCTCGTCGCCTGAGGTGGACAGTTTGCTGGAGTTGGCGGTGGATTTCCCGGCAAGACCGGCGGACAAAGAGGAAGATGAGGAGGAGGATCCCACCTCACCGGCCCGTCGTTCTGCAGCCTCCTGTTCTCTCTTCTGTTTCCTCCACTTGGCGCGTCTGTTCTTGAACCATACCTGCAAAACATGAAATAAACAGAGTTAAGATAAGATCAATTAAAGCAATGCATGGATCCGTTTGTGTCAACTATTGTAGCATAATAGAACTAAAGTAACAGAAACGACAAAGAGATCAAAATACGTGTAATATTAATGATAATAATTAGGGGGGAGATGAGGAGGGGGGGGGCAGTTTAGCCAATATTACAGTGCAACATGTGTCTCGAATTGTGTTATATTTTGGCGTCCTATTAACGCACTCTTGGACACGACAAAAGCTGTATAATTTTATATCAGTTTTACGACGTGTAGTCTCAGTCTGGTCTAGTGCAAATATAATGTATTTTGTAATAATCTGAATTTGTTTGACGTCCCCATTTTTTCCCTAAGTGCGAGTTTAATAGGACGATATTACCCAAAGTTCCGCCAAACTATGTAATCGACAAAAAATACACGTAGTACCTTTTACGAGACGGTGTAACTGTGGCTAACGCCTAACAAGGCCATCAAAATTACTCAATCGTTGCCAATTTCTGAAAAATCACTACCGAAACTTGTACTCCCTCTGCGCTACACCAATATTAACGGCGGAAAGCTAGTCTAGCTGAGATTTATTACACAGCCTAAAAATGTTTTCCTGTATGATCAGAATGTTTTCCTGTATGATCAGTCTGCGTTATTCAGAGCTGACTTGTTGCCGATAACCCTGTCTGGAGCAAAGGTTGCACCTTGCCGTCGTGGGAATGCACGCATTGCATACTGTAAACACCCATTTTTATTGCTTTTTTACATCAATATTTTTTCCTCACCAATTTTACTATTTACCGCAACGAACAAAATCAAACACTTTAACGCGTATTTAAGTCGCTTGTTACTGTAAACAACTAAAAGAACCACATAACTGATTCAGCTAAATAAAGAATGACAGAGGAATGCTCTAAACGATCCCGTTAATTTGACTCGTCCTAATTGGTTGGGCCGTTTGATCCCCGCATGCTGGGCCTTTCTATCGGCATCAAATCTAGCAGACAAGCGGTTCCACCTCCGGAGATTGATGGGGTTTCCACACAAATTCCCTGTCGCCATAAAAAGCGCTGTCTGGGTGCGCCCATGTCGACTGGACGGACACACAATTATGTGCGTAGGTCGTAAATCCAATTAAACGTTCAACCAGGTAGTTCGATTGATTAAAGTACGCTCTGCTCTAATTCTACGGGCATGGAAAACATCACTGTTACGGAATCTTGCATTCAGGTAGATGAAGGTGAGTGGAAAAAAATAAATCGGAAACAAACAAAAAACTAGGTCGTGGGGAAGATGAGATTTATGAACATGTGATATTCAAAATAAAGTAAAAATAAGAAAAGAAAAAGGGAATCAAATTTGGAAATGGAATTCAATAGACAAGCGGATTGAGGAAAACTAGGGAGCGTCGACCTAGTATTCTAACATGTAAGTTAGGGTGAGTAAAGATATAGCTATTGTTCTAACATATACCAGAATGAGGCAACAGACTAACTACAAGTTGGCAGACAAATTATATCAACATAGGAAAGATTTAAATAAAATTAAAATTGTTTTTGAATGACGTCTAAGAATGATCTTGATCCCGCCCCCCCCCCTAAACCCCCACCCCCACACACACACACACAAGTTATCTGTTTCTCTGTATCTATGTCGGGGGTGTGTTTTTTTTCTGTCATAAAAATTAATTGACTGTCACATAAATATTTACATATTTTTAATCGGCTTACACTTCCCTATTTCTACCCTCTCTCACTCTGTCTGTCTGTCTGTCTCTGTCTCTCTCTCTCTCTCTCTCTCTCTCTCTCTCTCTCTCTCTTCCTCTTCATCATTCTATCGATCTATCTATCGCCCTCCCTCCTTTTCAAAATCTCTCTGCCTCATCTCCCCCTTTCTTGTCAATCTTCATCATTCTAGTTGGAACCATAATTCACGGAATCTCTCCTTTGTCCCGTTCAAATCACACACCCTACCCCCCCCCCTAACCTCGCTTTTTCCTCCCTACTTTCCCCTCCCGATCCACCACAGCGGCGGCCACTTATCTAACCCTACCATCAGCGATGGGAACGGTCGTACCAGGCAGCCCTCATTCTCTGGGCTCTGTCCAGGCCGGACCCAAGGACAATCAGCCTGGCATGCAGGTACTCAGAACGGATCCGATAGATAGCCCAACTCAAAATAGAGGTTTTGCGATAACAAGACCCCGTAACGAAAATGGAGACGATGGGTAAGGGAATCTGTATCGCTGTCCTATCACAGCTCTACCTTAGATTTAAGGATCAAATGATCTTCCAGAGTCCAATCGTAGCTTTACCTTAGACTTACGTAGCAAATGATCTACTGTAGTCCTATCACAGCTCTACCTTAGACTTACAGAGCAAATGATCTGCCACATAAACCAACGCCTAAGGGTATTGATTACGTTATACGTTATCGTAGTTTGGGTCGCAAACACTCTAATGTCATATCAGATCGGGAAAATCCTCTCTCATCAGCGAAACTAAAGCGTTAAGAATTCCCACTAATGTGTGCGCCAAATAGGTGATTGAGTCCTGCTTTCACTTAATCTAGCAGTGGCTATGGGGCGGACGTTTAGAGTTCTAATCTTCTACATAATCGAGAATCTAGAATCGAGACCGTATCGGTAAAATTGATCTATGAACATTTTATAATACATAGCAGGCCATGTATGTTTACTTCGTTACCTGTGTCTGCTTTTGTTTGTGTCGCTTAGCTTGAATCTCTGCCTCTGTCTCTCTCGCTATCCAGTTTGCTTTGAATCTAGCTATAAACGCACCGGTAGTTGCCTCTGTTTAATCTTTTTTTTTATATATCATCCTCGAATTTTTTCTCACAGTCTTAGAATATGAGAAGAGTATTTTATGAAAAAATAGGACTGGAGCACTTTACAAATTACATAATATTATTTCTAAACCGATTGCTCATAGTTTCAAACTTGAATTCAGTGCATGTATTTGTCTGATCAATACCCCGTTCAAATCCATTACTCATACATCTGCTTTCTTATATTGGTCTCTCTGATGCTATCGTTTGTGTGTTGTTGTTTTAATTTTTATTATTCTCACTTGTTTTGTTTTTTTTTAAATCCTTTTTCACTTTTCACACCTTCCCGAATGGATTGGTTGATACAATGCGAGCCATCAAGACAATCAACAGCGGTGAGAAAATGAAAGACAATAAAATGTTGAGGTTCGACTGCTACAACAGGAGGTCACGACACTCTAGAACCCTCTTTCCCCCTCCGCTTTCTCACTTCTTTTCCTTTCTCACCCCCTCCCGCCTTTTCCACCTACCGCTTTCATTTTCTCAACACGCAGGGGCCGGTTGTCAATGTCACATTGTCCATAACGTACGGATCTAACACCGTCCTCGGGTCTAACCAATCAGAGCGCTCAAGAGATGAGCGCAAGCTTTTATTACTCACTGTCTTGCAAAAGAATTTGCACGGCGGCTTAGTATCTAGCTAGCTAGGACCAGATATAGCCACAGTTCACAGCTAGTCTAGACGTTGCTCACCCCACCCCACTAAAGGAGTATCTATATGCCCTCACCCTCACCCCAGCCTCTCCACAGCCTCTCCACAGCCTCTCTCCCGATGGAGGCGGTACTAATCCTGCCATCCTGACACTCTGCCATCCTGCTCACCGCCAGCGACCTGGGATGTGTCCCGCCGTCCCCTCCCCTGCCCGTACGCGCCTTCCCAGGCTCACTCGTCACTCGACCTGCTGAGTCGCCTCGACCTGGGGCTCCGTCTGTCCTTCTGCCTGGCCCGATCACATAATAATTATAGGCTTTGCGATTCACGCTACAATGACGAAGGACATAATCACGCTGGAATTATCTGAACGCTTATTGGCTATTTAAGCCTTGGTTAAAACTATGACTGGATGCTAGTACAGATTCCCATACCTATCGTTCTCGTCGTCGGTATAGACCTCACTATCGTAAGGCCTCTAATATGGGTCGCATCGCTCAACATACACGGCCAGCACACACGAGCGACGAGCAACGAGCACTCGATTTAATACACTGTACTGAGTCTGCGTGAGTAGGCCTGGGCCTGGGCTCGGCCTATCATCCCTGGAGCATCGTGCAGCCCGCTGTTCTAATTTATTCCCTGCTCTGCGCGACCGGGCGAGGCTTGGAAAGCCAGCCTTTGATGTGCAGGTCGATAACCTATAAGTAATTCTTTAATACCGTTGTTGACGCGTCGCACGACTGCCTCCATTCTATAATTGATGGGAAAGCCGGGGTTTACTCGCTGTGAATCGAGTCTCCTCTCCCTTCCCCCAACCCCATAATACCCTTGGTGATTTTTTTAGAGTGAGATTCGAAAAGGGTTGAGCATGAGTAGAGGAGTACGTACTGTGTTTGTGCGTGTGTGGCGAGAGCACTGCTTTTAAGGGTAATGAGGGAGACAGGGAATGAGAAGAGGGAGTCAGAGAGAGAGAGAGAGAGAGAGAGAGAGAGAGAGATACTGATAATCAGAGGGGTAGAGGGGGTGGTAGTCCTAACAGACAGACTGCATTAAGTGAGCACGCACAACTAAGCTGACTTGCTAAGCTTGTGAATCCAGTCGAGAGTTTGGGTATAACGACGGTGGAGGAAGGGTGTGTGCAAGAGGTTAGGGGGAGTGGAAACAGGGGTGACACTATTGAGAGAAAAAAAAAAGAAGGGGAGAGGTCTTCTGTGTGGTAGACTGGTACCATTCCGCGCAGCAGGGTAAACTATTGGAGTGCATCTAGATCTATTTTTGTGTCGATTAATTGCATGACCAGAAGGTGTTATAGCAGAGAATCCCAGACCATTGAGCGTGAGGCAGCTCGAGCTGGGCTCAGCAATGTGTCATCTGTGTCGGATCGCAGACACAACCGCCAACCCAACCAGCAGCTATCAAGTGCACGAATGTAGGCAAAAATATGTACAGAAATCCTTTACAAATACATTTGTTTGGTAAAAGTTTGGCAGCTCTACTCAGTTCTTAGATTTTTTCCATCTACAGAGGTCTTATATTTATAAAACTCTGCGTTGCGAACCCAATCATCCATCAACTGTGTACGATGTAGGCAATATTGTGTAAGACAACCCAAACCAATACTCTTTATTGGCGAAATGTTGACAGACCTGCTCAACTGTTAGGTTTTTGTCAACCTAAACAGTCATCAACGTGTACAAAATTAAGTAGGAGAAAAATTTTAAGATGTCCCTTCAGAAATACGCTTTTGGAGTGGCATAAATTTTTGCCCTCCCTTAGATGTATTTGTGCCAACCTAAACAGCTATCAGCGGGTACACAATCAATGTAGGCAAAAAAAGTAAAATAATCCTTTACAAATGCACTTTTCGACCAAAAGTTTAGCAGCCCTTCTCAGATTTTAGATCTCTTCCAACACAACCAGCCATCAAAGTCTCAAAATGTAGGCAAAAAGGTGTAAGATAACCATTACAAATATGGTTGTAGATTTTTTATCTTTTTTTTTTTTAATTGGTTAAGTTTATCACTATTCTGCGCAGCCAATAGATATCTCTAGATTGGGGCAGGTCAAGCACTCAGCCAATCACCAACCAGCTATACCATGTTCTATGGCTAGGCACATCTAGAGGAACGGTGGGACTACGGTGACAATATCTGAGGCCTTGCGATAACTGGGTCCAAGGCGAAAACGATGACGCTATGTAAGGGAAACTACACCAGCGTCCAATCATAGATGGCTTTATTATATTATTATTACGGACATAATGTAATGACAATATCTGAGGCCTTGCGATAACTGCACCTTATAGCAAAAACGATGACGATATTATGCACTGGAAACTGCATCGTCGTCTAATCATACTGGCTCTATCCTAGAAGTACGGAGACATAATGTATGATGATAACCCCCGGATCGGTCAGCCTGTAATGAAACGAATGCAACTCGTCTATAATGACTGTAAATGAGAAGCTTTGATAGCCCGAATTATTCAGATTCTTTTGAATGCGTCCGAGATCCCCGGAGTCTTTATTGAATGGGAAAAAGAGATAATAAGATACTGGTATTAAGACAATGTGGTAATCCAACGGGTGATGAGAGAATGCGTGAGTGACAGAGTGAGTGCGTGTTAGAGCATAAAGGATTGGTGTGGGTAGTGGAAGAAAAAGAAACAGACGAAAGAGAGGGATACACAGTTAAAGAGGTAGACAGACAGACACACAGATAGACAGGCACACGGAGTAAGCGTTGGTTTTAGGATTACTTTACTTCATATACATATTCAGCAATTAGATACATTAGTTTGCCATATGTATTGGTCTTTCAGTTGTTGCTTTTTTCTTGTGTTTTTTTTTTTTTGTTTTTTTGTTTTTTTGTTTATTCTTTTTATTAATACTATTAATTCCGCTCCTGATTAGCCTATTTTTATGGTCTCTGACTTGGCGCACTGAAGCTATGAGTTCCATCGAGTCATTTATTGATCGTGCCATAAATCAGATGTAACACCGTCATTTTTTTACGCTTAACTATACAGACCGCAAGATCTAACGAGAATTCAGCAGTATTGAAGACGTCAAGACAGATGAAGCAGAGAGCGGAGAAAGAGATGAAGGTGGGAAAGAGGGAGGGAGGGGGGGAGAAAGGGGGAGAAACGGTACAGAAAATAGGATTGAAATCATGTACTATAATTATTGGAGTTTAAAACACTTAGGTTAAAATCATTTGTCAGTGAGTAGGTATGTGCTGAATAAGAAATGTCATTTAAAAATTAGACTAATTTGGCAATACATGTTTTCAAATTGATAAATAAAATTTTAAAAGATATATTATTGCTTAACATTTAAATTCCTGTTAAGGAACATGTATTAATATACACATAGTTCCTCTACAACACTTTTTTTCTTAAGCTCAATAGTGTCTGATGCAGTATATATGAGTTCAAAAGATACACATCCTGCCTGATAAGTATTGTTAAAAAGTACTGCTCATCTTGATACTGCGGGGTATGTTTTCGGTTCCTTTTTTGTTTTCCTGTTGTTGTTCTTGACGTTCTTGATGTTGTTATTATTATTATTA
>RQTK01000008.1:1262203-1274220 GCA_003991915.1 Elysia chlorotica
CCCCCCCCCCCAACACACACACACACACCCCAAATCCAACCCTCATTCTCGAAAATTCTCTGCACTGCTGCGAAAAATATAGATAGATGACGATGTCCATATATTTAGGTTATAATGCCTTAAAACAGTAATGAAGCTGAATTCCAGAAAGTTAAAATAAATGGATAGTTATTTAGAGTATATAAAGTGGAATATTTTCTATATGTGTATGAAAAGGAGAGAGAGAGAGAGAGAGAGAGAGAGAGAGAGGGAGAGGGAGAGAGAGAAAGAGAGAGAGAGGTGTTACTTAACGTCCATCGTCAGCACTATATAGGCTTTATTGTGGGATCCAAGACTAACATCTGAAAAATTTACGTGTTGCCACACGAAGACAAAGCGGGAGAGTGTGGTTTGTATGTGTGTGTGTGTCTGCTATGTAAAAAAATAGCTTCCTTTTTTTTAAATGGGTCAAATCGTCGCGGTGACCTTACTGAAAAAAAGAAGTTATTGTTTTAGATGTTTGAAATTAAGGGTGACTATATTTTTCTACTGCTTTATTTTGTTAGTGTCTGCCATTCCCCTATAAGTAAAAGTAGTGTGCAAAGTTGGGCTATCTTAACATTAACTATTGTCTTTGCCATTTGTGTTTCCTTTTTTATATTTATTGAAGAAACGTATTTTAAAATAAATATACTGGTTTTGAACGAAAGCTGTGTCCTTAAGTTCTCTGATTATGTTTTATGGTATATTACTCTTGGTGTTATTAAATCGTGCTTCGTCGGAGTGGATTTAATTATAAAGGCAATTGGGGTTAGACATATCTGACGTAACGAGCTGAAGTATGGCTATAATTATTGTGACCAGATATATTAAACTAGCATGAGACTGTTTTCAACTAATAATGTATAATTTTCCAATGTTCCAAAGCTGCGGTCGGTTCGCAATATCTACTTCTGTCACCAGTATACACAGTCATATTGTTTCGTGCACTAAAACTTAAAAGACAAGTTTTCCCATAAATAATAGACCTTAAAAACAAGAGTTGGTAGTTTTTTTCCGCCAAGCCAATAACTTAAACTATTATCACAATAGTGTAGAGTTACAGAAAAAACGCTACTAGATCTAGTATAAATATGCCATAAAGACGCAGCTGTTGTAACTTAGTGGCATGTGGAAATCTCTGAACGCCACTGCCCCCAGCTAACTCGAACGATCTGATTACATGATCAACAACGCTCACACCGCTGTGTTTGGCTACGGCACGCGCAACATGGCTTGACCAGCCGACGAAATCCTGGCATCCGAGATTTGCGACGCTGGTGTTACCGGTGGGCACATTGGTTTAGGTCCAGTGAGAATGTAATAAACCTCTCGATTACAAAGGGACAAAACGGTAACAGCACTTCTCTAGTTTGCCCATTATTTTTTGGCCTTCCTGCTAGCCATTTAGATCTGTATCAACATGCCAGACGGCTGCACCAGCTTCGCTGGCAGTAAATCAGTAATGGTAAATATAGTTCTGCAAGTCCAAACAGCCTCAAGATTGTAGAATTTGAACCAAAAAGGGTGTAATTCAATGCTTACTAATTACGTCTTTCGGGGAAGGGGGGAGTTTGCATCTCTTTAAATACTTAAATACTAGACGCGCTCGGCTGTTCTTATAGGCGGTAAATAGTTTAAGATTTTTTTTTTATTTTGGCAACACTCCTGTGCTAATTGGGCTAATTTTATTAAATGCAATCCATTCTAGTTAGTGGAAATAATACTATAGTGAAAACATGCCTTGTTTGTTTTTCTTTAAACAGTGTGTCTTTAAAGTAACAATCAATAAGTTGATGTAAACGTTATGGAAATGTAAAGATATTTAACATTGTTAATTTTTTTAGAAACTACAATCTGCAAAAACCTTATGTATACATTCACATTTATGTCTTCTTAATGCGTATTTTATAGTTTTTACCCATTAATGTGAAGTCTTGGTCCAATTTTATGCGACTGCAACTTCGAATCTAGTTCGTGTTTGTTTTGTATGTGTGTCATCCCGGGCTGGCAATATCCCCGGGTTGTATATTATATGTATGGAGGGGGAGACAGGGAGGGGTACGTGCATTACATTTATTTTAGTATTTTCATTTATTTAGATTTGTATCAACATAACATTAATCTCATGTATGAATAAATGCGTGTAGTACATTAAGGGTGATATTGATACACCTGAGTTTGTGTGTTTAATGGGCGACCAATGACGCGCCCCTTGGTGTTGGTAACCCTGCCTAGAGAGAACCGGGGCCATAACTCTGGGCAGTGGGCTGCACTATGGGATAGTATGGGTACGGCACCCATTAAAGGATTACAGGCTTTGCAATCCACACAGCGATATGTGTGACGTAATCACGTCCTTCAGGAATGGTGTTTTCTTATCGTTCATTGGCTCCATAAGTCTAGGGAGAGAAGAGAGAGAGAGAGAGAGAGAGAGAGAGAGAGAGAGAGAGAGAGAGAGAGCACGCCGGTGTAGACTCCCTTACATATCGTCTTCATATATCGCAAGGTTTTTAGTGCAGCTCTATGGTGTACGCTAAGAGAGAGAGAGAGAGAGAGAGAGAGAGAGAGAGCACTCCGATGTAGACTCTCATGCCTATCGTCTTCGTTTATCGTAAGGTTTTAGTGCAGCTCTATTGCTATACGCTCAGAGAGAGAGAGAGAGAGAGAGAGAGAGAGAGAGAGAGAGAGAGAGAGAGAGAGGGCACGCCGGTGTAGACTCCCATACCTATCGTCTTCGTTTATCGCAAGGTTTTTAGTGCAGCTCTATGGTGTACGCTCAGAGAGAGAGAGAGAGAGAGAGAGAGAGAGAGAGAGAGAGTGGGGGGGGGGGGGCCTACCCAGAGAGAGAGAGGGCACGCCGGTGTAGGCTCCCATGCCTATCGTCTTGGTTTATCGCAAGGTTTTTAGTGTAGCTCTATGGTGTACGCTCAGAGAGAGAGAGAGAGAGAGAGAGAGAGAGAGAGAGAGAGAGAGCACGCCGGTGTAGACTCCCATACATATCGTCTTCATATATCGCAAGGTTTTTAGTGCAGCTCTATTGTTGTACGCTCAGAGAGGGAGAGAGAGAGAGAGAGAGAGAGAGAGAGAGAGAGAGAGAGCACGTCGATACAGACTCCCATACTTATCATCTTCATATATCGTAAGGTTTTTAGTGCAGCTCTATGGTGTACGCTCAGAGAGAGAGAGAGAGAGAGAGAGAGAGAGAGAGAGAGAGAGAGCACGCCGGTGTAGACTCCCATACATATCGTCTTCATATATCGCAAGGTTTTTAGTGTAGCTCTATGGTGTCTGCTCATAGAGAGAGATGGGCCGCGCGATAAGCGTGCGATGCCCGGGCCATGTCGTGTGTGACTTCGTGACGCCCGGTGGTGTTGGTGTTGGTGTTGGGTCACGGCGTGCAAGCCGGAACCTGGGGGCTCGTGGCGTGCGTTAGTGCTGCTGCTGTTGTTGCTGTTGCTGTTGCTGCTGCTTGTAGAGTGTAGACGATCGGGTGCAGTGGCGTTACGGATGTACGGTCTTGTACTTCACATTCTTTGGTGAAGTGGTAAATTCATAAGTTCAAAAGTTTGTTTTATTTTTTTTTTCTGTCAATTTTTGTTGTTGTTGTTGTTGTTGTTGTTGTTGTTGTTGTTGTTGTTGTTGTTGTTGTTGCTGTTTTCAGACAGGTTATTGTTTTGTCTTAAATTTATTATTTTCTTAAAATTGCAATTACCAAAGTTAGTATTATATATGGGGTTCGTCGCCGTACAAAATTANTACACCTTCTTTCCATAACACGCCCCGTCCACGATATAGCCTATAAGTTGCTGACGTTGGACGTTAAAACCCAACCAACCAAACCAATCTATCTATGACATTGGTACGAACAGGTCATTGTTTTGTCTTAAATTTATTATTTTCTTAAAATTGCAATTACCAAAGTTAGTATTATATATGGGGTTCGTCGCCGTACACGATCCTCCTTGGAAATCTAGAAGACGTAAACTGAAGAGAAAGAGCTTCACAAAATGAATAAAAACCCAGTAATTAATAATGTATAAAGCACATCCTGGCAAGACCGTAGTCTGATGGTCATGACACAGTGCATGAGCGCCATGCGCGTGCGACAGGCTGAGGAGGTTATTATTATTATTATTATTATTATTATTATTATTATTATTATTATTATTATTTTTTCGTAAATGATTTATTTCTATTTCTTGTTCTATGTAAGATCATATCCTCTTATTTTTGAAGATACACATGTATACTTTATTACAATTGTGGGTTGTTGTTTTTTAACATTGATGATAAGGAAGAGTCTACAACTACGAGTATGAATTATTATGGGTTTGCTTTGGATTTTTTAATAGATTTAGAACTATGTTCAAAAGATACGTCTACACGGTTTTTGTTACGTTTTTTTTTTCATTCAAAAGAAAATAGGGGTTTTGAACCCTACGAAATTTTATTTATGTCTACGTATCACTTTTTCAGCCTTGGCATACCTAGCAAAACTATTATGTCTATCAGATCTAAATATCTCCGAGGTTAAATAAACTCCTTTTGTGTCACTGAAGGACGCAACTACATTTGGTATAATTATAGCAAGAAACATGCTCTCCCGGCATGAGTTAAATCTCCGAGCGCCGAGAATTGGCCCGCTTGGGTTTAATTCTATCTTTAAATCTACGAAACTAAGACGCGTTAACAATTATTATTGTTGCCGTTTTTGTTGGAAGTTTTTTTGTCTAGTGACATACCTGTATTACCCACGGCGCTAATCGCATTAAAGTTCAGAACAGGTAGTATTTGGTTAAGATGAAATCTTCCTAAGCCATCAGGAGATCCTTCTCGCCCCACTGGGTACTTGGGCTGCGGGTGAAATTTGATACAAGGCGCCATTTTCTGAGCTGAGACTCGGGGATTTTATCGGAGATCTTACCATCACAAGATGAGAGAGAGCGGAGAACTTGAGAAACGGGTGGCAAATTATTGCATCGTGCATGTACTTGGTTTGTAACCTACAGTGTAATGTCAAAATAATGAACTAGCTTAAATTTGTTACCCTAACGATTATCCTGCGCAACGAAAGGGTTTGGGTACAAAAATGTTTAGCTTTATATTACCATATTGTTATAATATGTGTGTATTAACGCTAACATCACAAGCTGTTTTTCTTTAAATCGCTCGGTTTATTACTAGCCACAGTATCAGTAAGTAGTACATTTATTCACAATGTATATCATTGTAATGCTTTTGCCTCTTTATTGAGATATCTGATCTCATGCATTTACTAACAGAGTATGAGACACATTTCTGTTGTCATTTCTCTTTAATTTTGAAAGCTGGGTGGATGATCAATATTGTTATTTTTATGGTATTTAGAAAGTATACAATATCCCTATGTCTGGATTGCTTAGTAACTGCTCTGAAGAAAAAGGATATTCCGAACTAAGCTTTGGAGTCAAGGATTTTGTAACGTTGTCCATCTCCTGTATGTCTCAGAGGATGAGCCGTTTGTTTAGAAGCAAAACAATATATTTTTATGTATCTGGGAGAGCTTGTAATATGGACGCTAGAATAGCGTGTTTTTTTTTGGTATTTCAGAGAAGAATTATTTTTATCACTATTATATGTAATTAGTGTCATTAGGATTTGCAAAACTAAGATGTCATAGACTTCTGACTTTCTATCATTTGCTTCCACCAATTAAAGGGTCAGATAATATTGATCAAAATATGTTTGTGGGTTCCTTGACATGCTTTCTTGTATATAGTTACATGGCATAATTTTATATTACACATATTATTATTTTTAATATGCTACGATTGAAATCCACTTTTTACGCATCGCTTGGGAAAAGATACAGACCCAAAAGTGTAGCCAACTTTCCTTCTGGTGTGACGTTTTAAATTTTTTTTCTGTGTCTAGATTCTTCGATATGAGCCCAGCATGTGGCAACCACAATCCCTGAGGTGGATGTATGAGCGGGGCTGATACCATGAGAGGATTTTCTAGCAACAAAACAAGACGTCGGCGTGTGGGAAGCACCGCCGTGACATGAATGTAACAAACAGGTCTCATGGAGAGGGAGGGGATACGAAACTTGATGAGGAGTACTTGAAGGCTTCCGAGAGAGAAGATCACAGGACAAGAGAATGGGTAATTGTCGGGGCTGTGAAATCGATCCCTAGATCTGAGGAGGGCGGAAGACTTCGTGTCGGGTATTCCTATCGTGGTGATGAGAGGGGAAGGGCTCCGTCAAGCGGGTTCACGTTCAAAAATTCCGCCGGAGTCTCCCGGCGCCGGTCCCGTTGTTTGTCAGGGCTGTACTGTTGGAAACAACAGAGGCCTTGCAGTAACGTGGACTATTATTGTTGTAGACAACATAGGCATTGTGGTAACGGGGACCTTAGAAAAACGAAGACGATAGGTAAGGGAGTCTGCACTGGTATCCAATCATAGCTTTATTCTAGATTTATGGAGCCAATGAGCGATCAGAAAATTGTATGCCTACGGGCCTGATTATGTCATCCGTCATCATCGCAATGGTCACAAAGCTTTTTCTTTTCATACCCGGCAGACGGATCCAACGCTGGTAGTAAGTCCTGAGAAGACTTTTTGTGGGTTCGGATGCCGCTATTTTTTTCTTCCTTCTTTTACTCAGGGTATTTGTTTCACATCTTCTGTAGATCCTGGGACTGCGTTAGCTCTGGGGTAGAACATCGGCTTCCCATGCAGGAGATCTGTGGTTCAAGCCCTGGCGATTTCGCCCCCTGCTGGTTGGATCGGTGTCACTGTCAGTTTAATGTGATAAGAGTCATGGTATCCCCGCAGTAAATGAATTTGTCAGACATTAGTCTGGGGGTCCGTTCATAATATAGTCTATTAAATGCTGACGTTGAACGTAAAGTCAACTCAGCTACTACTTTTAAGGCCCCTATTTATTTTAAACACTAGTGAAATCACCTATATTCCTATATTGTATATCATTTCATTAAGATTTAGAGCCCTTAAGGTATAAGACAGACATGAGGAGACAGACCAGTGAGATAAACAAAACCGCCCAGGTACATTATTAAAGATAAATTCTATTGAGAGTGACTAAAAAGTGATTTGCTTTGTTTCTTTCGATTCGTTGTACTTAAACTCCAACCCTACATATAGAATAATAATTTAAGCTCTGTACTTAGCCAAAACATACATCTACAAACATGTGACTTTTTTTCTTCTCTATCTCTTGTGAAAAATCAGATTGCTATTGTGACTACCTCTAGTTGTATTTCTTGTTTATCTTTTTGCTCATCTCCTTATCCCACCATCCCCATGCATGCACGAATGCATTCAATTTTTTTCGAAATATCCAAATCTTTTTATGATGGTCATTGATTTTACTTCAGTTTCTAAGTTTATCTGTTTATGTGCAGCCTTCTTTGTCTTTGCTATTTCAATTTTAAAACCTTGAAATTAAACTGAAAACGTAGGATTCACCATCTGCCCTCATCATCATTTTGTGGGATTTTAAAGGTTTTTCCAAGTTTCCAAGTTCACAGTCATCACAGCGCTGAAAAGGGGGCGTATTTTTACAGCACCTCGCTTAGTGATACTTGAGACGTAAGGATGACAAAGATGTTGACCAAGGCAGCTAATTCCACCAAATACCCCTCGCCAGTGGAGTTGGGTGGACAGACGCTTAGAGCGGGCATTGATTCAACCGGAAAAGAAAATATTTTTGCGGGAGTAAATCTCTTTTCTTTCTCTCTCTCTCTCTCTCTCTCTCTCTCTCTCTCTTCTCAATATCTCTTTCTCACTTTGTGTGTAAGTGTCTTTATCTTTTCCATCCCCTCTCTGTCTCTCTCTCTCTTCTCTCTCCCTCGCTGTCTCTATAATTTTTCTCTCGTTCTGTCTTTTTTATCTATCTCTCTCTCTCCATCTCAGCCTTCTCTCTCCCACCTCTCTCTACCTCTCCTTTCTCTCCCTCCACCCTCTCCCTCTCTATCTCTCCCATCTCTCTCCTTCCCCCTCTCTCTCTTTCTCTCCCTCCGTCTTGCCACTATCTATCTATCTATCTATATCTATCTCCCCCTCCCATTCTCTCTATCCATCTCTTTCACTCTCTTTCTTTTAGTTTAACGTTTCCTGGGTTTCCAAAGAGAACAGTATACTTTGACGGGTCTCATGACTTACAGTCTGACAATAAATTGTTTCCTGCGGCCAGATACCAAGACTTCTGACTCAACAGTCACAAAATGCTGACGTCGGACCAACCAGTAAGGAACAAATTTTAAAAGGCATGATCGTGGGACAGAACCTGCAACATCTGATTTGAAGCGGTACGCTCTACCACGAAGCTACGTCGACCACCACGGGAAGAAAATTAGCAGCGCAAAGAATATGATTAAGAATGCCACGAAGATTTGTAATACTTTGCAGCGCAAGACCAACACTTTATAGAACTCAACTAGTTACTTTTGGATTCTATGGTTCTTCCAAGAGCGAAAACAATAATAATTATTTGTTGCGCACAGTGGTTTTAATAGAGTCAACCGACGGTCGAAGAAAATAGAGGATAGGGATAAGTGTAGAAATTAAAATTAATAATCTAGAGTTAAAAAGGAAACTGGAATACAGAAATAGAATAAAAAAAGAGATTACAAGAGAGAGAGAGAGTTGCTTCTACCAAGAAAGGAAACATAAATATTTGTTGTGTACTATGGTTTTTATACAATTAACGGTCGAAGAAAATAGAGGATAGGGATAAGTGTCTAAATTAAGGTAAATAATCCATAGCCAAAAAAAAAGAAAAACAGGAACACAGAAATAGAGTATGAAAAAGATTAAGAGACACAGAGAGAGATACATACATACAGACATACAGACAGGCAATAGGAGATCAGAGTGACACACATATAGAGAGAGAGAGAGGCAGAGAGAGAAGAGGGAGGGAAAGAGAGAGAGACAGACATGGAGATATAGGAGAACAGAGTACATACAGACATACAGACAGGCAATGGGAGATTAAAACTATGGAGATCAAAATGACACACATACAGGCAAAGAAAAAAAAAGAAACCGACATGATACACATGTGCAATGAAAAAGCGGCAATTTCAAATGAAAAGTTATAGAAAGTTTGAGACAAAGACACAGAGAGAAAGACAGATATACAGGACCGTGGAGAGAGAGAGAGAGAGAGAGAGAGAGAGAGAGAGAGAGAGAGAGAGAGAGAGAGAGACAGACAGACAGACAGACAGAGAGAAGAGAAAGAAAGCGGGAAAGGGGGATACTAGAGACAGAGATGGCAGCTGAGGTACCGAAGACTAATAAACTGCGTATAACAGAGGACTAAAGCTTCATTAATATTATTGTGCCTAGCGGCGGTTTGCGACTATGTTGGAGGCTTGGAGCTGACTCGATTTACCAGGAGCTTAACCAAATTCTGTTTGTTTTCTGACGATGTGACAAAAGCCCATCCTAATGGAGGGTTCCAGAGAGGCAGCGAGCCAAAGAGATCGTTGATTTAACCCATCAAGGGGAATAATCTAAGAATACTCTAAATAATCTAGCTTCGCCCTGCTGTGGTTTTATGCAGAGGAATTTGGGCGTACATCCGATTTTTTTTTTTTTTTTTTTTTTTTTTTTTTGGGGGGTGAGGGGCTGATTTCCCAGATCTTATCCGTGTCGATCATTTTCTGTAATGTTATGAGGTGTAAAAGAGAACTAAAATAAGTATTGTTGGGAACTGTGGAGCTTTTATAATTAATATTATTTTGTTAATTTGAATAGTAGAGAAACTGAAAAAGAGGGGTGGGGATGGACATAGATAGAGAGGAGGGGGTAGAGGAAGGGCACAGGAAGGTTGGAGAAAACAGGTAGAACTATCGAAACCAATTCACGTATAATATGAAACACAGTCGAGAAGAAATTCATTTCAACTCATTAAAACCATCACTAGATTTAGCCTGTTATGTGTCTGTTTAAGTTCATTTCACTCGTCTGAAATATTTTTAAACTAAAGGCTAGCTAACTTTGTTATTTATGTTTCTTTGTTAGAATGTTAATGTTTTCGTGTTTATGTGAAAAATTAGTTTTAATATGACTTCTTTTTTAAAGAGACTAAGCAGCAGAAAACACAACTAAAGCAAATTGATCCTATACAGGAATACATGTAACAGATAAAAAGTATCATAAAAGATAACTAAGACTAAGAGCTAATACATAATTATTGTACAAATCCATAGCCAAAATGGGTCAAAAGTAGATTATTGTTTTCGACGTGGGTGATATATTGAGCGAGTCTATATAATACATCTAAGGCTTTTTTTTCTTGTTGTTATAATAATGGATATAAAATTAATGTTTATTTATAAGATACGTGATGCGGTATGATCTGATAAGGAGTGGAGATAACTATTAACTAGAACGGAAAGTAATAAATTTTAGTAGACCTCCTACGAAGAAACGAAATTATCTTCTCTCTCATCCTTTCAACATCTATAAACCCATTGCGCGATTATAATATTACTTTATTATCTGCATCTACAATAGAAAATAAAATTCTTCTTAAGTGACTTAGATATATAGTTGAAAAGAACTAGATCTATGTTTTATCCCCGCGGGAAAAAGTGACTGACGTATTAATGTCTAATACAAGATTCGGAACAATAGAGCCTAGCCTTTAATCTTCTTCCAATCTTACTAACAGCCAGTAAAGACCGAGAGCAGTCAAAATGTGACGAATGGAAGATCACTGTGTTAAAATTAATGAAGAGAGCAGCATTCAAAGTAAGTGCAGAAAAGAAGAGGATTGGTTTCTTTATCTGTTGATGTCAGGGTTTTCGTATTAAATTTATAACATGATCATAATGCATCATGAAAGAAATCCTGTAAAAATATAACAACCAAAAAGGTTTTAAATAGGTTTTGGTGTTGTTTTTGTTTATAATTAATCTACTAGATATAGACACCATTATGAAGAGAAAAAAAAAAGAATCCACAACTTGGTTTAGATCTTGGTTTGGGTTTGTTGTTATTTTTGTTATTAAGAATGACGGGTGAAAGGATATGAAGAATCAATATATTAAAAAAAATAATCAGTGTTTGTTATTCTTAAACCTGCCATAACCATTGTTTGTTACGTGTATTAGGGAGAGGATAAGCATTAATCTAGAAAACTATATAATTTTATACTTGTGTTTACGGCGAATACACATTCTTCAAAACAAAAACAAAAACAGTAGATTTTTTAATGTTTCGAACATTGTCAGGGTTTTTTTTATGTCTTTAATATGACTATCTATCCCACCTATCTATTTGTCTCAACTGGTCACATCATACCAACACCCGCCTAACAGAAAAGATCTTATCAGGAACAGAATCCCACAGACTTCTGGTTAGAAACCCGGTGCCCTACCAACTGAACTATCCCACCCTCCCTCTGTATGCATGTTGTTCTGAATATCTTTAAACCATCGGCGGACTTACAGTTTTAGATTTTATCACTTCTCTTCTCCCATTCATTCTCAGTTAAGTTCAAAGGGTGTGTTTCTGAATCATTTTCATGAATGAAAGACAACAACAAAAAAGACACGGATCGTAACACAACAAGGTGCGTCTTACCCAAGCCCCCCCCCCCCTACCGTTTACTCTTAAATATGAGCAAAATATTGATACATTTTACTTTTCTCTTCTTCCTCTCCTCCTTCTTCTCCTCTTTTCCAACTGCCATCTTCCTTTCTCACACCTTTTCCGACTCTTCGTTCAAAAAAAAAAAAACCGACCTTATGAAATTCTATATCTGAATTAAGAAACCTATCACATTCCTCAATACATCGCAATCGAAAGTTAAAATATATAATGTTTACAAATTTAAAACTTAAAAGTTTGCGAAATAAGTGACTTTCGTTTTGTTGTTATTAATGAAGAAGATATATCGAGGACCATACAATTTTGTTACACTTTTGTTTTGTTTTTTTTGTTTGTTTTTTTGTTTTTGTTTTTGTTTTGTTTGTTTT
>RQTK01000008.1:1284348-1377799 GCA_003991915.1 Elysia chlorotica
TCTCTTTTAAAAATTGGGTGTTTTTTTTTTTTTTTTTGGGGGGGGGGGGGTTGGATCATAAGTATGTATTTATGATATCATTGTGTTGTTGATGATGGTACATGCATTGCTATTTTTTATACTATCGTCGTTCTGTTGTTCTGTAACATTTTTGTCAATTTTTTGCTGTTATCTAATTTTTGCAGTTGTTATGCAGCTTAGGTTTTGTTCTGAAAAATTTTTAACGAAGCTGTTTGTATCATCAACTCATGTTAAATATTATGTTTCTCTTACATGTATTGTCCGCGATCAAAAATTGTCTTAATTAGTTTTTAGTCAGAGGAGGTTGAATATGCAGAAGGGGAGATATTTACCTAATTTACATTATAACAGTATGTTTTTTATTTTAATATCTTTTTTTCTATTCGATTACAACTCTCTGTTTTGTTTTGCTTTGTTTTGATTTGAATTCATCAGCTGTTTTTTTTTTAAACAATGATTGTATATTTATGGCCCTGCAGTAAAATCATTTTAGCAGCATCAGAAAACTATTCATTAATTTGTTTTTGTTTTTTAGTAAAAGCTTTTGTTGTTTGTTGGTTTCTTTTTAATAATTGTAGTTGTTGTTGCTCTTGTTCTTGCTGTTACCGTGGGTGTTGTTTTGGTTGTTATTGATTTGTTCCTTCTCTTTTAATTGTCTACTAGTTTACCACTAACTTTGTTCCTTTGCTCTTGTACACCTTACATTTTTTACAACGGCAATGAAAAAATTCGTGTCTTATTGTTTTAAATTTTTTTAAACAGTGGAAAAAAACACTTAGTCACTCGGTTTGGAGATTTGCTGAAAAACTCTAATTTTGTATTTTGAATTACATCTAAGTGAAGTGACATAATTTGATGTTGAGAAGTTTTATGAAAATGTGTGTACTTGTTATTTTCTTAGTGATTTTGTATTTTTTGTGTGTTTTGTTTTACGATTTCATTTTTTACATATAATTATTTTGCCATATTTTGCGTTAATAGTGGTCTCTCAACAACTAACAGTTAAAATCTATAATATTGGGGATAAAGTTATCAATTATTAGTGGAGGCTTAGATTTAATTGCTTGAGAGTTTTTGGGAATGCTGCAATATGAATTAAATAATTTCATATGCAAACAAGTAATGAAATCGTGCAATGCCCTTGTCTAATATTATCATCTACAATTCGAAAAAAATATTTTACACTTGACAAAAAGCCCAAACGAAATATAAAAAGGGGGTTCTTGATAGGCTACTGTTAAAGATTAAAGACTAAGTTAGACAAACGAAGAAGGTAAAGTACAATAAGTAAAAGTTATGATTTCTTATAATTGTATACAACTTTTGGAGGACAAGTTTTTAATGCCGTTAAAGTCTTTTGCTCAGGCTTGCAATTCCAAGCTTGAAAATTATCCAAAGACATGGTAAGAAAAGAGACATAATTTAGAATCTATGGTATAATTGATCTATTACGTGAAACGCACCTTCATTCGTATTAAATTTTAACAGATGGTAGAAAAAAGCCGGAATTTTTTTGCTTTTGTTTTGTGGTTGTTTCTTTTTAGTTTTATTGGTTTTGTTGTTGTTGTTGTTGTTGTTGTTGTTGTTGTTGTTGTTGTTGTTGTTGCTGCTGCTGTTATTGTTGTTGTGGTTTTTTGTTGATTTGTTCTTATCTGGCAACGTCTTGGAGCGTGCAGTAACATTTATCAAATATCAAGACCATCCGCAAGGTGTTATTCCTCCCAGTTATTACATTTTGATTAAATGCGAAGAGCTCACAGATAAATGACATTATTATGCTGATGTCTTCACAGTTTTGTTTGTGCATTGTCGAGGTTCGAAGCCTCTATAATACCTCAGTGCTATCTACGTTTGCATCGTGTCATTAATTCCTGAAAGCTGCGTGTGAGGGGAAACAAACAGGCAAGCACTGGGTGTGGGTTTCAAACATTGTACTGGGAACACAGTCAGAGATTGTACATCTCACACTGTTATCATCATTGTGGATCTAGAGTGTTGGAGAGGTGAGGGCGGGAATTGACGCAGCACTAGTGGCCTAACGATGACGGAACTCATAGTGAAACAACGACGATAGGTAAGGGAATTTGCACTGGGGGTCCAATCATAGCTCTATCCTAGAGTTACGGGGCCAATGAGTGATCAAAAAACCCAATGTCTAAAGGGCGTCGGTTATCGCGTTTGTATCGCAAACACTGCACTTCCTCAAGCCCGTAGACCACCTAGGCCCAGCGTTTGTGTGGATGTATGCGTGCGTGTGTGTGTAAAGTCGACATGAAAAATATGTTTATAATTGAAGCTTAATGAGTAGCAAATTAATCAGTATAATTTTAGTTGTTTTTGGTGGAGTTATTTCTACTTGTTAATCTGTTTAGAATTAAACTTAAAAATATGTACCTAAGTTTGTTATGATGTTTCATATCCTAAAAATCCCTGATATCATTTATGCTTCTTAATTGGGTATTAAAATTATATGAAAAGGGTGAGAATTCTCGTTGAGAAATTAGGACAACTCACAGAAGTCTATTATTATTGCTCTCTTTAGAATTATGTAGGACAACTTCAATTCTCGTTCCGTTTATCAAAAAAGATACCCTTGCGCTCAACATTCAGAGGGGAAACAAACAGGCAAGCACTGGGTGTGGGTTTCAAACATTGTACTGGGAACACAGTCAGAGATTGTACATCTCACACTGTTATCATCATTGTGGATCTAGAGTGTTGGAGAGGTGAGGGCGGGAATTGACGCAGCACTAGTGGTCTTACGATGACGGAACCAATAGCGATGCCATCATCATCTTTCAGTTGCACCACAGGGAAGGTGACAAGAGGAGTCTTCATTTGTTTTTCTTCTAGAAATGGATCCTGGTTTGAACTCACATGACTCTCGGTCTATTTCCATATTCAAACTCTGCAACGTAAAGCAGTTCACGTGTCGGGTGTATGGGATGTATGTCTGTATGTATGTATGTGTGTGTGTGTGTGTGATTATATGTGTGTATGTGGTGGACATGGGAATAGATGACTGTGTTATGTGTGTTGAAGCGTTACAAAGAGGCGGAGACTGGTGAAGAAGGGCGGTGTCTCTTTCTAGTGGTTTTCACCTGCTACAGTTTGCACCTATTGGCCCGGCATGAGAAAGGGACAAGATACTAGTGCCAGGTGGTGACACAAGTTCTCAGCGCAACAGTAGAATGACCTTTTCTGCCCAAAAGTAACAATGTTAGCAAAAAAATAATTATCACAGTGTTTGTTCATATTTGATTGGAGAGAAAACAGATATCCTTATCGATTACTTGATTTCGGTGTACTTAAATTTAAGATTTTAAACATTGGTATATGTATGAGAAAAATTGTTTGGTGATCAAATTCCTTGTTTCCCTGAAACGAGTTTATTAATAATTGCGTTTTCTCAAATGCTGTGCATTTAACTGTCGTGCCTTGTTAGGATGTTGTAAGTAGAAACAATGAAAAGAATACGCATCGAATTTACTAAACTTTGATTATTGACGATGGTATTGAAAGTTACCCTTACATAACCTTTTTCGACCCATCACAGCCTTGTAATTGTATCATTACATTTAATAATTTTGAGTTGTATTTCTTTGTCTCTTGTGGTACTGTTTCATTTGCTAACATAACAAAATTAACACAGGTAATTTCAATCGTACTACTTTATGTTAACTACTCTGCTATAGATCCATCTATTATCACAAACACGGGGACAAGTTGTTGATACATAAAAATATCTCGGTCCAACCTTTGATTGTAAACTTTACTTTACAACACATATTGAATACCCAAGGTTTTTATGTCTCCTGTATCCAAAGTTTAATACCTTTTGCAATTACATGACTGTTTTGGAAGAAATCTACAAAAAAAAATCTAAAGCGTCGATAAAATAAGAAAGAAAGCACCCCAAATCATTGGCTGTGAACTAACCCCTCTCAACATGTAAAATTGTTTAAAGTATACACAGACATACATAATTATTATTCTCTTTACGCAAAATACCCATACCCATGCATACACAAGTCCCTTAAGTATTGCAATTTTGCAGCAATCTGATGGAGGCTTTTCGGTACAAACGAGTTTTAATATTTGTCTGTTCTGGCCCTTTTTTATAATAATCTGTTACTTCTTTGTGCTGTTTCATATTGACTTAGAAAAGGGTGGTTTATGTCTCATGTTATACATTTAGCGTTATTCATTACTTGTAAAACATACATGTCTGAGAGGGGTTAGTTCACAGCCAATGATTTGGGGTGCTTTCTTTCTTATTTTATCGACGCTTTAGATTTTTTTTTGTAGATTTCTTCCAAAACAGTCATGTAATTGCAAAAGGTATTAAACTTTGGATACAGGAGACATAAAAACCTTGGGTATTCAATATGTGTTGTAAAGTAAAGTTTACAATCAAAGGTTGGACCGAGATATTTTTATGTATCAACAACTTGTCCCCGTGTTTGTGATAATAGATGGATCTATAGCAGAGTAGTTAACATAAAGTAGTACGATTGAAATTACCTGTGTTAATTTTGTTATGTTAGCAAATGAAACAGTACCACAAGAGACAAAGAAATACAACTCAAAATTATTAAATGTAATGATACAATTACAAGGCTGTGATGGGTCGAAAAAGGTTATGTAAGGGTAACTTTCAATACCATCGTCATTAATCAAAGTTTAGTAAATTCGATGCGTATTCTTTTCATTGTTTCTACTTTAACAACGTCCTAACAAGGCACGACAGTTAAATGCACAGCATTTGAGAAAACGCAATTATTAATAAACTCGTTTCAGGGAAACAAGGAATTTGATCACCAAACAATTTTTCTCATACATATACCAATGTTTAAAATCTTAAATTTAAGTACACCGAAATACAAGTAATCGATAAGGATATCTGTTTTCTCTCCAATCAAATATGAACAAACACTGTGATAATTATTTTTTTGCTAACATTGTTACTTTTGGGCAGAAAAGGTCATTCTACTGTTGCGCTGAGAACTTGTGTCACCACCTGGCACTAGTATCTTGTCCCTTTCTCATGCCGGGCCAATAGGTGCAAACTGTAGCAGGTGAAAACCACTAGAAAGAGACACCGCCCTTCTCTCTCTCTCTCTCTCTCTCTCTCTCTCTCTTTTTTTTTTTTCCTCATAGTTCCCCATCTCGGCCTGGGCTGCGTCACAATATGACTGAACTGGTGCGTATCACAAATACTGGGTGACCGAGTTAGGCCTGGTGTTTTGGCATGAATCATTGGCTTCAATGGATTTCGATCGATAGCTGTGCAGCATGCCTATTTCCTTCCCATACGGTTTTTATCACCCTCTGTAGTTTTATTGTGCATATCAATAATAGTAATGCGCAGCGTACAGTGACTGTAATGTGCACCAACCAACAAGAAATACACACAAAGAGAATATTTTTTTCTCTGAAAATGTTCAGTGTGTAGTATGTCCCAGACGCTTTTGATAATACATGTATTGGTGCTCGTACGCAATCGCGAAGAAAAGTTATCGCGTTTATTTTGTATAAATAGAGCTGCAGATTGTTTTATAATGATTTATGAAAATTATTTATTATTATAAATATTGTTATGGTTTTATTATTATGTGTATTTTTTCTAATCATTCTGCAGTGAACGAGTGAAAACATATAACTATGATGATACGCCATTGACATGTAGCTAAAGTAAAAAGTAAAAAATTATTCTGAGAACTAGTTGAGAACGCACGAAATTCGCAGGCATTGAGGGATGTGTAATGTTGAGGGATTACAGACTGAATCTGATTCTGAAAATCGTACTAGATATAGAGTCCAGATTCTAAACTTGGTTCAGCTTTGTAACTTTTACTATTATTAAATTCAGTTGATGCCTTAATAAGTTTATATTCTTGTGAGAAACACCAAACTTAAACGGATTCTAAACATAGATCTAGGGTCCAGATTTTAAAGTTGGTTCACCACTCCGCGCTTAACGTTTACACGTATTTTGATCTGCCAACTTTCGATTTTTTTTTTTTTTTTTTTTTGAAGGGAGGGGAAGAAGCAGTTGTAGATGTATTTGTTCATATTTTTAAATTACATTTTATTAAATTAATTCGTTGGTTTTGCGCAAATTGTGGTAACATGAAACATTTTCTTCATAATGTAAAATTTGTAATTATTCAATCAAAATACCATCTACCTGGATAATTTCGAAGCTTTATTCAGTGCGGCTTTAGAGATTTTGGGATTCAAATATTTTGGTCCTAGCTCCATTATAATAAAGATGTTACGGCCACCAACGTTTTAGAGGGGTTAAAACGATTTTGAAGTCTTAAAACAATAAATGACGACATCGTATCCATTCCAAATTTGTTATGGGTTCCACAAAGTAATTTTTTTTTCTTACCAATTTTGATATAACTAAAACGATATATCTGGTTATCGTGACCATAAGAATCTGTGCAAAATCCTAGTATTAGAGGGTCTTAGAAGACTGAAGATGAGTCAATCCGAACTTTTAGTAGTTGAAAGCTTTAACTAATAAGTAAATAAATAAATGATTATATATAAAAAGGAAAATTTGCAGAATGTCTAGCGCTATAAAGTTTCAAAATCTCCTTAAATAACCTATTACTTTTAAAATATTGATTATCTTAAAAATCGAATTTTGATACAGATGTCCTAAAAACAAAAATTACAATTTTACCCATCGAAAATGTTGTCTCTAATATTTTTTTTAATTAAATCTATCTCAGTTTTCAAAGAAATCGCCACGGTTAGGTGGTTTTAAAACAATGGTGTGAAATTTCAATTAATTTTGTTACAATATACAAACAATTCTCAGCGTCGAATTTTTTTGTTCTGAACCTTTCATTTTCCATATTGAAAAACGATACGTCCTGTTGTTTTGTAACTGTTTGCATGCATTGTTACCAATCCTCTGAATTACACCCTGCCACTTGACACCCTGTCT
The DNA here is from genome assembly GCA_003991915.1 of Elysia chlorotica. Classification (NCBI taxonomy): domain Eukaryota; kingdom Metazoa; phylum Mollusca; class Gastropoda; family Plakobranchidae; genus Elysia; species Elysia chlorotica. Next base: position 1,291,334 of record RQTK01000008.1, read on the forward strand.
CTATTGAATCAAATATCCTCCAAAATAAATCAGAGTGATTGGTAAAGGAAAGTGAACCAATCACGCCGATGAAAAATTCAATTTTCTCACATAACATTCTAATTGGACCATTCACTTCGCTCTTTGACTATTTGCTTAGTTTTCGCTTTGGTTCAATGATCTCACACAGTGCAATTAGTTTCTGACTCAAATAGCTATATTTATGAGCTCAGTTGGAACACCAGGAAGGTGAAGTTTCAGAAAAATAAGGAGAGCATCAAAATTTGAGATGGGTTAAAAATGATTGGCTTGGTGACTTTTTATTTAAATTTCGAGTCCCGTACTCATGGGATAGACCGGTAGGTTGAGGGTTAAATGGAGAAAAAAAAAGAAATAGACCAGCACTTGGTGACATTAGGTGCTCCCAAAACGTAAGAGAGGCAACCAATTTCTTTGCATATTACACAACAGGGAAAGTACGGGGCGGGTCTATGCTGGGACTGTTGCTGGTGGACGTGTTGCAGCTGTTGCTGCTGCTGGTGGTGGTGATGCTGCTGTAGCTGCTGCTGCAGGTGTGAGGGCGGGCTCGGGAAGCTGGACATGGGCCCGGGCCTGCTGAGGATGCTGTCGATGCTGAAGGCGCTCCCGCCGGACACTGAGGTAGCCACGCCCACTGGTGCCAGCATGGAGCCCAAGGAGCTCTGGCACGACTTGATGTGCTCTGCCGTGAGAGCCGCCTGCAGCCCGCCAAGCCCGCCAAGCCCGCCCAGCCCGCCATACAAGTAGGTCAGCGGGTGCAGGTGCGGGGCCAGCGCTAGGCTGTCCAACACGCGGGCGGCGGCGCGGCGGACGGATGGAACGGCGAAGGTGAAGGTCGCGAGACCGGCTCCGCGGAGGAAGCTGACGCAGCCGCGGCGGCCATCTTGAGTTTGAGCTCCTCCTGTAGGCGTTGCTCGTCGTAGAGAAGGGGTGGGACTCTGGGGGGTGGGGGCAGGTCTTTCTGGCTAGAGCTGAGCATTGTGGGTGTTATGAAAATCGTGTTTGATGGCTGCTACTTCAGTGTTTAACCTTTTATATGGTTTTTTTTTTCCTTTTTGTTCCTGAGATCGTCGGTGCTCCCAAAACGTAAGAGAGGCAACCAATTTCTTTGCATATTACACAACCTATAAATATGAATTCGGTCTCAATTAGATCCCCAATTAGGGTATTTTTTAATTGGATGAAACAAAATTAGGGATTACCTAAGCTTAAAATGTTAATTATGTACTTACTACGCTGTTTTTTTTTTTTGTTTTTTTTTTTTGCAAAACTGAAAATGAACTGCACTCACCAAGGAGGTCTTTTGTTTTTGTGTTGTTCCTGAGAGCGTCGACCTTGTGGAATTGTGGACTTTGTCTGAGATTATCGATAAAGACAGACAAAGGAGATGTCATTAGTTTGTAAATAATAAATTTGTGTAGATTCAGATTTGTAGGCTTCGGGTGAAAATCTGAATCTGTACAGCGGTTCTTGGCTTTTCGAGTTAGTCACTGAAATTGTGAAAGGGGGAGAGAAGATGGTAATAATATATGCACAAAGAAAAAGAATTTAGTCCAATGATGGATTGAGATTATTGTCAACCAATATTACAGAAAAAATCGTCAGAATGCAAACTTTTACATAGTTTAAGAGTTACCAAACATTAATTTTTGTGCTAAATTGAAAAGTTTAGATAAGTAAAAGATTCAGTTGGTATTATCAGTAGTAAAAGAATTCATTTGTATTGTTTCCAAAATTTCCAAATACCAAATGTAATAAGTACATGTATTAAGAAGGTGTGGTATTGTTTCAAATTTGCGTGAACTTTTAATGTTCTAAAATAGTATCTGCGTTGTTATATTACAAGAAGAAAACTGGTGTTTATGAAGAAAAAGGCAGAGATTTTGGTTAAGAAGATTTCTGATGGCATTATTATAGGAGAGTGTTTGTTTTACTAAAAGCAGTCAATCATAACACCTCTATTTACAAGAAGAAAAAAAAATGAAAGTCACGTAGCATTGCTTGGTTGTTGTTGTTTCTATTGTAATATTTTTAAAATAAATTTTACGCAGTAGGCTGTTTATGAATTACAAAATGCATAAATCTCTAATACCTTTAAATAGAATCTAGACATTTTCAGAGACATGAATTTTATTTATTTTGAGAAAGGAACTTTTATCAAAAAGATATAATCCGCAGAAGGCTTAGTTAAGATTTTTGCCAAACCACAATGCTTTTTTCCCCTGTTTAATTCCACACTTATCACCACCATAGATGGTAATGCCTTCATATATCCAAACAGAATTTGTGAATATCTTCTTATGCTAGAAAGTTTAAGACAATTAAATTACTTTAAGCTCAAGAAGATCTAAATACTATATTGAAATGCACTTCCATTTCGTTTATAGGTTAGACTAAATTACTGCTGAGGCCATGTTTAAGAGAAGTGGAAACGTGTTGCATAGTATTGAAAAAAAAAAACTCAAATGTATTTCTAAGCATCACACACACCTAAAGTTATTTGATTTACAATTTTCAAGAACATAGAGCTAGCATGAAATTCAATATTATCCCGGATTTACAAATCACTTTGTTGTTTGTTAGCTCTTTTTGATTTTCGATGTTGTTGTCGTTGCTTTTTTGGTATTGTTTTGTTTTGTATTGTTTGTTGTTTTCTTATTTTACTGTTGGATTTCGTGGTCTGTTTTGTTGTTGTTTTTTTGTTTTTTGTTTTTGTTGTTAGTGTGTGAACTGATCATTTTACTTTGAACAATAAATAGCAGTAAATTTGTGCATTTTTATATAAAAAATTCCACGTTTTTAATTTGGTCACAATTCGAATCACTGTTATCTTAAGTTATAATGTTGGTTTGTTGTGGTATTTTATATATTTCATGTTTTGTTTTGTTAAAAAAAGAAAGATATTTTGTTTAAATTCGAGTGAATATCATACTGTATTCGGACATGGGCCATGCACCAAAATATGGATATATGGATGAAAAATCAAAGTTATTGTGTGAAAAGTTCCCTTGATTCTTGGTTTATATAACATGTCATTTTATTTTTCACATCAAAATACACAAAGAATCAAGAAAATATTTAATTGTTGGGTTATGACCCTGTATGAGTAAAACAATTTTAGGAGCCTTATTAGTGATTTTGAATTCAATGCTGTTTTTTGTTGTTTTTGTTTTTTTTTTTACAATGCATTAATATCTTTTATCTTAGTACAACACAAGTTTTTCTATTTTCTAGTGTTGAACTAGTCGAAATAGTCTACTAAGGCAAGGACAAATTCTGTATATGTATTTCCTGATAGGCCAAAATTCTATGATAGATTATTGCAATAACTTTTCAGTCACTCTGTGAACATTAATATTAACAACAACAACAACAACAACAACAACAACAACAACAACAACAACAACAACAACAACAACAACAATAAAGAATCTCTGTTTTTTTAAATTAAGAAAGGGGGTAAGAGAACAAACGTTATGCATACAAAAATATCAAAATAGCCATTTATCAAAATTTCTTTTGCCTTCGCTAAAAATAGTCAAAAGGATATTTTTTATGGTATTTTTTCTTGTTTGTTGTGTAACAAATCAACTTGTTTGTTTTGATATTGTTTTATTCTGTTCGCTTGTTTTTTGGGGGAGGGGTGTTTGTATATTTATTGTTTGTTTTGTTTTTTAACGGGGTTTTTTGTTTGTTTGTTTTTTTTTTCTTATTTACATTTTTTTCTAAAATATTTTGTATACTTATAACCATGCCCATGCATAAAGACAAAAAAAATCCCATCATTGTGATCATCATCATCGTTTACATCACTTTCTCTGGTTTGCATAGTTTTTTTAATTAATATTATAGCAAGGAAATTTTTTTATAGAAAAAAGAAAAACAATTTTCAGAAATAATTTAAAACTTATTTTACCTCTGGATTTTTCATCCAAAAAACTTAGATATTTTTTTCCTACTTTTTACTGTTGTCTCTTTAGAGACTTTTTTGTTCTTTAAATGTAATGCAATTTGAAGCCTATTTTTTCCTTTTGTTTTTGTTGTTGTTGTTGATGATGATGTTGTTGTTTTTGTTGTTGTTGTTGTTTCTGTGGTGTTGGTGTTGTGGTGGTCGTGGTAAGGATGGTGCTGTTAGTGTCTTTTTTTGCTTTTCCTTTTTTCTTCTTTTTTTATTAAGTTGAGGTTTGTTGTTGTTGTTGTTTTTATACATTATAATTATTTCCACCGAAATCATCTGACTTTCTTCTTTTTTTTACCACTTATATTCATTGCCAATCAAATACATCATTTTTATAATGATAATACTCGCAGCGTCCTAATTTTACACTAGATCTACATTAATATTTGGTTTTTTTTTTACTTCTGATCAGATGTATTATACATAATTTATAAATGTATTTTGAAAATCTATGTGCTGATGTTGTCTTTAATTCAAAGCTTGATTATATTATAAAAATTTACCAGATGGTTTTTTAGATTTGGAAACATGATGGAAAACATGGAAGTTTTTACAAGATTTTGATTCTTTTCCTTTTCTTTCTTTCATTGTTTTGTAATTAAATATCAATAAATAATAATATATTTTTTTATATCGTAGATCTACTTCAACACCAAAATAAACGTAAGTGTAGGTCAAAATATATTGCACTCGTTGTCAGTTATAGACCTGTATTTTTATAAACAATTAAAAAAATATATGTTCATGGTTAAGTTTAAACAAAAATCGCTGTGAAAAGTTAGAACCAATGTGAAGAAATGGTATTGTATTTTTGGTAGATCTTGATCATTCTGCTTTTTTTCTGGTCAAAAGATTTGTATTAAATTTGATATGTTTGTTTTTTTTACAGTTTACTTCAGTGTTACAAGAAATAGACCTAATTTATTTTTAAAAAATTTAAAATCATATTCAGCTTTACACGTGACAAAATTGTGCCCAAAGTTATCCAGGGATACAGAAATTGTAACATGAACTTATTTATTAAAATCTTTTTTTCCTGTTAGGTAGATCTAAAATTGAGATGATAGTGGAAATAATTAATTTTGCCTCTTGTATTGTAAAAGGGCATTTGAAAATTTAGATCACTTTAATAACATCTCCCAAATGATTCAGAATTAAGGAAATATTAATTTTATAGAAACATATTTTACAGAAAAAGGTAAATATTTTTTTCTGACTGGTGTGAACTCGGAGAAAAGCATTTAGAGAGAAAGAATAATTATTTTTAAAGCCAAAACTTTAGACTTTCCCATAACAAAATTTTTTACCTTATTCTTAACAGGTGAAGTTTAAAAGTATATAATCTACCAATTTTTATTTTTGCTAAATGGCTATAAATTAATTTTTTATCCAAAGATCTATAGCAAAAATCAGGATAATTATTTTTAAGATCGTTATAATGTTCACCCATGTTTTTTTATAAGAATAAGTAGATATTATTATAGTTGCATGCCTTGCTATAGTGGAATGAAGAAAAATTATCGGCATTTAGGCCTAGGCTTAAGTTTTAGAGACACCAATAAAAAATACATAGATCTAAGGCCAACATTAGATTTTAAACCTAATTTTCAAAAAAGAATTATTCAATTGAGAATTCTGAAATGCATCGTGCACAAAGACATAATAAGTAGGTATAGATTTACGTTCTAATGAAAAGTTTGTTCAGAGTTTCTAGATAGTCGTTCATTTATAAATAGTAAGTAGGGGGGGAGAGGTGTCAATACAATATTCGATGATAATTATATATTTTTTAGACAAAATTATATTTTATCCCTATACATCTGGTAATAATTAAACAACAGCAACAAAAAAGTGACACACCAACATGCAAACAAGCTTTAAAAAATATTAACAGTCCGTCTTGGAAAAAAAGAACCCATCACAGCTCCAACTTAGGCCCTAATCAATAATATTCAACTCTGACTACAGAGCAACTTAGGAGACTAAATAAACAGACGTGCTCTTTAAGTAGATGCAATGTGTTATACATGCAATTATTATGTGTGTATGCGTGTGTGTATGTGTATTTGTGCAGAGGTGCAGGAGCGAGTATGGTTGGTACGGTTGGTGAGCATCGATGCGCTCCCAGTAGAAACCTCGCGATTATGGGACCATATTGCGACGAAGACGATAGATAAGGGAATCTGCACCGGCACCCAACTAGGGGTAGAATGCACAAACAAGACGTAGCTTAGGTCTCGATGTAACAAAACAAGAATAAGAAGGCTTACGACGAGACGTAGCCTAAGCTACGTCATGTTTATGCGTTCTACCCTAGATCTATAACTTTATTCTAGTCTCACGGAGCTAATGAGGGATCGAAAAAAAAAAAACATGCCTATAAGTCTTGATTGTGTCATCCATAATGGTCGTGTGTGTATTGCAAAGTCTGTATTATCATGCATGGACTGCTCTGTACTCACCCACGTGACCAACTCCGACTCAAGCTGCAAAGTAGGGTGCATGCACAGCTCACAGTCACAGCTCTTGCAGGCATGTGTGTTATATATAGGCTCTGTGTGTGTGTGTATGTGTGTGTCAACCAGAGGCCTGGCAAGGGACAGATCCGACAATTTTAGTGTGTAGTGTAGCTATTGTAGATCTATGTGTGTCCAAACTGCTAAGCTTAAATTGGATCCTGGAATAAAATGGTGTAGATCGAACGGGAAGAATATCTGGTTCCGCGATTTTTTGCAGTTGCACGCTTAAAATCCGTTTGAATTTCCGTCTTGCCAGGCGATTTATATTTCGAAAAATACGAGAGGGGTGTTAATTAATTTACTTATTTCTAGTCTTGGTTTTACATTTAAAATAGTATAATGCACTAATCTTCACGATTGCAAAGAAAGAAAAAAAAGTTGAGTTTTTGTCGCGGTTAGTCTTGTTTTGTTAATAAAATAATACTATTTTACTCTCTTTTTTTTTTTCTTTTTTCAACAAACTGTTAAAAATTCTAACTTCGTTTTCTACTTTCACACTTACTGTATGATGTATCCAAAATTGTCAAGAAGTATGTTTCCTTGGAACACGTAAAACAATAGCACGCAATGTCTCTAGATCTATCTTTGGGTAAGCCTTTGCAATGAATCTTTTAGTAGACAACACTTCAATTGCATTAGGGCTTCGTAGATCTATCTATAGCTGTAAGCAGAGCGATGCATGCATCATAAATGCCGTTGATGTGGTAAGAGTGTGATATTAAGAGAACAATGGATGAACTGTAGCGGTTCTAAAACTTCCAAACAGCTTGGAGAGTTCCATAAAAACTGTCTGCTCTAGCATCGACTCGACATGTCTAAACTCTCCTCTTCCAATGACGTGTCGCGCTTGTCATCTGTCGGCTCGCTCTATCGCTTCGCTCAGACACACGGCCCAGATCGGCAATAACCCCCTATGCCCTATGGAGCTTCCAGTGACCAGCCGACCGTGAAGCCCATGAGCCATTGGCCCTAAACATGTCACCGACAAAATAAGCCCCGCCCCAATTTGTGATCGGCGAATCGCGGCGGCCGGCTGTTGTCACCAAGGGGCGGGCCCAAACAGAGAGCCGGCCCGTTATTGATTGGCGCAGAGAGAGGGCTTCCGAGGCACACTGAGAGGCTCATAAACCACCTTTAAAGGCTTTTTCCCTCGTTTTTTTTCTCTCTTTTTATCATTAGCGCCCCCAATCTTCATTTTATCCCCCCCCCCCCTTACTCCCGTCTTTTCCCGATCCCTTATTCCCCGTTCTCCGTTCTATATTATCTAAATTCTCTCCCCACTTTCCCTCCCATAGTCTCAATCAGCGCAGCAAATAGACTGCTTAATGACCGCTGATGTCCAATCTGATTTGTCCGCTGAAAGCTCTCTATGAGGACATTCAAACGTGTCTATGGCGAATGGAGATTGCGGCCTCAATCAAATAAGGCGGGTGGAAGGAACTCTCACAGAAACAAGCATCTTTAGCATCACTTATCCAATCTTAAAATGTAACAGAATATTTCTCATTTCGAAATTCCCTGCATTTGTCTATGAATTTATCTATATACATTGTATCTCTATATATCATCGATTGATCTATCTATCTATCTATCTATCTATCTATCTATCTATCTATCTATCTATCTATCTATCTATCTATCTATCTATCTATCTATCTATCTATCTATCTATCTATCTATCTATCTATCTATCTATCTATCTATCTATCTATCTATCTATCTATCTAGCTATCCATCTATACATGTGTCTATCTATCAATCCATCGATCTATCTATTTAGATCTATCATTCTAGCTAATTAGCAAACGCTCTATCAACCAACCACTTGATCTATTCATCTACATTGCTACCTCCCACCACTAATCAGTAATTAATTAGTCTCCACGTCATTTCTCTCTGTCCAATGATCTACGGCATTAATTTAAAGAAATTAATTGTACTTCATACAATTCATTAATAACTATACCCGTTATCTATCTCATCCATATAAATCTTTATTTTTCTACAATAGGGCCTATATTATAAATCTATTATGAGTCTTTCTTTCTTTTCTTTTTTTCGTTCTATTTTTAGTTTCACGGGCGTATAATTTCCTTTATATTTATGAACCCGATTTAGGATTTATATATTATATATTAGATGCATTTACTCAGTAATGTTTGGTTTTAGAAGATGAAATTTTTTGTTCGTTTGTTTTGTTTTTTGTATTTGTTTGCTGTTGCTGTTATGTCGTGTTTTTGTTTTTTTGCCTTTTTTGTTGTTGTTTTTTTGTTGTTTGTTTTTTTTTTTGTTTTTTGTTTGTTTTGTTTTTGTTTTTTTTGGTTATTTTTTTTTGGGGGAGGGGGGTTTGGTTTTATGGGCATTTATTAATCTGTTTTTCCTTCTGTTGATCGAACATTAGCACAGTATGATTTTTATCGACCTATTATTTGATCTTATTATTATTAATTGAACATATCTTTGCATCCATGCAACAGTTCGTCTACCCATCTATCTATGATTGTATTTGTCTATTTGCTTATCTATCTACACATCTATCTAGATCTACTGTCTGTTCATCTAACATTCTAACCATTTATTTTTTCCTGAGGTATATTATGATTGTAACAACTATCTCTTAGTCACTGGACTATTAAGTCTGTCTATAATTTTGATCAGTCTGTCGTGTAAAGTCTTTCCTTCTGTTCCGTCCTTACATCTGTACTCATACACACACACGCAATAAAATATGATCATCATTCTCTGTTCTGCACATCATGCATTTTTTACTTCTCTCTCTCTCTCTCTCTCTCTCTCTCTCTCTCTCTCTCTCTCTCTCTCTCTCTCTCTCTCTCTCTCTCTCTCTCTCTCTCTCTCTCTCTCTCTCTCTCTCTCTTTCTCTCTCTTTCTCTCTCTGTCTGTCTGTCTGTCTGTCTGTCTGTCTGTCTGTCTGTCTGTCTATCTTCCCTTCCTCCTCTATTTATACCCCCCCTTTTTTTTTGACCCTTCTCTCTATCTATCTTTCTCTCACAATCCTCCCATCCTCTTTTATTTCTTTTTTCTTTACTTTTAGCCTATTTAATGTTCCCTGATCAAGACCCATCCACTGAGGGCCGGGTCACGCTCTGTCGGCAGCTAAAGGTAAAAGCCGAGTTTTATTGAGTAATTGCACCAAAGTTTTTATTGCCCTTAATTATATCCCCTAAAGATGGATGTTAATTTGCCATAGCTTTAAGCTTTCGGAGACCTTTACACTTTATTCTATATTTTTTTTTTTTTACCTTTTCGGGCCATAGCTTGATCAAAGCTCTTAATGACTGTTTTAAAGCTCATTCCTCTAAAACGTGCAGGGCTGCACCGTAATGTGATAAAATAGCATAATCTACAACCTATCTTTTATTCGCACAAACATTAAGATATCGTTGATGAAGATCTCCGGGTGACTTTTCGTTTATGCTTAATAATGTGTGAATGATATCGGCGATTCCATAGGCAAAAGCAGGTGGAACGAAGGCAGCGCAGGTTCCCAGTGTTATTATACAGTACCCTGAATTGAAATATAGTGTCGACGTTGAAATGGAGGGAAATGAATAAAACAATTAGAAATAATAGCTGAGATAGTTCTTTGCTTTGCCTGTTAGAATGCACCCTCCATCTATGGTTCAACTACAGTTTCTCTTCTGCTTGAACCAGACTCTCTCTTTGTATTCGTCTGTCTGTCTGTCTGTCTGTCTGTCTGTCTGTCTGTCTGTCTGTCTGTCTGTCTGTCTGTCTGTCTGTCTGTCTGTCTGTCTGTCTCTCTGTCTGTCTGTCTGTCTGTCTGTCTCTCTCTCTCTCTCTCTCTCTCTCTCTCTCTCTCTCTGATTATCTCTTCTTTTTTGTCTACCCGTTTTCTACCCGGTTCGAAAGAGTGAGTGAGATAGAGAAAGACACAGATAGAGAGAGAGAACGAGAGAGAGAGCGAGCGAGAGGGGGTGAGAGAGAAAGAGAGTGTGAGAGATTAGAAACAAACAGAACATATATTAAGATTGTGTGTGAATGTATGTGTGTATGTCTTAACCGGGTCAATATTTATGAATCATTTTTATAACCTTTTAAAGACCTGCTTTCAAATGTTGTATATCAATCAAATATTATGTTCATTATTTTTAAGAATAAAAAAATGATTCATGTACTCAAAAATACATGTTTTAGGCCCATCAACAGAATTGTGAAATTCATCAAACCGTGTCAAGTGTAATACAGTCATGATGCGGGACCATGCTAAGTATTGTTTGTTGATTTCAGTGTCTAGACCTGCTATTTCAGAAAGCCTCGGTCTCCATTTCTTTGTAGAAGATAAATTGAACATCTTCTGCGATCCCAAGGAGTATCCTATACGTCGACGAGTCCCAAGACCATCGTCTGGCAATTGTAAGTGCAACTACTGGGACTCCAGTCTCAGTCCGTAATATTATACTGACAGCGATTTAACCATTTACTGTAGGGAACGAAATGTGACAAATAAATAAATCTGTCCCGAATAGGAACCCAACGCTCTATCACTTATCCAGCCCAGAAGCCCATGTTCTCCATCAAAAAAGATTCGACTGTTACACAACTTGAAGAGAGATTTACTACACTCGTAGAGTAGAAGTCAAGAGCACTAGATTGAGTGCATTATTTTAAAAAGCCAATTTCATAGTTCATATTGCTCACCAGCCCATTAGTAAGTACTATGAGAGCACAGCTCATAAAGCTGAACTAAATTTAATAAATTATGCTCTGTGATTGTCACAACACTAAACTAAATCGATACGATTCTAATCGCATTAGTTCTAAAATTGGACTCTTGGAGTCATCGCGTACATTCTCAAATAACATGACAACACTAGAACTGCTAACCTATTTACTCATCAAAACGGACGATTTTAGATTCAATAAGTGTAGAAATAATGTGTACCAGCACTTATGTTTTTGCCGTAATGTTGGCAGGTCTGCAATCCCAGCAGGAGCAGAATCCATTGGGAGAACCAGTATGCGTGACGGTTATTCAATGAAAAACAACCTGCACCAGGTTACCTTTTCTAAAATAACATTAAAAAGTCACAGCAGCTTGTGAGTTCAGTTTCAGCAGCGTGGTAGATTAAAGTTTAAAGATGAAAATACAAGTGTAAAGTGAGACGGCTGTGGTAGAATGAAGCATGGACATTTACGATGTATGTTTAAAACAGTCATGTGTATTAAACTATAAATGTGTTATGAAAATATAATGAATGGCCAAAATCTTCCAAGAGGTAAAAAAAAAAAGGTAGAATGTCTGAATATTTTTATTGGTACAAACAAATCTATTTTAAGTACATAATTATATTATAGCTTTTCGCGTCTTGGCAAACGATAAAAGCAGTTGTCTCGGTAGTCTAATAAATCATGTAAGGTCTCCCATGACTGGTTGATCATGCCAATGTTTGAAAAAAGCACCTCTTGCTGATTCTGAAGCTGATACAGTCATGCACCACAAGGTTCGTCTGTAGCTTCTTTGCTTACGCTTTGCCTTAAAAATTATGATGTTAGGTGCCAATTGTCACAGATGCTTTACAATTTGCTCTGTCCTCAGTCAGATTTTCATATAGCACTTGGTCATGCTGCTCTTGCACTTATCCTTGATACTGAGCTTAGGTCTTCCTTAGGCTCTGTTGGAGGAAGCCATCTGACCAAAGAGCATCTGTTTCGGAATGCGGCTATTTTAACACGAACAATTAAAGCAAACATCTTAGAAATCTTTGTTATATATTGTCTACAAAAGCACATCTTTTTTGGTGAAAATAAGAAAAAAAAAACGAATCTGGCATTAGTCCATAATTTATAGGCTACATAGAATGTGAAAAGTCTTTCATTTATCATTATTTACTTAAAAATTTTATTATTATTAATTTTTGTGGGGTGGGGGGGATATTCTTTTCTTTCGAGTAAGGTTTAGCATTATGATGAACAAAAGCAACAAAACAAAAACAAAAGTCCTTAAGCAGTCAGTGAGGTTATATTCCCTATGGTTTAATATTACATGTATTGAAATTTCTGGACCTCACCCTATCCCTTTCCCATTGATTCAGCGAGCAATAAAATAAAGCTTGATTGGAAAATGAACAAGACTCGCGACCAGGTGCGCTTTACTAACGGGGTTATCCCGCTTATTCTTCAAACTTTATTATAGCTTAGTTTAAGGAACAATCCTACACGATTTCCTCTGAGTAGACCAGCAGTGGTAGAGGAACTTACTGAATTCTTCAATAATTGCAGGCGCTGTTCAGTTTCGCCATGATTAATTATAAATTCTTGGTACCTTTATAAGGATTTTTTTGAATGGCTTGTTTAATCAAACTAGTTAGTCTTGATGGTTATGTTGAGATTAAAAGTTAGCTAATTGTTAACTGTTCTATTATTTATGTGTATAAATATATTCTATACCATGCGATAAAGAGACATCTATTGTGCAAGAACTACTAGCTTGGCATGTAGTGGTTCCTTATAAAATCAAAGAAAAAGGTTTCCATCAAACTAAACTCTTTCGGAAAAAGAGCTCGCCATTTGCTTCCCGCAACGTTAACTTCGTTGTCATGGCAACAGCAGAGTACACAATCAAAACTGCTTTTCTTTTGTAGATACAGAGTTTTCCTGTCCCCCCCCCCCCGCCCCCAGCCAATCGCACAACACCCATACAATGACCGCTGTTAGGCGTCGATACCCCGAGCCTACAAAGGGTGTAAGCCTTTAGCACTGGACTTTCATTATCCCTCTTTCCTGAAGAGCTCAACTCTACTACGATGTTTACTCTCGGCTTAGGGACGTTAGCGGGACTGTGGGTAGCTCTATAATAGGGCAATAGCCTGGCAAGTCGCTAATGTTGGATTCCCTAAAAGGTGGCAAGTTACGACAGTCCAAAGCCATTGAGAACCTAACAGTTGGGAGCTATTGAGACCACTAACGATACAAACGTCTTGTAGACTCTTCGGCTAAATTTGTATAAGGAATCAATTACAGGGCTTAATAGCTGATCTAACAGCTTGAGGAATTTAGTTCCATGATTGCTGCTCCACAGCGTCAGGGCTTATGGTTGCTCCAGAGTGGACGAATACAGCAGGGGTTTTCCTTCCGGAGCTGTGCTTTCAATGAGACCAGAAAGGAAGACGTCGATAGGCATTGGGGTGGGGAAGACGTGGGAGGGTAAAAGAAACTAATTAAGTGAATATGGCGAGTTAGTTGTTGTTGAAAGAGAAAAAACCCAGAGGTGGTGGGAAGGCGATGGCAGGAGGGATTTCTGGACTATAAGGTGGCTGACTGCGTCACCAAAGCATAAAGTGCTTGACTTAAGTTGGGTCTGAGATTAGAAGTGGAAGAGAGACGGAGAAAGAGTGAGAGAATGGGACTTTGGTGCCAGTTTATTTAGGAAGGTGGTTAGAGCCCAGGAAAGCTGTTGGGTGTTAGTTCTCATGCTAATGATACGCTCGGTCTGATCTTGTTTGCCATCAACTTAGAGGACGTCATGGACTCGCCGAGTTGACTTCCGTAAGCTGCGCGCGCGCCCGCTAAGCGCAGGTCGGGGCCAGTAATAACATGATATAATCGTTATACTAGCAGGGTCTATAGAGTGATATTCTCCGGTGAAAGCTGTTATTATCATGATTTTGCCGAAAATAACTTATTCATTTCCACAGTACCTTTTCATAAAAAGGTTATGTGATCTAGCTAAGGGTTTTGTTTATATAACAAATATTTCAAAATGCACATATACATGAAACATTTTGTTTTTACAAACAATATTATTCCATTTCATGCTCACCTTCTGACATCATTTTTTTATCATAAAGAAATCCGCAAAAATAATTTAAATAGGCATAATTATAACGAATAAGACAAGGGCGTCTGTAGTCGACTAATTATTCTCCGGGTGATGGAATCTTTGATGAGTATGAAACTCCCTATAATTTTCTCAACAATTTTTTATTGAGACGAGGTACCGAATTTATTCAAACCTCTGACCTTCTGTTCGCTAACCCAAAGAACTACCGACTGGACTCTCTAGCGCTCAATTCTTAGATCTACTCGTTGATCGGAGTGATCCTGATACACGTATCAGTTAAGGCTCAAGTATCTAAGTGTGAAGGCCGTAATGTAGCCAAGCACCCACTTGGTTTGGCATCTCCTGGGTGTTGATGGCAACCATCTTGAAAGACGGAAGTGTCAGAAAGGTCATGACACTGCTAATAAAAGCGACTCTTACGGCTCTTGCCACATTTGGAAGTGTACATTTTGACTTATGCGACAAGGTGGTATTTTTGTTTCCTGGTCGGGTTTTTTTCACGCTTTGCATCTTTGCCTGCGCCTGTTCTCTTATTCAGCCTCAGTCATTCTTATTCATGATGTTAATTTTGCTTTTATAAAAATGTAGTTTCACGGAAAATATCATCTTGTAATTTCACTACATAATTATGTATATTTATCTCCATTTATCTGTCTCTTTATATTCCCTTTATCTTCTCGTTAAACTTTGTATTTTCTTTCTATACTTGAACTGCTAGTACACGTTATAGGAAAAACATACATCACACTTTAGAAATAAGATAAGATGAAACTTTGCGACCCATTCAAGGGCACAATGGTGGTTTGTACATGCAACACAAATAGTAGCAGTATGTACTATTAAACACTCCCAAACCTCTATTTACACTTATTAAAGATTTGCTACGATCTTGTTTCTGTATTTTTGTAGATACATAGTTGCAATTTACTTGGCGCGTGCAGCCCAAAGATGCAAATGCTTACTTCCAGTCCTGGGAGCATTGTGTATTTATTTCTGACTATGCTCCTGGGCAGGCTGATCAGTACTGGTGACATAATTAGGATTTGATCGCTAGCTAAACCAAAACTAGCATTATAAAAAATAAATCAATGTTGTACCGACCAAGTCATCTGGCATCCTAAAATAATAATTTTTTTAACGATAACCTAGAGTTTTCAAACCAATACAACTCATATTGTGAGAATACGTGTATAACGTTTAATCTGACTTTTAGGGGAGTCTATGTATCGACTTAAG
This sequence comes from Elysia chlorotica, assembly GCA_003991915.1. NCBI lineage: Eukaryota > Metazoa > Mollusca > Gastropoda > Plakobranchidae > Elysia > Elysia chlorotica. Next base: position 1,306,884 of record RQTK01000008.1, read on the forward strand.
CACCAAAATGGAAGTCTTTGTTTCGAACAGATGACTGACCAGCGTATTGACGACGCAATTGTGAAGCTAAATCCTGCAAGTCGTGGCACGCGTAACCTGTCTTAATTAGGGCTTGGAGTCGGTGGCAAAATGTTTGCTCGGGCTTTAGTGAGTTCTGCGAGAGTTTTGCGGGCTCGGAAATGCAACCCGAGAAAACAATAGAGGTGTCGCGTGGAGGGCGCTTAGCGAAAACACACAACCGGAAACTCGCGCGTTTATTTGAGAAGCAGAGGTTTATACCCTGGTCGGTCGGGACCTGGAAGGATTAGGTAGAGAGCTAGAGAGGCTGGGTAGAGATGCAGGTGGGGAGGGGCGCAAGGGCGGTGATGAGGGATGGGGTTATAAAAAAAATGTGGATGAAGTTTGATCCAAGCGTCTAAATGACCTCTCAGGGTTTGATACAGCAATTATATTTATTTAGTGGGTTTTCATTACTTGGATGACGCCCGATTGGTCAGTCAGTACTGTTTTGGACTAGCAAGCAGGAGGTCCGAGGTTTGAATCTCAGATAAGATGCCTGTTTCTGAGTGGATTGTTTGGGAAATCTAGTTGACGTAAAATGATTTGACTTGTTAAGTTAAAGAGGAAGAAGAAACCTTATGCCGCCAGTGTGAGTGTGCCACTGACCATAAATAAATAAATAAACAAACAATGGAATTAACGGCTATTTTGAAGGGGTTTTTTGCAACACTATTATTGATATTACAATTTAAATTTAAAAAATAGGCAATACGTAGGGATGGCAGAATATAATAAATTGGACATAATATTATTCTTCAGATGTTGCTTCTTGGTAATTTTGTATTAATTCGTTAATTTAGCAGGTATTGCAGTGATTGTGCTTTGGGCAATTCAACGCGCAGTCAAGTTAATTGAAATGCCTTTCAGCGCACTAAAAAAATATTAGGCTATAAAAAAAAGTAATATTGTTCTCGTAGCTATAAAAATAATTTATATCCATCTATAGAGACGACGAGTTTTCCACTGAAGCCAAACACTGCTCCCAGTTGTTGGGGGGTCGAACCTTGAGTGTTCTAAGTCCAAAACGACATAACTATAAAAACGTCCTTCTTTACTGTGTGAGAAATTGGAGATGTTTAAACAAAGCAACCAACTCAACTAAACATAAAAAAATGCAATTTTGAAATACAATTCTACATGCTTAAGCCCACGTTGTCCAATGATATCTCGTTACGTTTCCTAAATGTATCAAAAGAACGAACTGCGTGTCTAAGATTGATAAGGTGGTATTTCTATTGCTTAGACTCATCATTTGGGATCAAAATGTAGTTACCCTTAGAGCCCGAAACATCGAGAACTGGGCAGTCACACGTGCAAACATACTGCGTGGTACTGTGAGTGACGGAAATAGGCAAGGAAAGGGGAACACCGTACTGCGTTCCTGTGAAAAGACGCGTATGTTTCAAATGCCTTGCAGGTGTCCACAATACGCATGCGCGCCCATGACTGAGTGACAGTGCAGAGGAAATCCGGTGGTCTTGCCTGGATATGGCGATACGTCAATATCATTGGGCAAGCTTAGGCCTAAATTTCCGAAAACTTTCTGATAAATAGTAATCATTCTTTTCCATATTTTTTTTTCTTTTCAATACCCCTGTTTATGATTTTTTTTTCATTGTGCACGTTGTTCCTTTTGTTTCCCTTGTCAATAAGAATCATATTGTGTGTTTATGTCTATTTTTTATGTTACATTTTAGTCCATATTCATGTATCATGTAAGAAATTTAAATTCAAATTTTATGTTAATTATTTCTCTTGTATACTTGTGTGAAAGACGTGGAAAGCAGATAATGTGTATGATTGTCATTAATTTTATTGCTGCTTTCTTTTTAATACAACCAAGGAGATGTTGTTTGTTTGTTTATTATATTTTTTCGTGTTCCAAAACCAATGTTTTATTCTATTCTTTAAAAACATGTAATATTAATTGCAGATAGACGGAATAGTTTCTTTACCATGAATAAAGTCCAACATAAATTAATTGTTTTCTTTTTCTTCAAGCAAATTATCTTTGTCATGAAAGCCTGTCTCTTTCAGGTATATAGCTTGAAGTGGGATAGAACTTCAGAATATAAATATTTGTTTTTACTCGAAGGCTTTAGCGATTGTTTCATAGGATTTATGAACTAATTGCTTAGGCCCCTTCCTACTTTTCTGTAGATTTAGTATTTATATCGAAGTCCTATTTAACCTTACATGGATTCCGGGGTTAAAAAAATACGTATATTCTATATAGTGCGTTTAATTCGAAAATTGCAAGTATAATTAGTCTACTTTCACAGTGACAACAAAATAAAGAGAAGTAAAGAAAAAAACAGAAAAAAAACAGTGTGTTCTTTGAGAGACACATCTTTGTTTTTCCTATTCTATGGAGCGCCCATACAAAAACTGCATCTGTTGTATTTGTTTGCCGTTGTTGTTATTGTTGTTTGTTTGTTGTTGTTTTTTTTTGGTCGTGTATTTTTCTTGAGGGGGCACTTCTCTTTGTAAACAATTCCATTTAGCAGCCGTTTACTTCTATATAACGTAAACCAGTGTCACAAGATCTATTCAAACCCTCGAGAGTTTAGACATACTCCATATTGCTAATTTGCTATAAGCACAACAGCGATAGCTTGGCTGGACTTTTCCTCACCAGCGGAACGGGAACCCAATCTTTTAGCGCATGCGCATGTAATCGTTTACACGAGCCGAAGGGGTCATCGAGATGAAGATGCCGGAAGCTATGGAACCAACTATGATAGATAGTGTTTCTTTCAATGATTTGCTTCCCCTGAAAGGGTCATAATTTCGCCTCGCAATAATGGCTTTCTCGTGGTTGTTGGATCTCTACATAGTGTAGTCGTTTATGCTCCAGACTTAGTTTTATTTCTTCACCGTCCCGCCCATTAGAAGCAATACTGAGTGGAGATGAGAGAAAGAGTCTGCTCCCCATTATGGTGTGATAACATACATAAACGGAACGGGCACGAAATCAAATCACGATGATAACCTTACAGATTTTTCACATTGCTCCCAAAGAGAGGTTAAAAGCTGTATGCTGAGATCGGAAAGACGGATAGTGATACTAAGAGTGCCCCGTTTTTATCAGCGTGGTTAACAACATAATGGGTGGGGCAAAGTTTCGGCAGAAAGGGACGTTAATAATAATATTGTGTTTTGGTGCTGCCATGAATAGTTAACTGGCAAGACATAAAAAGATGAAGGGAGATGTTAGCAGATGAACCTTGAAAATCAAGTAGATCTATAAAAGACAAAAATACAAACACAAAAATGATTATTGTTTCTGTGTTCCTTTAGAGAATGAAGAAATCATTATTCTTTTGGAGAGGAGTTTAAACCAAATGTAGACCAGTTGGAACAATAATAATTCAATATAAAAATAGCAAGCGATTAGAACTGAAATTTAGATACATGTGCAAACTTACTATACATGTATAATTATAGTAAATTATTCAAGGTCATATTTTATTTAGTTATCAGCTGTCATACTCATTTCTAAACTTGAACATAATAGTGTTTTATTAATTGTGATTTCACACTCAAAACATATTTAATGATGTTAAAAAAGAATATAAAAGCTGTTGGATTTATAATATGTCCATATACACAAAACTTTGTTAGATTTAATGTATTTTAAAAGGTACTTTAGTTTAAGGTAAATGAGGCGCTGCGGGTGTAAAGCTTTTATTATACAAACACCATTCGTTAGCAAGACAATAGTAGTTTAAAGGTAAAGTAATACTAGTACTCTGGAATCATGATACACTTTCTACACATTAATGGGGTGCGCCCTAAAGGCTCTTCATTGAGAACCTTAGAAGAGTTAAATAAGGAGAGCATTTCACTCTCTTCGACTTAGATGTTACTGCATATTTTGATAAAGTCATAACAATAATTATATAGTACTGCCGATGAAAAAAGATTTTGATTGTTCGTTGCAACAGATAATTTTTGTCAAGTTTAATTCAGTATAACTGGAGTCACAAGAAGGCACAGTCTATGTGAAGGGACAGTTGAGATTTGAATGCGGATCTTTTTTCTTCGTGGTGCAAATCCTTAACCGTTAGTTACAGGCTCTCCCGTTTGACCAGGTATCCATGATTCAATTGAATGTCCTTTTAATTGTCAGTACAGTGCCCCGCCCACCGAGTTGTCGTGTCTATCATTTTAAAACCAAACATATCTCTCATTTAGAAACCTTCTTCTATAGTTCCAAATAATCTTGAAAGGAGACGGAAATACTACCATAGATTCGAACCTTGGACATCCTATTTACCAGCCTAGAGCACATAACGACTGATTCATTGACAACCCTCACTTTAAAAATCTCAGATGACTTAACTTTTACACGCGCTTGTATTAACTCAATCAAAAAGCTCGGTATCCAAGTTTGTCTTTCAAGTTTGAATTAAATCTCAACATTTTATATATCTGCAGATCGATTGACAGCAAAAGACTACTTTCACAGTGACAACAAAATAAAGAGAAGTAAAGAAAAAAACAGAAAAAAAACAGTGTGTTCTTTGAGAGACACATCTTTGTTTTTCCTATTCTATGGAGCGCCCATACAAAAACTGCATCTGTTGTATTTGTTTGCCGTTGTTGTTATTGTTGTTTGTTTGTTGTTGTTTTTTTTTGGTCGTGTATTTTTCTTGAGGGGGTACTTCTCTTTGTAAACAATTCCATTTAGCAGCCGTTTACTTCTATATAACGTAAACCAGTGTCACAAGATCTATTCAAACCCTCGAGAGTTTAGACATACTCCATATTGCTAATTTGCTATAAGCACAACAGCGATAGCTTGGCCGGACTTGTACTCACCAGCGGAACAGGAACCCAATCTTTTAGCGCATGCGCATGTAATCGTTTACACGAGCCGAAGGGGTCATCGAGATGAAGATGCCGGAAGCTATGGAACCAACTATGATAGATAGTGTTTCTTTCAATGATTTGCTTCCCCTGAAAGGGTCATAATTTCGCCTCGCAATAATGGCTTTCTCGTGGTTGTTGGATCTCTACATAGTGCTAGTGTAGTCGTTTATGCTCCAGACTTAGTTTTATTTCTTCGCCGTCCCGCCCATTAGAAGCACGACTGAGTAGAGATGAGAGAAAAAGCCTGCTCCCCATTATGGTGTGATAACATACATAAACGGAACGGGCACGAAATCAAATCACGATGATAACCCTACAGATTTTTCACATTGCTCCCAAAGAGAGGTTAAAAGCTGTGTGCTGAGATCGGAAAGATGGATAGTGATACTAAGAGTGCCCCATTTTTTTATCAGCGTGGTTAACAACATAATGGATGGGGCAAAGTTTCGGCAGAAAGGGATGTTAATAATAACATTGTGTTTTGGTGCTGCTATGAATAGTTAACTGGCAAGACATAAAAAGATGAAGGGAGATGTTAGCAGATGAACCCTGAAAATCAAGTAGATCTATAATAGACAAAAATACAAACACAAAAATGATTATTTTTTCTGTGTTCCTTAGGGAATAAAGACATCGTTATTCTTTTGGAGAGGTGTTTATAAGAAATGTAAACCAGCTTGAACAATAATTATTCAATATAAAAATAGAAAGCTAATGCTCATAGGAGTGAAATTTAGTTACACATGCAAACTTATTATACATGCTTATAGTAAATTATGCAAAGTCATATCACTCACGAAACATACTTAATGGTGTAAAAAAATACCAAAATCTGCTGTATCAATAATATCTCCAAATAAAGGGAACTTGGTTATATTTATTTTAAGAGGGGTCTTGTTTTAAGACGGATAAGGCGTTGCGGATGTACATATTTTATTTTATAAAATCCATTCGTTAGCAAGACGAAAGTAGCTTCAAGGTGAAATAGTAATAATACTCAGGAATTATGATACACTTTGTACACATTAACGGGGTGCGTTCTTTATGCTCTACATGGAAAACTTTAAAAGAGTTAAATAAGTAGATAACTTGGATTTCTTCGGCTTAAATGTTATTACATCGTTGGAAGAAAGTTATAATAATAATAATTATATTATTACTGACGATGAAAAAAGATGTTGATTGGCCTTTGAAAAAGGTAATTTTATTTCAGTAAAAAATGGAGTCATAAGAAGGCACAGTCTATGTGAAGGGACAGTTGAGATTTGAATGCGGATCTTTTTTCTTCGTGGTGCAAATCCTTAACCGTTAGTTGCAGACTCTCCCTCTTTACCAGGTACCCATCATTCAATCAAAGGTCCTTTTAATTGCCAGTACAGGGCCCCGCCCACCGAGTTGTCGCGTTAATCATTAAATGATTATAACTTAAATAGATTAAATTTTTATAAACAAACAGATCTCTCATTTAGCTAACTTCTTCTATAGTTCCAAAGAATCTTGAAAGGAGACGGGAATACTACCATAGATTCGAACCTTGGGCATCCTATTTACCAGCCTAGAGCACATACCGACTGATTCATTGACAACCCTCACTTAAAATTTCTTAGGTGACTTAACTTTTACACGCGCTTGTATTAACTCAATCAAAAATCTCGGTATCCAAGCCTGTCTTTCAAGTTTGATTTAAATCTCAACATTTTATATATCTGTAGATCGATTGACAGCAAAAGCAACCCGTATCTTTGATCTTTAATAGACTTGTTACACGGAAGAGAAATCCAGGTGAGAGTAAGATAAACTTGTTGGTTTAAGTACCATGCCGAAAGCTGTTAGTGACCTCCCCTTAGGTGTCGCGGCGAATTATCTCCCCTCTCTAATTAGACCGTCTGGACTGTGGTAGAGAGACTTCCGGTCCGAGATGCCCGTAAGCCGTAACTATAGCCGTTTGTCTACTAGATCTAGCATCAAATGGCAATTTTGATTTTTTTTCAAGTAGGGGTAGGCTTTTGGCTTTAACTTTGATTGTTGTATTGGGTAAGTCAATCTGTTATTTAGTGAACTTTCTAAGGAGCGCGGGAAAGGAAAGGGGGGGGGGGTGGAAGAGAGAGACCAAGCAGGTGGCGTGAATGGCGAGAGGGAGGTGTGTCTGTTTTTCCAATGATTAGTAGTTTAGGCCGCCCTCAGTTAGCCGCCAATCTCAAAGCTCCGATACAAAATTAAGATGTACAATGACGTTTATCTGACAAAGGGGGTAAGATCTGATAGCTTACTCGGTAGACAACTTACTATACTTACCAGCATACGGTCCACTTTTGGATTTTCAACTGGTGCTTCGTAAATTTGATTCTTCAGAAACAGCCACCATTTTCCATTAAGATTGTGAGGCAAATCTAGCGGGCGGTTTCGCAATCTTTTTTTTCTTTTCTTTTCGATGCTTACTCTTTCGAAAATAAAACAAAAAACGTTTAATTCACAACGTGCCTTTTTAGTTTAACGTTGTTATAAAAAATAACACGGCTGTCCAATTCTATTCTTTAACAATTTGCCTCGCTTTTTTTTTCAATCTATGTCCATTTCTTTCCTTTGAAATCAATATAAAACTTCTTATATGTCTTATCTGGTAAATACGTTTTAAAACAGATATAACAAATAGATCACATTTAATGTAGATCTAGTTATTATTAATCCCATTAACCATCATGACCAACACATATATTGTAGATGAGTAAACAAAAGCAAGCTGCAAAGAAAAAAAATGGAACATAATAATAGCGACGTTCCTGTTTTAACACCGTCATTAATTTGTGTAGGTCTAAGCTTTGGATTTTCCCAAGCAGATATTTCATGTAGAGGTATTATAAATCCCTTTATTCTTATACCTACTGTTTTGTTTTCAAGCAGAAGTTAGGTTTTAAAAAGCTGTAAAAGCCTGTAATATCCCATATATTTATATACTTTGATATCATCCGAGTAGGTCTGTTTTTAAGAAATTTATAGTCTTTTCTGGTCTTGTCATATCATGTTGTTGTTGTTATTTTCGTTTTAACAAAGAGGATCGTTTAAAAGAAATTAAAGCTTATAATTACGTGGCCTCTCTCATCCAAGATTTAAAAGGCCCCGCGCTATCTTCAAAGGTCCCCTTTAGACCATTTAATGATACCCAAGAATTAAATCGTAGATAAAACATGTGTATTAGGCTAGGATACACGATGAAGAAAGCTATTTATTTAACTTTATCACCAAGTAGTAATCCACTGTTTAGTAAAAAGTTTTCCATATGTTAATATCGTTTAATGTATAAGCCCCGATATTTTTAGCAAGTAAAAGGGCATTATCATTTTTAGAGTTTTTGTAGAATGCTTTACATGTAGATCTTTCATGTAATATGCCACATACGATTCATACATTCTCAAGCCATTCCTTCAGCTGATCTCTTATCATCTGGGGACGTTAAGGCTTTTACTTCTAATACTACAAGTAAGACCTTTAGCTTTCAAGTTCCTTTGACAAGTGCCTTTGCGCTTTATGGCAAATCCTTTGTTCCTTAAAGTGGCTTTGAGGGGGACTTAGGAGACGGGACACAATAGTAGAAAACAGTGTTACGTTATAAAATAAATTCTTGTGGGCGCGCCGCCTCTTCTAATCAATGAGATCTTCGTGCGAGAGCAAATTGGTCACTTAGATTGATTGTATCGCGCGAGAATGGAAAGGGTCCGTCTCTCTACAGCCCACAGAGACTGCAGGCACTCTGCCTCAGGCGACCTCAGGGTTACCTGGCACAACATGAATAGTACAGTGGACTGTCGCGATAGGTGCTAGAACACTTTATACGTGTACTTCTCTTATGTTTGTCTCTCTCTCTGTCTTTCACTCTCTCCCACTCACTCTTTCTCTCTCCATGTGACTTTCTCTATCTCTCTTTCGCTCTCTCTCTCTCTCTCACTCCCACTCACTCTTTCTCTCTCCTTATGACTTTCTCTCTCATCTATCCTCTTTCTCTCTTTCGTTCACTCTCTCTCTCTCTCTCGCTCTAGCTCTTCCTGTTTCACTCTCTCCCTGTCTCTCTTTTCTTTTCTCCTCTATGTCCTCTCTCTCTCACTGTTCCTCTCTGTCCATCTCTCTCTCTCTCTCTCTCTCTCTCTCTCTCTCTCTCTATTGAGACCCGTCCAGAATATAGCCTATATATAGCTAACGTTGTACGTCAAACCAATTCAGCGGAACTCAACTTTATCTCTTATATATATTCATACTTTTCATCTTTCCCTTTTAACTATATATCTTTCACAGGAGAAAGACCAGAAGTGTAGAAGTGTCTACATGACTGATTTCCCAGTTTGATAGAAATCTCACCGTCAGTATTTACTTTAATCACTCAAAAACCTGTCTTATTAACTCCACTCTATTGTCATAAAATGATGGCGTAGTAACACCTTCACATAATTGTTGAAAACTAAATCCAAGCTCATACGACCAAATGCGACCTAGCCTCCCTCCAAGCTAATGAGACATCATGTTTCTAGACCAAGTTCCTGTTTGAGCTCCAGATATTTTTTTATCAGATCTATCACCATAATGGCGTTTGAATACCTCCAATACGCTTACTATGGAATAAAATATAGATGCTGCTTATGAATCCGATAATAAAGTTGGGGAGAATAATTCAATTTCAAGCGCTGATCCGGAAATTCCAAGTCTATATCTAAAACAAGAGACTTAATATCGTGCATATTTCTTGAAACTATGCATCTTGATTCATCAAATAAGACTTTTCGTCTAGAGCCATACTATTTTTTTCGCTTTAGTTTGTAGTTATTCTTAAGATAGGTAAAAATATTAACAACAAAAAACTTGACTCCTCTTTCAAACATTTTATTTTTACTGCAGACAGTTATTTTTTAACCAAGTTCTCACGCAATGCTGAAATATTAATGGGCACCTGGAAATAGCTTATCGTGATCGGAATTCAAGATGCACCACTGCACATCCCAATACGTTTTATAGAGCCTTAATGATAGTGAGTGAACTAATGCGGTAGCCTTAAGATTTGAACTTTAGGTTAAAGTCAAGGTATAAATTACCATCTGGCACCCTCTAAAGTACTTTAGTGGTTATGTCAGGTAGACCTTACTAATTGATTGATTAACATTTCCATGTTAGTCCGTTAAGGTTCCAAGGTATACTCTTTCGTAATCTCTTATTAGTTTCACGTCTCTTAAGTTGCTTAAGGATTCCTTTTAAAAGTTTTAATAATAGATTTCGGAAGCCTCTTTTTCTGTTTCAAATTATAGCCTGCGTTGACCAAAAAATAAGTTCATGATTTAAAATAAAAATGATGAGAGAAACACTTTGTATGGCCTCTAATTACACGAAAAAGATAGTGCGACATTAAGCACAAAGTCATTGTAATGACAGAGCTCTGTGACTTGCCCCTGTTAATTTTTGTGTGTGTAATATTTCTCTTTACTTTTAAAAAGTTCAAAACTAGGATGACGACGAAGGTGATTTTGTTAATTATAACAATAACACAAGGAATAACAAGAGTAATAAGAACAACGACGGCAAGGACAGAGGAATAACATTTTACAACAATGGAAGAAGATAAGTAAAAGTAAGAGCAAAACAAAAAAGGGTGGGGGGAAAAAGCAAGGATAAGCTAAGAAGCACTTTGGCTTTGAATGCTAACACTTCTCGTAATCTCTCAGATGCCCATTATCTATTTCGTAACGTGTTGATTATAGACTTCTGGCCAGTTCTGGAAGATCTATTTCTTTCGACTTTTCTAAGTAGTCTTTTTTTTTTTTTATAAACCTGGGCTGAGAGGGTTTGAGTAAGTTCGGGGAGAAAAGAACCTTTCTCAAAGCTGGTTCGCTGAGAAAAGAGCCTTTATCAAAGCTTTTTCGGTGAGAAAAGAGCATTTATCAAATCTGGGATCCAGTTTAGGATCAGCTTGCCACAAGCTGCACATTACGGCTGATCTCCGATAGACAATGCTGCCAACTCAACCAACCATAAAAAGTGTTCATGTTTAGGCTAAAAGATACAGAATTTGCGAGCATACGATACACTTTTTTGTTGCTGTTGTTTTGTTTTTGTTTTTTTGTTTTTTATTTTTGTTTTTTTGTTGCTTTTTTTCTGGGGGGTTTTGTTTTGTTTTGTTTTGCCATGTACGTTACTTTTTGAATCAAGGGAAAAGTGGAATGGCCAAAATGTCTAAATTAAAGGTAAAAATTTAAAAAGAGAGGGGGGGGGAGGAAGGGAGAGAGGGGTGAGAGGAACTTTGATTATTCAGTAATAGAAATTTTAAAAATTGTTAATCAACCAATCCTGGAGCATTTATGAGATATGCCAAAAAATCTTCATGTAAAAGAGAACAGGGAGAAAATCCATAAAGGCTTCGTAAATTCAAGAGGCTCACACTCAGGAGGACGTCTCAGCGCCTCAAGCTCGAATTAATTGATCTGGTGCCCATTTCTCATGGAGACCAGCAACACCAAAAGCCGAGGCTATTCCTAAAGATTTGCATAAATTTAGTTACTAAGCCCAGTGCAAATGTCCATTTCTAATACCCTTTACAAGGCGTGCCAAGTTCGTCAGACTGTTATTATTGATTGAGCCTGCAGGTAAAGTGAATGGATGGTTGTTTAGTCGATTTGATTCTTATAGTGTAACATCATCATCAACAAGACTATATCCGAACGCCGGACGGTCCGCAAAACGAAGGTCTGACAATTATTGTACGTGCTGCCACACAAGGACGGAGTGGGGATTTGAGGACTTCTCTCTTAGCCGGTCACGTAAAACTAATTGTACATATTTTATAGACCCAACAAATAGAGAACAGAATTCTGCCAAGTGTCTCCTCCATTTGGGAGGGGAGGTGGTGGGCCCTGGGGTAGAGCATCGTCTTCTGACACCAGGACGTCCGTGGTTCGAGCACTGGCGATTTCTCTCTTTACTGGTTGGGTCGGTGTCAGTGTAATGTTACCGGCTGAGACAAAAGTCATGGTAACCCAAAAGTCATGTGTTGCAGCACACAAATTGTCAAACGTCAGTCTTTGGACCCGTCCATTATAACCTCTATAGGGCTAATGTTGGACGTTAAACTATTTTAAAACTCAACTGGCTCCTCCATTTTGATTCGACTGCAGGGGGAACTAACAGATTAAATGGAATACAGAATGATTAACAGTGTCACTTTTAAATTTGTTTCTTAGATTTAATAATCATTTCTGACATTATTACTGTATTCGTACAAGCGCAGAGACTTGAAAACTTGCTGAGTATGAATCCATTGTGTTACTTTGCATGTATATAATACTCATTGAGCTCAATTCATAAATAAAATAGAGCTTAGCTTTGTGGCCATTTTAATGGTCAGTTATAAAAAGAAAAGTTTTAAATACATCGTTAATTATTTGTCTCTTCAAATGTTACATACTTTTTATTGTAAGACTTTACGTGGAGATTTTCAATATTTCTTGACCTGACATGATGATGATGATGATGATGATGATGATGATGATGATGATGATGATGATGATGATGATGATGATGATGACCAAAAGATACAGAATTGGCGAACATACGACACACTTTTTTTTTCGTTGTTTTTTGTTTTGTTTTTTTGTTTTTTATTTTTTTTTTTTTGTTTTTTTCTGGGGGGTTTTGTTTTGTTGTTTTGCCATGTACGTTACATTTGGAATCAAGGGAATACGTGAAACGGCCAAAATGTCTAAATTAAAGGTAAAAATTTAAAAAGAGAGAGGGGGGGGGAGGGAGAGAGGGGTGAGAGAAACTTAGATTATTTAGTCATTGAAATTTTTAAAAATGTTAATCAACGAATTCTGGAACATTTCTGAGGTATGCCACACAAAAAAAGTCAGTGGAAAAGAGAACGGAGAGAAAATACATAAAGACTTCGCAAATTCAAGAGGCTTACACTCAGGAGGACGTCTCAGCGCCTCAAGCTCGAATTAATTGATCTGGTGCCCATTTCTCATGGAGACCGGCAACACCAAAAGCCGAGGCTAGTCCTAAAGATTTGCATAAATTTAGATACTAAGCCCAGTGCAAATGTCCATTTCTAATACCCTTTACAAGGCGTGCCAATTTCGTCAAACTGTTATTATTGATTGAGCCTGCAGGTAAAGTGCCTGGATGGTTGTTTAGTCGATTTGATTCTTATAGTGTAACATCATCATCAACAAGACTATATCCGGACGGTCCGCAAAACGAAAGTCTGACAATTATTTTACGTGCTGCTACACGGAGACAGAGTGGGGATTTGAGGAATTTCGTCTTAGCCGGCCACATTAAAATAAATGTACAGGTTTTATGGACCCAACAAATAGAGGACGAAATTTTGCCAAGGTGCTTCTCCATCTGGGAGGGGAGGTCCGTGGTTCGAACATGAAAAGTGTGTTGAGCCACGTTTCCCAGATCTTCACACCCGATATTTTGACGACTCGGTAATAGAATTTGACATTTACCAAAACCTTAAATGAAGTTTGTCCTTGCATGTACATCGATGGGGGCGGGGGGTCAGTAGAGAGTCACTTTGTGAAATACATGCTGTCCATATCGCTGAAATGTCTTATAAAGTTTACGTTATCCAAACCTACATTTACACAAAAATCCTACACGCAGACGAAAAAAGAGGCGAGAGCCAACTGATCGTCGAAACGAGGACCTTCTGATCGTATTTCCAGAGCATAACCAACTATCGGGTTTCTTAACGCGTAAAATTGAGGTCTAGGTGGATAGAAGACATCACATAGAGTACACGTACTTAGTACAAAATTAAAACGTGTGTTTAGACGCCAGGCTAAGGAATAATAAAGAATATGCCATGTTGATAGCCTAAATCTACTTCCTCGGTGTAGTTATCACTTTACAGGTTTTATGCGTCGCAGCTATTGTGGTGTGAGTTTTTTTTTATGAGGCCCAAATGTCCTTCCGTGTGTGGAATAACCGAATATTCTTGTGCAAGAGTTACTTTTTTCTTTATTGAGATGTATACGATGTCTCCTAATTTTTGCGAGTTACAAACACATTGCATCAGTTTGATTTTTTAAAGATGTTTGCCACTACTAACAAGTTATAGACTTGGGGTAGAATACACAAACAAGACATAGCTTGCGCCTCATCGTAACAATATGAGAATAAGGTTTATGGCGGTACGTAAGCTACGTCATGTTTGTGCATTCTACCTCTAACCTTTCTAGTCATAAGGAGGTCGTCCCACTCACTGCTCAGACTGTCGTGTAGTTTCAGAGGATGGGCATGAATTTAAAGAGGTGCCACCAGTACTCAACGGGCAATTACTTGAGACAAAGCGGGACATAAGACTCAAAAAAGATCACCTACGTTAGTTTTACTTCAGAATACACCTAGGATATAGCCGTGGTCATTTTGGTGCCAGCGTAGACCTTGACGCAGGAACAAAGAAAAAATCCAATGCATCCCGATGACGTTTGCAAGGTGGGCATGGTAGACTCATAAGAAAACTTTCTCTGCGATTTTGCCTGTTAATGTTTAAGAAAGGGGAGGGGGTGAGAAAATAGGAAAGTCCCATGGTCGGAATCTTATCAGACACCATGGATACATGGGCGTAACTGGCATGTCACTATTAGAACCCTCGCGATAACGGTGCGGATAGCGAAAGTGATGACGATACTTAAGGCCGTCTAATTATAGCTCTATTCTAGACAACGGAGCCAATGAGCGATCAGAAAATCCCATGGCTACGGAATGCGGTCGCCTTGGGGTAGAACACCGGCTTTTGACACAGGAGGTCCGTGGTTCGAGCCCTGGAGATTTCTGCCCCTACTGTTGGGTCGGTGTCAGTCTAGTGTCATCGGCTTAGACAGGAGCCATGGTATCCCCGCTCTGCCTCGTGTGCGGCACCACATCAATTTGTCAGACGTCAGTCTTTGGCCCGTCTACAATATATATCCTATACAGGTCTGATGTTGGACGTTAAACCAACTCGACAACTACGGGTCATAATTGTGTCATCCGCTAAAGTCACGTAGATCGCAAAGCTTTTATACTTGGCCTGTGACGACAGCCAGACACTACAGACACTACAGACACCACAGACAGTCCGAGCTGGCAGCCTGCGACGCCAGACAGAGCCTGGGATGGTGTAACGTCTGACCACTGGTGACCAGGACCCAATGACGAGGTCAGCGAGGAGGCACAGGATGGTACAGGTTTAGGGGACCAGGAGGTGGGATTTACACCGCCAAAGAAAACACTGACAAGAGCAGATTTGAATACCCCAATGATTCTTCATTCGATTTCACGCTCATCTCAAGTTTCCACAGCCATCTCTACCCCTGTCACACATCGACAGGCAAGTCTGGTAAGATTTTCTTTCTGTCGGTCTCTGTCTCTTCATAATTATGTCTTTTTCTGTCACCCTCTCTCTATCTCTTTCTCTCTCTCTCTCTCTCTCTCTCTCTCTCTCTCTCCCTTTCTCCCCCTCTCTCTCTCTCTCTCTCTCTCTCTCTCTCTCGTATATCTCTCTGTCTCCATCTTTTTTTTTCACGATTCACATAAAGCGTCGATATACCCAGAGCCAACATAATACTAATAAAGCCTGTTGGTGAAAATTTCATACTACTCTCTTTTGTTATTTAAACATTTTGATTTTTTGTTTAGTCCGGCAACTCCAGTTGCTCCAAAAGCATGAAAAAGTATACGTTTCTAGGTGTCTCTTTCGTCTGATCGCCACCGTATATATTTCTGTTTCCTTTTTTGTCTGGCAAGATGCCCTCGTCTCTGTATTGCAAAGCAGGTGAGAATCTTACGCAAAGAAAAGTATTTGGGCCGGTACACGTTTTCTTACACTTTTTTCCTACATTTGTTCTCTTCCGTGACTTGTTATTTTGGCAGCTCTTTGATATTTACTTCTTCAGAAAACATAGAACGCTCATGCAAAACTCACCAAACATTACGTTTTCCTTTTTTTTCCTGACAGGGTGTCCCGGGGTACACAATGATACACCAAAAAAAAACGTAAAATAAGTATACATTTTCATACGCTGATTTTCAATAAAGTTTTACTCTTCTGTGGCTCCTTGTGCTGACAGCTCTGGTTATATGGTTCTTCATGAAACTCACCAAAGATCTCGAACCACGGACCTTATGCGTTTGAAGCCAATGCCCTACCTCGGAGCTACCGCGCCCCCACTCACCAAAGACTGTTTTTCCCTTTTTGCGTTTTCTGGCGGTAAGGACAGTCCCACAGTCCCAAAGTCCGACAGCCGGACAGTCGGACAGTTGGACAGTCAAGCAGCTCCCAGTGGCGATTATCTGGAGCCGTCACATCCTCTGTTTGCATTGGTCATCCGAGCGTGGTCTGGCTACCCACTGGTCAGGGACGGGTGGTCGCCAGACGCCCCATCTCTCTGGGAGTGGACCGGCTCGATTACTACTGACAAGATCTTTGATGATAACAATGGTCACTCTGTCATGACTTAACGTGCAAAATAAAATGAGAAGTTTCTTATTTTTCAATATACGAGTATTATATGAAAAAAAAATTAAAATTCCTTATTTTTTAATACATTATATGAAAAAAAAATTAAAAATTCCTTATTTTTTAATACAGTGTATGAAAAAGAAGTAATGATTAGTGATGAAAGGTGGAGCTGCGTTAAACTTAGATGGATATAGAAACTCTTATAAAAAGCCAACAAACTATGATGAAAGGGTGAGCTACATCAATTTTGACAATGGTGAATGAATGAAATCTAATAACAAACAATAAAACATTATAAAAGGCTAAGGGAGATTGGACCTGGGTGAATGTAGACAATCTTATACCGATCCACGAAATGATTAAGCAATACTGCATATTGCAAAGAAAAAAGCGTCGGAAAATGTGAATCAAGCAGAATAAAGCAAATCCTACAATCAAATCCTTTTTAGAAGATAATAATCAAAAGGGATAAATAATGAATAGTTTTGTAAAGAAAATAATAATAAATTATAAATGTACAAGAAATATACAAAATTATAGAGGATTCTACGAAATGTTCCAGCCATTAACGTAAAATCATTATTAATAATATCATCGTTCAAAAACCACACGGCATGGGATTTAAGTGTCCTAATTACTTTGTATAAAAACCCTTATTTTATGTTCTCCGAGATTTGTAGAAAGCGGATCCCAGTCTAAATGGTTAAACCATCGATTTAGAGCCAATATCTCTGTTAATCCACGCCAATACATTCTGTGTTACCATTTTGCATCAACGTTATCAATGTAAGAAAAATATCATTTCTTTGAATTTTACATTAAACCCAAGGCCTTTAAAGGCTCTATACGACATCAGATCTTCTAAAGTGACATATTTGGTTGGAAGTTCATGCAGATAAAGATTCGGATTTTTTATCCTCTGATTGAATGACATTTCTAAAATGGGTGTCATGTTGCGATCATTTCACTTTCAAGCTGTACGTGTATTATTATCTTATGTAAATCGTGTACTACACATCGTCTATAATTATGACAGTATTTTTATTTTTTAAAGTACATGATTGAGTATGATTTCATTTCTCGACGACTAGACTACACCTCCCTCTTTCATTCTCCCCCCTCTCTCTCTCTCTCAACCTCTCTCTCTCTCTCTCTCTCTCTCTCTCTCTCTCTCTCTCTCTCTCTCTCTCTCTCTCTCTCTCTCTCTCTCTCTCTCTCACTCCCTCCCTCTCTTTCTTTCTCTGTCTATCTATCTATATTTACTACTCTTTTTGTCTGTATTTGCCTTTGTATTTTACTGTACCTTTCATTCTCTCTTTGTCTTTCTACCCCTCTCTCTTTCTTTCCATATCACTCTCTCCTCCATTGCTTCTCTCTCTCTCTCTCTCTCTCTCTCTCTCTCTCTCTCTCTCTCTCTCTCTCCCCCCCCCTCTGCTCTTCTTTTATCAACCGATTGTCATTGATCTATCTATTAACAGATGAATTTATGTGACTTCTCATTTAGCCATCTACCTATCTATCTACCTATCCATCCATGTCTATCAATATAGGCCTATCCATTCATGATAGTCAATGCTTCTATGTTATAACCCACAGTCCACACTGATATTTAAACAAGAAACTAAATACATTAATTTTCAAAATACAATTACCTAACAGTGACCCTATTTCAGATTCCGCACGATTGACTCATCACTCATCTGAACTATTAAGTTTTACATTAAATTACTGAAAATCCGCGACTACCAGGCCCCGCTATTTTGAGACAGGGGGATCCATTTGAGACACACTGGCTAATTCCTCCGGGCCGGCATTAAGGATTCTCGGACCTTGGCGCCGGCCGGACATTGCTGGACAGCGGTCTCCATGGTCTTGCTGGTCTCCCTCATCTCCCGTTAGAGGCCTTGCGATCTACACGAAGATAAAGGATAACATAATCAAGTCACTTAGGGATGGGGATTTCCCGATCGCTCATTGGTTTCGTAAGTCTAGGATAGAGCTATGATTGGACACCGGTGTAGATTCCCCCACCTACCGTCTTCGTTTTTACTAAGTCCACCGTCATCGCAAGGCTTGAAACCCCCCACTGTCGCTTCCATTGAGTTGGCTCGGTGCTCAAAAACTAGATAGATTCTCGGCTTTCCGCGGCCGACAGATACTAATAACATCACCTCAATGGAATTTAGTTAAGCCTGGCGTGTCCGGTTGCGCCAGGGCAATGGTCAGTCTTTGTCGCCCTGGCTGCCCTGTCCTTGCGCTTGTCAACGCGAATCTCCAGGCCTGACGAGTGAGAGACTGGAGACTAGAAGACCCGTTTCACTAGTCCGCCGTCGCCGAGTTCGTAGAACCAGGGGGAGGAGGAGGGGGGCGGGGTATTTTTGTTATAAGAATGAGATTAGAAAGACTTTTTTTTAAAAATTCTACTTACATTAGTGAAGAAGCCAAAAAAAAGGCCAAACTTTTTTTTCCATTTTCTAAAACCAAAAGAGCTAAAAACAATTTTTTTTTATGGCGAATCTTTGGGGTTTTTTTTTCTTTCATTCACTGTAATGAAAAAGCAAAAAAAGGTCAAATGTTTGTTGTTGCTTTTGTTGTTGTTTGTTGTTGTTGTTGTTGTTGTTGTTGTTGTTGTTATTGTTGTTTAATATATAAATACACAATACATGTAAACCTTTTTTGTGGAGTGTGATCATATAATTATAAGATTTAGGGGTGAAGTCGACTATGCCTAGTTGTTTCAAGAGATTTGAATATTTACCTTAGTCTTACGGAATTTTTAGAACTAAAAGGGCTAATAGTGTTTTTGGTTTATATCAATATTATAATTATTGTTTTATATGTACACTAATTACTTAAAACACACTTTAATTTACTATTCACATCTAGTTTCAGCTGACATATATATTATTATCTGAGCCTAACTTACGTTATAAGGAGCTGAGTTTTAAATTTCGGATGTTAAAAAAGACTCACATTTATCAATTTAATGTCAGCCTTTTCTAAGTAGTTTTTGTCAGACAGGATTTACATAGTTAAGTTCTGTAAAGTCTCCTTCGTACAACACACGTATCGCAATCTGGATAACGACTGGTGAGTTCCATCTTGAATATTTGATGCAGAGAAAGATACCATTGGGATACGTTCAGCGCACAATGACCTGTCCTGATATTTACTAGAGAGAATGTTTAGTTAAATTTTTTATTGTTTCTCTCTCTCTCTCTCTCTCTCTCTCTCTCTCTCTCTCTCTCTCTCTCTCTCTCTCTCTCTCTCTCTCTCTCTCTCTCTCTCTCTCTCTCTCTCTCTCTCTCTCTCTCTCTCTCTCTCTCTCTCTCTCTCTCTCTTTCTCTCTCAGTCTCTCAATTTTCTTCTCTCCTTCTTTCACATCTGTTCTCCCGCTTTTTCTCTCCATCTACTTATCTTCCTATATAATATACCTATTTTTCAATTTTTGCTTTCTTTCTAAAACATAACTTTTTAAGCCCTAGCATCCACCTTTCCCCCTTGGTCTTATTCGCCTTTAACTATTTTCTTTCCATGACTTATGAGACACTGTCTTAACGAAAGGCAGCAAGGACCGAGTGGTGATAAGACCGAATAGCTTAATTATGCAAGAAATAGTTGATAAAGATCAAGTTAATAGGATAGGGCGAGCAGAGTGTTTATATTTTTCCAGTTCGATCCATCCATGCGTTAAAATCTGCGTCCCTGGATGTTGGCTCTGGTCAGGATCTAGTCAGAGTGATGGTTTAAAGCACTGGCACAAACTAACTTGCTTCACGCTTGTAGCGTGATTAACACGGGACAACAGTGGTGTAAGGGCATTGGAGAGAGAGATGGCGATTTACAATGGGGGTACTAGCTCCACGCGATTTACCAGGAGACGTCAGGAAGTAGAGAGTTAATGTAGGAGAAGATTTTCATTGTTAACATGTGGTGCTGGAGAGTCAAGTAGGTAGAGCTGGGTAAGCTATGCCGCTTGAATCTCAACCGTTGCTTATGAAGCGTCCTCGCTTGTGACTTTTAGGAGACTAAAATACATTATTAATCAATGATTTCTAGGTGAAAAAAATTACGATTTTACCAAAGGCGTAAGGATTCTAGGGTTTAAAGCAGTACAATATTTTGTACTAATGGAATGTTTAAATTGTTAACATTTCCGGAATCCAACCGAATCTTGAAAATAGTCAGTTGCGGTCCCAGAAAATAATAGTTATTAGAGAGAGAGAGAGAGTAAGAGTTAGAGACAGACAGACAGACAGACAGACAGACAGACAGACAGACAGACAGACAGACAGACAGACAGACAGACAGACAGACAGACAGACAGACAGACAGACAGACAGACAGACAGACAGACAGACAGACAGACAGAGACAGAGAGACCGAGACAGAGACAGAGATAGAGAGAGAGGGGGGAGATGAAGACAGAGACAGATAAGGAGAGAGAGAGAGAGAGAGAGAGAGAGAGAGAGAGAGAGATGCGCAGCTCATTTTCAGGATAGCGTTCCTCATGAGATGTATATGACATATTTAATGTAACATGTGTCGCTCACAAATAATGTTTAATCCCATCAGTGATGGATACGGTAAAGTACTGCTCCTACATTAAGCCCCTTCCAGCCCAAACTATTTAGCCATTGATTATCTGATTTAGATCTATGACAAAATAACGCGACTGATGTGTTGACACAAACTACCCATATAAGAAATCTGGACAAGGGAA
The DNA here is from genome assembly GCA_003991915.1 of Elysia chlorotica. Taxonomy (NCBI): domain Eukaryota; kingdom Metazoa; phylum Mollusca; class Gastropoda; family Plakobranchidae; genus Elysia; species Elysia chlorotica. Next base: position 1,328,030 of record RQTK01000008.1, read on the forward strand.
ACAAGGCGTGTCAACCTCGTTCTTCACGCCTAGGAAACACCAGAGAGCACCTCTCGACAGAAGGGGCTCTACTCTATACAAATCATTGCGCAACAGAGTTATCGGTCTTCACTCCTCTGCTCATTTTGGATGGGTTCGGAGTTGCGCCTTATGAATGCTATGATTATACACCGATTATGAAGTTTGAAATGAATGTTTATGGTTTAAAGACTTTACCTTTTTACAATTTTCAGGCATGTTTTATGAAATATTAAGATACAATGTATATATACTCGTACAAGGCGATATGAATTATTACATGCAGTGTATATATACACTGCATGTAATAATTCATATCGCTTGTCTTTTGTAGGCTGGTCCACCAATGTGTGTCCTAAGTTTAGACATGTATTACGTGTAGCTTCAAACTAAGTGAAGCAGGTATCATGTTTTGTTGTTGTTGTTGTTGTTGGTGTTGTTGTTGTTGTTGTTGTTGTTGTTAGTGTTGTTGTTTTGTTGTTGATAATTTTGGTTTGGTTTTGGTTTTATTTATTTTTTGTTTTCTCCGCATGCTTTACATGCAAATATTATTTTGTTGTATTACGTCATTGATGAGAGAAAATGGAATACAAAGGTGTGATCTTTTTTCCAACCTTGTCCTACCCAACAATGCAGCATACGGCATATATTTTCTATTTTAGCCTGAAGGGCAATCGAACAAACTCGCCAAACAATTCTAATTCTCATAATTTCGGGAAACGGCGCCATTTAACTTTACCCTTCTACACAATGGACATTGTCAGAGATAGATAGATGCCACTGTCCAGGAGAAGCCTATATATTTTACGTTAATTACAACCCTCATTGATCTGGCGACAGTGGGTTCTTCTCTGCTCTTAGCGCAAGCTCAACCCGCCGGAAGTTTGTATTTTTTCGTGAGCGTCCTTTACACAAGTACCGATATCCGCCCGTACTGTCACAGCGCTGAATTTACTAGAACTTAGAGTGGTCCCAGCGGAAGATTAATGCGAGATTAATGCTTGTGACCCGGGTCAGACAGTTCTCTTAATCGACGCTAAACCTAAGGCGGAGTTAGCACGCAATGCTCGGGGGATTCCGCCTCCAAATTCCGGACATTTTCGGCGACGTCCCTACCTTCGCACATCTGTGGTTATTGGATTAGGGGATCGGTGTCAAGGGGAGAGAACAAGGGTGTGTGACCTCACCCGAGCCCCATCGTTGACATAAACTGGAGTAGCCTGCCCTCTAAAACGCCCCACAGTATGAGCCCTGGGTCTCACATCCTCGCCAATCGTCGTCCATTTTTGTTCCCGATTACGCATCTCTACCCTGATTTCGATCTCTCCCCTTGTTTGGATTAATGCGGTGACGTGGCCCCGTTTACTGGTCGTCCGGAAAGACATGTAATGCTCTGTCCGCCATCCACAACTGGTGCGCTGTAGAGACCGCGGATTCTGACAGAAAGTAAAGAAAGAGTTTGATATTAGCGAAGCTTTACTTGCCATAGGACCACGCCCTGGTGGTTAGAGGGTACGACACGACCTGGTTCTTACATGTACAAAGTGAACGTATTCGCCCCTTTATTAATGTACAAAGTGATGCATGCTAGAAAAACGTCGGCTATTTTTCTGGAATGCTGCGGAATTTCAAATTCTTGTTTTTTTTTTAATCAAATGGTACACTCATGAAGCTGAAGTTTCCCACCTGACCACTCCCCCAAAAAATATAGTTTATAATAAACAATCGCAATTCAAACTCGCCTTCGTAGGATAACAATGCGCTTTGATTTTTTTTCCACAAAAGGTGCCATTATTATGAGCACTTTTAGAATTTTGATTTCCAGCTCTCTCACCTATTATCGTAACCGGTATCATTTACCTACTCAAGTATATTTAGAAACTTTGATCATTTTTTTTTCAACTCTGACATTGTGAAAATTGAGCCTTATCACTCAGAGCTTGTTGCTGGACCAAATGGATGAGCAGTTACTAATCCCAAACATAGTAACTATGTGGGTGGTGATAACGGTTGTTGCTTTTTTTAATATTGTTTTTATTTGTGTGTTTTCATGTTGTTTAGTATTTTTAACCATATTGGGTAAATAAATTTCGTTCCTAAAGGTGGATTGGTGTGAATTATATGCCAAGACAAAAGTCCTGGTATCCCCGATTTGTCTTTTTGTGGCAGCACGTAAAATTTCCAGACAATAGTCTTGTGACCCTTCCGCGATATAACCTAGTTGCTCACGTTGGGTGTAAAGAATTCGACCGACCAACCAGTCAACTCTATTAATTTTTATTTTGTTTTACCATTCGGAAGAAGAGGCTGTTCTATCCTTTTATAGTTTCCCAGGTGTACCAATTCAATATACGTTGGGAGACTGCGAGAATGCGTCTTTGGTTTATGGCAAAGATTCTAGTGATAAATCAGATAATTGTTCATTAAGCTCTTTAATGGGTTTTTATTTCAGCTGCTAACCATAGAGTGCTTGAAATCACATCTCGTTTGAGAAGCTACTTCATAATTATTGAAAATGGAAAGACTCTCATTAAATCCAAATGAATAATTATGTACTCCATTATATGTAGTTACTTCCCGCGTGAATAAAACATGGCCTGGAGGAAATGTTTGATTTATATTTATTACTGTGGTTTTTGCAATTACGATTATGATCCCATTCCTTTTGCATTTAAATATTTTGGTGTCAATAAAATTCAAATCCGCCCCTCGTTTTAGAGAACAGTGAACTAATTTTCAAAGCTTCTTAAAGAATGTGTGTAGTTCTACATTCCAAGAACAGCATGATGGTTGATGTGAGCTAAGAGATCATACTTTAAGGTTCTGGGCCATAAAAAAACAGCTGTTATCTTGAGTTTTCATCTTGTCAAAAGGTTTTGTCGATGGGTGTCTTGTAATCCAGATATGCAGAGCTTCTTCAAGAGTCGTGGGTAGTGCTGCTTATGGAGGGTTGGGAGGTCCAAGTGAAGCGAATGATTATAATTATCGCCATAATCTGCGCATCACTGCTACTACAATATACAATATTCTAATCAGATTCTTCCTTGATAGGACTAGGAGGTTTTCGAAATAAGAGCACCAAAGGGAACACCCATAGAGGGGCCCTACACCATACGGAAGGGAGAAGCAGGTCTGGTATCGACAGGTGTTGTCATTTTGATTGGTTCTATGAAACTTTGGTTTGATTCACCGAACACAGTAGAAATGGTCGAAATTTTCTTTGGTTTAAAGCGGTTTGGAATATTGTGGTTATTTAATAAATAGTGTAGATGTATTTGAATTTGAAGAATTTGAATTCTCATCGATTAATGCGCTCAGAAATTGCTAACTCTGAACTGCGACCGGAGAGTGGTTAGCACCTACGAAGAAACGGAGAGGGTTTGGGGGGGGGGGGGGGGGGGGAGGACGAAGAGACAGAGAGAGAGAGCGTGAGAGAGAGAGGTGATAGACGAGAGAGGAAGAGACAGAAGGAGAGATAAGAGAGAGGGGGAGATAGAGAGCTTAGAGAGAGGGCGGAAGAGAGGGGGAAAGAGTGAGAGGAATAGAGATCTTTGAGAGGGGGAGAGATATAGGAGAGAGAAGGGAGGGAGAGGAAGAGATATAAGAGAGAGAGATGATGAGAGATGGGGAGAAAGAGAGGGATAGAAAAAATGGGTGAGGAGGAGAGAGAAAGAGAGGGATAGAAAAAATGGGTGAGGAGGAGAGAGAAAGAGAGATAAAAGAGAGAGATCGAAAGATAAAAGAAAGAGGATGACAGAGGTGGAAACAGAGAGAGAGAGAGGGATAGGGAGATGTGAGGGGCTGAGAGAGATAAGAGAGAGGGCAAGGCATGAGGACAGGAGAGATAGAGACAGACAGATAGACAGAGAAACGTGCCGATCCCGTATTCGGTCCCCTTCTACAATCAAAGAAGGCACAAAAAAGAGTGATAAAAAGGGGAATATTTTATTCTTTTCATTGTTGTTTGTGGGTAGTTTGCTACTTTATTTTTGATTGGTCAGGAAATAAAAGGAAGTACGTACTATTATCAAGCAGCGGAAGATAAAAACTTGTATCACGAACACAGGGACACCGCAAGGTTGTGTCCTTCCATCAATTTTATACACTGCACACACTAATGACTACCAGACTAAAGTCACAAACACACAAATCAATTTGCGCACGACTTTTGCTTAATCGGAAAAATAACAAACAACGAACACTTTTTATTTTTGGAGGAATTAAGAAATTTGTTTGATAGTGCGAGATAAACGTTTTTTTTTTTAATTTGAACCTTTACACAAAAGAGATTTTTTTTTTCATTTTAGACGAAACGAGGCCTCTGTATCAAATAAAGGTGTGAAAGATGAAGTTCTTGACACATACACATATTTATCTCAGCCTCATCATTGATTAAAACGTTCTTTTACAAGACATAATTTATTGAATTTTTTATTTTACAAAAATTATATATGTCTGGCAGTATATAATGTCAACAATTGTACGCGTGAATGTAAAATGCTTATTGTCATTATTATTATTTTTATTATTATTATTATTATTATTATTAAATTTGAATTCTAATAGATTAAATAAATGCGCTCAGAAATTGCTAACTGTGACTGCGACCGGAGAGAGGAGGAGAGAGAAAGAGAGATAAAAAAGAGGGGGGTAGGTATGAGAGGGGAGTAGAGATAGAAAGATGAGTGAGGAGGACAGAGAAAGAGAGCTTAGAGAGAGGACGGAAGAGAGGGGGGAAGAATGAGAGGGATAGAGATATGTGAGAGGGGGAGAGAGAAAGAGAGATAGAGAGAGAGGGTAGGGCGAGATGGAGAGATACGAGAGAGGGAGGGTGATAGCGGGCGATTGAAAGAGAGTGATAAAGAGATGTGATAGGGGGAGAGAGAAAGAGAGATAAGTAAGAGGGGTAGGTTTGGGGACAGGAGAGAGAGAGAGAGAGAGAGAGAGAGAGAGAGAGAGAGTGAGTGAGTGAAGCGTACCGTACCCGTATTCGCTCCCTTTTTTCAATCAAAGAAATCCCATAAAAAGAGTAGCTAACTAAACATGAAAATGGAGATTATTTTATTCGTTTTATTGTTGTTTGTTAATTTATTTTTGGATTGTTTGTTCTTTTTTTCTTGTCTTTTTATGTTTTTATTTTTGTATTGGTCAGGAATATAAAAGGAAGCACGTACTATCAACAAGTAGCGGAAGATAAAATATTATCGCAAAAGCAGGGGCACCAAAAGGCTGTTTGCTTTCACCAATTCTATACACTACCACACCAATGACTACCAGACAAAAGGCACAAACACACAATAAATTAAATTTTTGGACGACTCTTGCCTAATCAGAACAATATTCAAATATTTGCACCTCACCATTGATTACGTTCTTTTACCACACATGATTTATGGAAATCCTCATTTCAAAAGCTAATCAAGGACTTTACTTTTTGAAGAAATTACAGTGCATAAATGCAACAGCTTTATATATATTATCAACATTATTGATCAAATTTGACTTGACCTGTCTGCCATTTCAACTGAACGAATTTCACCAAATTTGTATTTGTGTAGAGAAACACGATTCTGTTGCACTCATCCCACAACTAGAACGTCATCGTGTAAATTCGCAATAATTAATTATAATTATTATGTTGTATATTGTCTGAATTAGATATCTGCATATGTTACTCCTGGCAGGACAAATTGAATAAGAATACTATTTCCTATCTAATTAAGCAGTTTGAAATCTTTGACTGGGTCTGTTATTATTAAAACAATCGTCAAGTTAAGCATTATCGAAAACAATATTTTCTTAACCCAACCGAAACAACATTAATTTGTTCCCACCTTTAGTTAAAAAAATAATCATTATCATTATTGGCAGTAGATTTGACGGGACAATAATCATTAAGTTGATGTCTCTGTTTGTTACACACACAAAAATAATGTTGGTATTCCAATTTATTAGTTTGTCATAAGAATTATCCTTAAGGTTAGACAATTTAAAAGCATAGATTAAAAAAACAACATTCGTACCCTCCTAACTAACTCTTCATTATAACACCTGGCATTATTCAAACTCCTCTATTGGGCAACTAACAATAGTGCACAGATTCCAAATATCTTTTCGCCTTATTTCTGATAGATCCATGTTCGTTTGTTAAATTAATTACATTATCTCTTTTAGCGGTGCTTATTTCATTTCGCCGTGACTGCATCAGATGCGGGTGTTCTGTTCTGGGAAGACGGTACCGGCGGTACCAGCTGGCACAGGGTCGAGGATACCAGATAAGAGTTGAGGATACCAGATAACCTCCTACAGAGTGCATGTACCGGTATAGGCTGATCATTAACGGTCTTGCGAGAACTGATCCCCCAGTGGAATGAAGACGATAGGTGAGAACCTCTGCACAAGAATCCAATCAAAGCTCTATCCTAGATTCCCGGAGACAATAAGCGATCACAAAACCCCATGGGGACCGTCCACAATATAGCCTATATAGTGCTGATGTTGGACGTTAAATCAAATCAAATACAACTACTACTACTACTACTACTACTACTACTACTACTACTACTACTACTACTACTACTACTACTACTACTACTACTACTACTACTACTACCCCATGTGTAAACGATGAGGGGTGGGGGTGATTATGTAATCCCTATAGTTGCGACGATCGCGAAGCCTGAATTCTCGGCCCATCTTGCACTTGAAATCTCTGACGCGCATCCGGTCACGGCGTACGCCACACCCCCTGATTGTGGTTAGCGTGAGTTCAGAACTCATTTTTAAGTGAGTGTACTCGGTTGTCCTTCCCTCATCTTTGTGACAGCTCGCACTGATTTAATCGCCATTTCAAGTTATCATTTTATTAATTTTTAAAATGGTAATAATTTTCAGTCTACCTTGAAGGCGAGGCGGAAGATAAATTTGCCACAAGAAATCTGTGGTTGAAAAAAAATCGACACTTACCTTCCCCAAATGTTCATAATCATAGAACTCATAGCTCAACGCAATGGAATTATCTCTATTATCGGCTGGAGACTGACTTATTTCAAATAGTTCGGTTGTTGTTGTTGTCTTGGCTTTTTTTTTTAATATTTTTTTCTCGAAGACTTATGTTACTGAAATTTAATAAGTGTGATAGTAGCACACGGTGCGTACTAAACTAGAGTTTTACTGCAGTACGTCATATTTTTCTGGTTTATAAAGACAACCATGCCGCATAAAGAAGTTGCTTTTGGTTTTATTTAATGCTTGGATTGTGCTAGAGGTGAAAAAAAAAACAACAAAGAACACTAGGTCTGTACTGTTGTTACCTGCAATAACAGGAGGTACGGAATTCAAATCTCAGCGCAAGCCTTCGTCTCTTCATAGTAGGCCTATTCTTTAGAAAATCTGTTCCACGTTTAATACTAAAGTAAATATTTGAACATAATCATTAATTATCAGCCTTATACAATTTCAAACCTTATAGTTTTATTAAACCCCGGGTCAACAAATTAGGAAGAGTAACAACAGTACGACCATTAATTGTTTAGTATTATAATTTCTTTGATACATGTACTAACTTTCAGGTGTCTAGAAAACGCCCAATAAACTTTCCGAACAAACCCTTAAAAAAGCAAAGAAAATTGGCCTTTCAAAAGGCCAAGTAATGATGTACAAACTAAAAACGAAAAAAAAAATATTAAACTGGCACAATCTCAAAAACCTACGCCACAAAGCAGTATAAATTTCAGAGCAATCCCAAAACTATCGGAGTGTTATAAACACGTTCTCGACTTCAAGCTTTTAAAAAGGCAAGTGGATTTTCAAAAAATGACAATGTTTATCTTTTAATAATGTGGTGTTAAAAAGCCGTAAAAACGGAGATCAAAAGCCAACCTATTTTTTAAAGTATTGAGCGCTGCATTATGGCGAGATTTGGTACGCACTTACCGATTTCCATCCTCAAAGGCAATTAAAATAGTAGATCAACCAGTCCAGACTTTTTATCTTCCAGGATTTTCTAGGCGTACGGAGCGCTTTTAGCTTCAGATTTTATACAGCTTAATTGGCGCTTCAAAGGAAATCGTCTTGACTAACTTGCCGATCATGGTTTTGCGGTTTTCAAACTCAGTATAATAAAGTTTGTTAAAAGGTGGGTCTGCTTCCTTGCCAAATCGATGTTTATCAAAAAACTCTTACGTTGTTTACAGTTGAGCAAGCTTCCTTTGTTGGATTGACTGAGCGACCTGTTTTTATATAGGGTAAATGAACGTTTGGGATTCGGACACGCAGAGGGCCAAATTCAATATGAACAATATGAATAAATGAAATGCCTTTTGAAATGTTAAAAAAAGTGTCTTCACTAGGGGTTTATCTTGAAACTAGACAGTTCCCCGCCATTACCATGGCAACATGAAGCCCACAATTATAATTCCTTTGATGCTCATTTCTTATTATGTACACTTAACTATTTTCGGAGTTAGTTATAGCTTCGCGTGTTACAAATTATCATCATTTAAAACCGGTGCATTTCTTCAGAAACGCACTGAGTTTTATTCTTTTATTCTGAATTGGGGATTAAGGGTTAAAAACTCGTCTAAAAAAATCACCATAGCATTATTATAAAAAAAATACTATCGAACTTTTTATAGATGGACACCGCTGCATTATGTTTCCATTATAAGGGTAACATCTGTGTTTCTTGCCTCCCTATCATATCACTTCACTGTTTGGGAACAGCGCTTTCAAATTTTGCTGGTACACATTATATTTATTATTATACATAGCTGTCTACTGGAATCTATAGTGCCCCTCAACTGAATTTGGTAGGATGATGAAGAGAAGTCCGTTTCGCATTATTGTTTTATTCAACATAATTATTGATCCCTCTCAAACCGATCGCCCAGATTGATGAGTCTATGACACAGTAGTGTTTCAGTATCGCACAATGCAACGTTCGCAAGCATCTAAAGAAAAATGTAATCTCTCTCAATTGTTCGTATCTATTATAATATTCAACCGCAATTACAAAAAAAAAATATATCAGGGACCAGATTAAAATACAACATAACTCCTGATTTAAAAGGTAAGAAACTATACCATTTCCCCTATAATTGCTGTGTTATTATAGTAATACATTAACAGAAGAAAGTATTTGGCGCACATACGAAGCAAAAATGCACAATAAACATTCCATTTTCTTTTTATAATTGTGTCAGTAAAGAACAAACATAGACGTCTTCAATTTCTTTACCTCTAGCGTCATCCTATAGCTGCTGGGGATATTTTTCCTCTATTGAAATAAAATAAAAGGCTACTGTCTAGTCAAGTTATATTCCACATCTCCAAAATCAAAATTACGTAAAGGCTTGTGCCCTCAGATGCTATTTTATACGGATTCGGGTATCAAAATTTTACATCTCTATTAAGGAACCATTATGTTTTATCTTTCTTCACCTTTTTGTTCTACCTGTACATAGCTAAAGATACTATTGAGAACACTAATGTGTCCATTGTTACTGCCGCTTTTCTTCTTTCGGCTTTTTCAACTCAAATAAAGGGTTCGCTGAAACGTTGCACACCTTTTTACCAATTGATTTCAATCTAAAGTGTCTTCATTTGTCGCACTAACCACATTCGAACGTCTTACTCTCTGTGATCGACTCTGCTCTATGGTTATACTTGACTCAACAATCACGTACATTAATCAGCCGACATATGCAGTGATGACAGTAACATGAATATCTGTTGGGGGATTTCGGTCTCTTTGTTGTGTAACTCTTAAGAAACTCCATTTGCATAAAATAAAGGAGGCTAGTATGGTGGTTTGATGAAATTAAACAATGGCTAATGTGGTTTCTAACAATCATCAAGACTAGATGGATAAGGCTGTCATATTAACATTCAACCAAATTGAAACCTGGTTTATTTCTGCATCACTGACAAACGTGACATCATATGCCTTGGTGTTAAAATAAATATTAAATTAATTGTGTTCTTGCGAAAGGCAAAAGAGGCATAATTATGACTTTTTTATGGGGTAAAAATTTGAAATCTTTGAAATATTCAATATCTTGTTGACTAAAAGCAGAGTAAGAAGTCATCTGCTTGTGTCTTATATTATTTTTTTAATACTAGAATCAACCATATATTTCCCATTGCTTTGTACTTCTTATTGCCCTGCAAGGTTTTGAAATATTGTGTTCTTTCAATGAATGAATTTTATTTTAACTGTTTGATTTTTTCTTTTTTTCTTTTTTTAACCGCAAAAGTTGTCTAAGTTCCAAAACGAAGAAAGGTGAATGTACTTTATCTAATTTCATATTATCTCTCGTTTGATGCGGTACCAGAAATTATGTTTGCTGTTAAAAGTTATTCTGCATAAGGTACGTTTACCAGGTTCAACCCATTAACCTTCGTTCAACAAAGTTTTGCGAGTAGGATCGTTTTAAAGAATCTTCTTTTTTTACTGCCACCATTCACAATTTTAGAGATAAATAAGATAAGAAAAAATACGCATAATTATGCTGTTTATTTGTTTGGTTTTTGGTGTTGCTTTTTTATTATGTAAAGATTGATGAATTCATATACATCTAATGGGTTATCATATTACCCGTAGCTTCTATTTGTTTAACCGTCGATTAAAACACTCAAGGGCTCAATTAAATTAAGTATGAGAGCCATCCCGCGTCAATAAAATAAGATCGGATGCGGTAAACATCCAAGGGTCTTCAACTTTTTATCGACTGCTGCTATGCCATCGGCGTTAAAGATGATCATGATAAACTCCAGGCTACGCGATAAAGCACCGTTTGCGCCCTCTTTAACTAAGAACGATCATGCCTGCCTCTAAATTAGTTCATTTTTTCCACATCGTAGGCGCTTGGCCACCCATGTTGGCGCATCATTTTTCTTACAGCGGTCTTTAAAAGATTATGCTTGTGGGGTAAAATCTGAGGTGATGTTTTGACATAATCAGTGCAAATACCGTGAAATTTTTCGAACGTAAAATGGCAACTTCAATAAATCATTTCCATAGAATTGAGGCTTATCCATCTGATATGAGTTACATACTTTACGCGGGAATTATTAATAAATGAAGTTATTTCCAGCCACTGCATTATAATTAATGCTCGTGTCGTCCTCTCATGCAGGAAAGCGGGTAGTTGTTGAGTTGGTTTAACGTCAAACATCAGCACTATATAGGCTATATTGTGGACGGGCCCCAAGACTGACGTCTGACAATTCTATGTGCTGCCACACACGAGACAGGACGGGGATGCCATGACTCCTGTCTCAGCTGGTCACATTAAACTGACACCGACCCAACCAATAGGGAGTGAAATCGCCAGGGCTCGAATTCGGACCTTTTGCATCGGAAGCCGATGTTCTACCCCAAGGCCACCGCGCCCCCCACAGGAAAGGGGGATACTTTTTTTCTATACAAACAAAACAGTCACAAAATTGTGTGTTCATTTTAATGTCTACAGCTAAAAGAAATGACATATGGTAATATCAACCCATATTATTTATAACAGATATTATTTATTTAATAATGAATGGCATTTTTTTTTAATTATTAGCTTATCAAATGGGTTTAAAGGTTAGAGGGTCTATAATTCATTAATGTGGTATCATGTATTTTATCATCAAACATCCATTGTTTTTCAGACACAGAAAGAACCGGAAAAAAAATCAATGCCAGCTATATCGTTAAAAGAAAAGAGTCTTGAATGTTTATAAAATTAACCAAATCATGTTATATACATGTTCAGTGAACAATGTTTAATAAATTCAAGTCAAACAGGTATTATTACATCGTATTCACCCGTTAGAGAAAAAAAGATACATGTATATTTATCAGAAACATTGTAGCCGTAAATTGTTTCTTATTCACTTTTGTATCCTACTCTTTCTCTCTCTCAGTGTCTTTAATTCTTTCGTTTCTTCTCTCTTTGACTATTTATTTCTTTCTCTCCCTCTCTCTCTCTCTCGATCCCATCCCCTCTCTCCCTCTCTCTCTCTCTCGATCCCACCCCCTCTCTCCCTCTCTCTCTTTCTCTCTCCTTCTCTCTCTCACTCTCTCTCTATCACTCTCTGTCAACACTTCAAATTAGGAATGTACCATACAATAACTAGTCTATACTGCGAGTGGTATTTTCTTTATCTATTGTTTTATACTTTTTTTTTCATTCGATCCCGAATGTAAGTAAATAAGACCAAAGAAAAGAACTGTGTACGGACATTCAAATTACATAAATATAGTCTAACTAGTACGTTACCGTTATCATAACCAAGCCAGTTATAAAGCAATTTCTCAAAGCCGTTTATTCTTTTATTAATCCACCTCTTTCATAATAGGATAACTTTTGTTTGCTCCTATTGCCGTCTCGACGTTGTTCAAAGATCAGAAAGGCAGATATATCAATTCACCGCCTTTTGTTGTTTAGCTAACACAGGGTTGTAAAACAATTTTTTGAGACACCCTAGAGCTCTTGGATTTTCTACTGCCCCACAGGGATAACATTTGCACCTCTAAAGTGTTCAAACAAAAGTGCACAGCAGGACTCGTTGTCACTGTATGAGGTTGTAGCCAGTATCATCTCTACCGTAAAACTATGCTGAAAACGAGTAAACAAGTAGTGTCTGAAAGGTAGGTACAAGCGTATAGAGAATACATCGTCATCATCATCATCATCATCATCATCATCATCATCATCATCATCATCATCATCATCATCATCATCATCATCATCATCATCATCAGTACGTGACCTTTGTTCTGAAGGTGTTTAACATAGTTACCTGGGAAAATAAATGTTCTATAAATTGACTTTGATACTTAATTCATACAGATACAATTGAGATACAATTTAAAAACAACAACAACCACCTCAACAACAACAACAACAACAACAACAACAACAACAACAACAACAACAACAACAACAACAACAACAACAACAACACAACAACAAGAACATGACCATCATAAAAAAACAACAACAACAACAACAAAACAACAACAACAACAAAACCAGCATCATTAACAACAGTAACAACAATAACAACAACAACAACAACAACAACAAAAGATCAAAAACACCAACATTCCCTCTCATCCTCAAGTACCCGTTATAGACCTAATCGTTCCCAGAGGTGCTGGAAATTCATCGATCGCCACTGCACAATAGTAAACTGATGGCGAGATAACGGGACTTCCCGTAGAGGGTTTATCGCACAGGTAACGCCGACTTACCTGGGCTGTGCCGGCCTCCAATCAGGGTGCTTTAATTGATACCTCGCCCCAGGTGAGAGGCCTTTAATGTGCGGTGTTGGGGGAAGCGGGTGGGTTGGGCTGTACCCTCTTGAAAAGATCGTTCCGTAGGGCATCAGTATAGACATTGTGATAACTGGGTGCAAAACAAAAACGAAGACGACATGTAAGGGAATCTGCACAAGCGTCCAATCATAGATCTGTCCTAGACTTACAGAGCCAATCAGCGACCAGAAAACCATGTGCCTGAGGGGCGGGGGCGTGATGGATCGCAAAGATTGCGTTTTGTTGAAGTGGGTATGTATGTATGTCTGTTGTCCAAGGTCTAACTCTAAAGGCGAGAGAGGGCGGGACACATTTGCTAGGTGTTTAAGTGCCCCGGGGACAGGATGGCCAGGGGTGGCGGGTAGACAGGATTAGATATGACAAAAAGAGAAACGCGAAGGAGGACGATGAGGTAGGAGCGCGGGGGGGGGGGGGGGGGGGGGGGGAATATTGTATGTGTGAGTCATGCAAAGGGTAAAACAAACAAAAATTTCAGTTTCGTTTTATAAAAAGTGGCGATTATCTTATTGAATCGTAACTTTTAATGACTGCCTCATCTTTACTGATTCAGCATACATGTCAAAGACGTGAGGAAAAGTAGCATTTTTAAAAGAGAGAGAATAGAGGATAAAACACTACAGCAAACTCAAAGAAATATATGCGATCCCTCGGATCCCTCGGATCCCTCCACAACAAAATTCTTCCCCCAATAAATCGTCAGTCTAATTGGTTCCTTAAAATTCTACTTAAGTGTTAATCATCCAAAAACATGATTAGCCACCTTACAATTAAGATGACTAAATTATGCCCTCTATGGCTCGTGGGTTTCGATTAAAGATATGTTTGTTGTACCTTTTTAACCTTGCTAGTGGGTGTTTGTGTGTTTGTGTGTGTGTGTGTGTGTGTGTGTGTGTGTGTATCATATCCCGCTCAGGATCAAACTTTTTGTTGTCATCAAAATTGCTAATCTCCATGTAGAGAAGCTACCGCATAGTATCTTTAAAGACTTAAAGTATTTATAGGATGTTTACTATTTCCTACTTGTATGTAGGGGCATTAATTCTCACCATGGGCTTGTTTTTTTACAAGTCAATATGAACTTGATACAAAAAATGACTTTGTTCGTGATGTTTCGATAGATTTGACGATAAGTTGCCATCATATTTCTTCTTTTATACCAACTTCATTATTTCAAAGTACTAATATCAACAAATTTTTAAAAACTAAGAAATGTTTGCGTTACCTCCTGAAAACGATTGATTATGTGCCTATTTTGCTTCGGAACCTTCTGATTTCCTTTCAATTTCACTGGAAGCCTTTATTCCTTCTCGTTTTTCACACAACAAAAAAGCAAAATACATTGTAGGTGTACAAATAGAAGATACGTTGATTCCACTAAGGACTCAAATTTTGAATAACGTTTTGTTGTTGTTTTTTTTAAGTCAATGCTCTTTAATAAATCCAACTTGCACTTAACTAGATATTGTTGGATTTGTGGTTGTTTTGTTTTGTTTTGTTTTTTGCCGTGGGACATTCTTCCATTCATACAGTTCAAAATAGTGTTTCTGATAGGCTCATAAATGGGCGCGTCACTTGCTTTCTTTTTCTTTTTAATTGCAAAAATCAATGTTTTTGTAACGCTCCCCCCCCCCCCCCCCCCCCCCCCCCTCCACCTCCCTTTAATTTTTTTGTAGCCTCCCCCCCCCCCCCCCCCCCCCGCGCTTTTTTTTCCATGGGATGGGTAATAGACTTATACAGTTTTCACTTTTAAACAGTCAAGCATCCAACTTCTCAAGCCTTGACAAACGTTGAAGATTCTGGGCGGAGTAGGAAAACATTCCGTTATCGCTAAATCGCTAAAGATCAACGACTTGCTAAGCGTATCCCTGCAGGAAAAATTTTATTGAGAGGACAATGCAGACGACTGTCCTCAGCTCCGCGCGCATACTCTCCAAGATCTTTTTCACAGGAGAGCGGGACATCGTTTATAAGAGTGTGAACATCTTGACGCCTTTTTGTGAACTTCGTGATATTGATCCGCCAACTGAGCTTGAACTTCCAGCATGGAAATAGTGGATTAGCTTTTAGTGTTCACTTAATGCTAATAGTTACACACTTTCATATTTTTTGCTTTTTTTTTCTTTAATGCCAACGCCCTGATAGAAACTGAGGTTTGGGGTTATGTTATTGTTACTGCTGCTGCAGTTGTTGTTGTTTTTGTTGCTGATGTGTTGTTGTTGCGTTGCTGTTGCTGTTGATGTTGTTGTTGTTCTTGTTGTTGTTGTTGTTGTTGTTGTTGTTGTTGTTGTTGTTGTTGTTGTTGTTGTTGTCGTCGTCGTCGTGGTCGTTGCTGTTGTTGCATTCGTTTTCCCAATTTTTTGGTTGGGTCTTTTTTTTGGTTTAGAGATTGCACATGACTGTTATTAAAACTATTAAATGAATGCTGAATTTTGAAGATTTGTGTTTCTCATACATTGATGCCCTCAGTGTCACGTATAGATTTTGTATACTGCTGTATTATCGTAAAAAAAAAAAGCATATGCATACTTCTACAGGGACCATAATACGTTTTTTTTTTCTTCACAAGACGGCAGTATAGTTGGCAAATTTAAATGATTTAATATGCAGTTTCTCTGATTTTAACAAAAAGAAAAATCATTCAGGATTTATCCTAAGCAGGGGGCTACCGATGTCTGTCTACCTACGGAAAAGTAAAGAAAAAGGTTTTTTTTTTTTTAACTTTTTGTTGTTATTGCTGTTGCAGTTGTTTTGCTTGTCCGAATCCCCATGGTTGTGGGGTTTGTTTGTTTATTTTTAATAGATATCATTAATAACATTTGCACGTTTTAAACCCTAATCTCAATTTGCTCAGACGCATTGGCGATCGCAAGTAAAGAATCTTAATGCGATTATGCTGGCTGTGCTCTTTTGGTCCTCGAGAATATGGGGTTGCGCCGACAGTTTAAAAGCCACTACTTTCGCATCAAAATCTGCAGTTCTTTAAACAAAAATTAGATATGGGATAGAGTCTTTTAAAATTCAGGCATGAGCTGTACGAAGATTGTTTTTTGTATGATTCATATGTCTTGTATTTACTTAGTAGTTAGTTTTTTTCCCCATTCACTATATTTGGTATAAGAATGAGAACTTAAGTCAATTGTATAATCACGTGGGTAGAAAAGAGAGAGGCCTTTTGGGTATTGTGCCAAGGGGAACAAGGTAGTCAAAAGTTAGAGCACGCAGCTTTAATCTTATACAGTGCGATACCTCGTACTTTGTCGTTTACATCATACATGTTCATACACCAACCGAACCAAAACTTTAAAAAAGAACATAACGGGAATCGAACCCGCAATCTTTCAATTTTAAGTCGCGCGCTCTACATTTGAACCACCGCGCCCTCCATTTACCATGAGAAAAAAATTAACTACCTATTAATATTTAATGCAGAGGCGCGAGGGTAGCTTGATCGATAAGTGCCTGAGGTTCATATCTCAACAGGTACCACCGTCTTCTCATAAATCTTCGGGACATCTAGGGTGTAAATCAATACATAAGATCAAACCTGTACTCAATAATCATTGTTTCTGTTCTGAAACCTCATATCATCTATATACCGTAGATAATAGAATAAGATCTACTATATGAGCAATATTTTAGAAAAGATTCATAGCGATTCTGTGACACTTATAGAATGTCATTGAGATGTTAATCACTAATCTTTTCCCGCTTGGGAGTACATGTACATGGCATGCTCATAGTTGAATGGGTATAAAGGCACTGTAAATGGCAATGCATTATCGTTTGAGGTGAAAACGTATTGTTTGTGACTAAACATATATCACGTGTCAAGTTACAGATATCATTCATCATCATGTCATAAGCTGTCAAGTCACACGGGTATAAACACCTCCCGTCTATTACAACGGGAACGTGGCAAAATTGGGAATTCTCTTACTAGAACCTTTTGATGCAGAAATGTATCTCTTTGCAGTCATGTGAAGGAAAATTGGGTGAAAACGCTGGGTTATCAATAGGGAATAAATTTGGTTTCATGTGGAATATAATGTATAAAATTATAGAAATGCATGAATTTGTATAATTCATTTTTTTCCCTATAGTTAAACAGAGAAAGCTGGATAGCGCAAAAAGACTATTAACGAGCAGGAAGGCCAAGGTTAGAATCTTAGCCACTTCTGAAAAAGTAAGCATCGAATAAATAATTTATGATTGTTTTAACTTAAGCACATACACTGAAGTCAAACTCGCCTTTAAAACCTAAGACGTCAAAAGCCAACATTTGAATAGACGTACGTACATTTTGTAGGATACCCTTGTGGGGTATCTTTCGTCTCAATCACCAAGCAGGCAATGGCCCATAGCTTGTTAACACCGTTATCTACATCTTGCACAGGGCAGGTACCCCATGTCTCGAAAGAGCTCAGGGTATTAGAACCTCTGATTGACCGCCAGATAGAAAAAGTATTTCCAGGTAAAACGCTGGATAGTGGGATACAGAACTGCAGGTAGGGTATGACAGTGGGACAAGAAAGAGAATTAATATCTGCATTTTTGGTTTTGTCCAGCCTGAGAGGGCTATCAGTTGGGGATAATCTCTGTCTGTGTCTACTTAACGCCATGCCGTGGGCAAAGACTGACCAAGCCTGGACAACAAAATGACACGCAGGTTGGTCAGTGATGCGCTTCCTTGACCATCGCAGTTAGTTTGGCTGCGTTAACATAGCCTTAAGTTGGGATAATTAGATATATCATGTCTGCGGGCGAAATTGTTGAAGAGGGAGAGATGGTGTATATTGAATTTCGTGCAGTGTCTGCAACAATGATAAAAGTTGGAAGGGTAGAGAATGCAGTTCATGTATCTGGTCGTGGAAAAGATTGGTTAGTAGGGGTATATAGCGGACGGGTTTTCGATTTCATTTATATTGAATATAACAACTTTATTCGCTGAAATCCAGAGAAGTTGGAATACCATGACTTCTGTACATTGTATGATTATCGTGTATCAACAAAGAAAACGGGAAATAGTGGGTTTTTAAACAATTTCTGAAATACAACTACAAGCCATGTTTTTCAGAACGAACAAAAGAATGGAAGATATAATTATTTTTTAGCTTCATTGTATCTATTGTTTTTTCAACTTCATGTATACAACATTATGTGTGTCATGGTTTGTCGGTTAGAGAGGAGTAAATGAGTAGTTGTGAAAGTAGAAATAGTCTATGTCAATTTTAAGTTCATGTATTTAGCAGAATGTCTAGGTCTAGATGTTGTTCCATTTGAACAGTATTGACATTTTATTACTTTTATGAAGAGTTTTTTTTTTTGTGTTGTTTTGTTGTTGTTGTTTTTTTTGTTGTTTTTTTTTCAGATTCAATGTAACTTGTATATGCTCTAATTCGGGTTCTTACTGTCGATTCCTAAATAGATGAACTTTTTAAAATTTAAAATAGGAAGGAAGGAACTAGAAAAAATTGAATTATAATTATAATTTATATTTCAGTCATATTAAGCTTTGGTTTGGCTTTCACTATTACATGTAATAGTATGTGATTAGAATTAGAGGGACAAACTATCGTGCAACAGTTCTGTATTAATGATAAACAACTTTGTAAGAAATGTTACATCTACAAAACAGTCTAAAATTATTTTCTGGAAAATCACGGAAATGAAAACCTAACGAAATTAGTGCAGCCGTATTTTAATTTGTAAGTGTAACACTGTCTTCGTCTGAATTACAACTTGTACATGTAGTGAGTTATTGATTAAGAGATGTTCGTCCATTCAGTGCGAGGGGAAGCAATCAACATTAATCTATCCTACTGGTTGTGGAGCGGTTGTTTCCCTTTACAAATGAAATAAATTATGGTGCATCTTAACACAAAAAGACTTGTAGTCCCATACATTCAATTGTCAATGCAGAGTGCACATTGCCAGAACATGGACGAAAACAAATATTTTTAACACGTTTTTAAAATGTTTGAGTAACTTTTTTATTTCTTTTAAAGAAATACATTTATTTGACATAAAGCCAGCTACAATGCACCAATCTTTCAAAAATTAACAAAATAGCACTGAAAACATTAAAAGGTAATAAACCATTTCTACATTATAATGCCATGCATGATTTACAAATATATGTATATTTACTTTAGTAGATAATGCCACCCATAATATAAATATATTAAATCTGCAGGATAATAATTCAGTTGTAAATTTTCTCATTTGTTAACTTCTTTTTTTTTTAGTATTTAAGTAATGACATAGATCCAGACCACTTTAAGGGTAACAAAATGTTTACACCAAAACATTACTTGATAATTGAAAATAAAATATTTAAACAAGAACACTAATCCAGTAAACATACTTTTAAGTTGACAATAATTTAAAATACAGAGATCAATTACAAGAACTAGAGGGGCAAAGAAAAAAAAAACGCCATTCCCTGAAACACAACACTTAAACATTGTTTAAAAAATGTACACCATCATGTCAGTACTTGGATTTGGAATAATTTTGTTAATTTCCAGAGTTTTAGTTGGTTCAACTGTTGAGGCTTTATTTTAAACTTCGAACATCATCAACAGGACTACCGGACTATATTGCAGAAAGCTCTAGAGACTACTGTCTGTCAATTGTTCTTGTTGTCATACCTAGACTAAGCTGGAATAAGATGGGCGTTTCTCTGGGCCTGTCACATTTCAACTACAGCTACCCAAACCAGTAAAGAACAAAGAGGGCCAGTCTGGGATCAATCCAGAGACTTCCCGATTAGAAATCAAATGCTCTATCATTGAGCAACTTCATCCCAAATTTCACAGGTACAAATCGTTTAATGAGTTATACATAAAGGAAAAAGTATGCAAAGACTTGTCAAATAATTCCATAAAAATTCCTCATACTTTAGTATTAATGTAAATCACATATTAAACTGTTATACTTGAGTATTTAGAGAACACAAATGAATAGTATTTTTTTTTCTTTGGTTTGGAGTCATTTCTTAAATCATCTTTGCTTCTGTTTGATATCTCTTTTCAAAACTGATTATGTATGGTGTATCATTTTTGTCACATTTTTATTTACTTGTGATTAAAGGCTGAAAACGTTCACTTATTCAGAAGACTCAGGCCAAATGGATTTTCACTTCTTGAGTAACAAAACTGACATTGCTCAGAATAAAAATGGGACAAAAATGATACACCATGATACATAATCAGTTTTGAAAATAGAAATCTTGCAGAAGCAAAGATGATTTAAGAAATGACTGCATTTCCGAAACCAAAGAAAAAATACTGTTCAGTTGTGTTATCTAAATACTCAAGTATAACAGTTTAATATGTGATTTACATTAATACTAAAGTATGAGGAATTTTTATGGAATCATTTGACAAGTCTTTGCATACTTTTTCCTTTATGTATAACTCATTAAACGATTTGTACCTGTGAAATTTGGGATGAAGTTGCTCAATGATAGAGCATTTGATTTCTAATCGGGAAATTACTTTACATCCAACGCCAGCAAACAAGGTTATATCGATGACGGTCCCAAGACAATTTCATGTGCTGCCACACAGAGACAGAACCCGGATACAAAGACTTATCTCAACTAGCCCTGTCCTCTCCCCAACCCAGATATCAAACAGGTGAGGCCCTAATAGAGGCATAGAACTTTACCACATAGCCAGCTCTCGCCAAATTACATTCTGTTCTTTAAGCATTATAAATAAGAATTTGTTTATTTGCAAAAAATTTGCCTAATGGTTAATCCTTTATAAGAAAGTTTGAGAGGGTAAAAAAGATGTATAAAAAAGAATTAAGTTGATATATGAAATGTAATTGTTTTCATTTTTAATTTACAGTATTTACATTGGTATTGACTTGTGCCCTTGCTTTCTTAATGGTGTGTTCAAATCCACTTAGAAAGTTTGATTATTTTTTTTATTTTTTCTTACATTTATAAAAAAAATTCAGCTTAAAGTTCATGTTCTCCCTAACCCAATAGGAGCAGTGTAAAAGCTTTCACTTTCCTTTTTTTTTTTTACAGGAAATATAAATAACAAGAGGAAATACCCTTCTACCAAACTGAGAGATTACCATACTTGACTGAGAAGTATTGAAACATCGCAGAATATTTCTATTCATTATTATTTTCCCTAATATCAAATTAAAGTTTCATAGCTACACAGATGTAGAAAATTATAATATCAAGGACAAACTTCAAACTGAATGAAATCACAACCATTTCTCACTAGTACTACATCCTAAAAGCTTAGGTTAAGATGCCTTATTATCACTCTCTGTTTCCATCTTTTCTGAAACTTCATTGCTAGGTGTACTAACAGCTTCCACTTGATTAACTTCACTGGTTTCCATTGGCAACGGAATGTCTGATAAGGGAGTGGGATCAGGGGCTTCTGTTGATGCCTGCGATGGAATTGGAGCTAACTCAGAAGATGCTTCAATGTCACTCACAGTTGTGGACGGATTGGATTCTGATGACGGTAAAACTGATGATTCTGAACTTGACGAGAGATGAGGGTTTGATGCGACTGATGAAACGTTTTGCTGGGGTAATTCTGGACCTGTGTGAGTTGAGGTCAATGGGTCCTCCGGTTTCAAAGTGGCAGATGGAGATGAAGTGTTTAGATTTTCTGTGGGTTGGGGCTGGGGAGCACTTTCTTCTGATTTTCCTGGTGCCGTTTGTGTGTTTAAAGAATGGGAGTGGAGATCTACCCCTGTTTCTTTGGGTTGTTCTGGTGGAGGTTGAAGGGATGCTTCAGGACTTTTCTTTACTTCAGGTTCAGTGTCTGTACTCTCGTTTGGTTTGTCTTGTGGTACCTCTGTCTGCTCCGCGTCTTTAGTTTCTTCACTTGAAGCTGGGAGCTCTTCATTCTTAATCAAAGTTTGCGTAGGATTTGAAGCTGGATCATCTGAAACAGTCTGCTCACTGGCTTGTGAAGTAGAGATGGGTTCCTTTGATTCTGACGAAGCTTTTGCTTCTTTTGGGACATCTAAGGGACTGTCAGATGACTGTGTGGTAGGTTTCGTCCCAGAGATATCCTCATTAGACAAGGTGGTATCTTGAGATTCTTTTTGAAGTTCAGCTGTTTTGGTTTCTCCTGCTGAATCCGTTTTTTCTTGAGTTTGGTCACAAGTGGCGGATTCTACAACAACAGCTTTTTCACCTGAGCCTGAATCCGCAGAACCATTAGCTGATGCTGCAACCAGCTGTTCTGATGATGTCAGTGGTTTAGAATTATCTGTATTTGGCACCTCTTTGCCTAAAACAGAGCTTGCATTGGCATCAGACTGTTCAGGTACGTCATCTGATTTTGGTCGACTAGATTCTGGAACACTTTGCAGCTTTGAGTCTGAAACATCTTGAGCAACCTTTGTAGTATCATGACTTTTAGCAGGCAACACTTCACTAGTATTTGTATCTTCTGGTATGTTTGATGATGAGGATGGTGTGGCATTTTTATCTTTATCAACATTTTCTGAAGTAGATTCTACACAGTCCACGTTATCTTTAGCCCCTTCGAGATTTTCCTTTTCCACTGGTTGTTCTTTCTCTGTGCTCTGTGCCAATGTTGGGGATAGCATGCCGCTACAATCCTCGTCTGGGTGAGATTCAGCGTAGGCTACAGCAGCAGCAGCAGCAGCCGCGGCAGCAGCCTCAGCAGCCAACTTCCTCAGCTTCTTCTTCTTCTTCTTTTTCTTCAGCTCCAACTTCTCCTCCTGCTTTTTCTTCTTTTCTTCCTCCTCCTCTTCTCTAAGCTTCAGCCTCCTGCTTTGCCTCTCCCCTGTGATCCTATCTTGTTTAGACACTTCAGCACCGACAGGCTTCTGTTTCTTGTGGCTGACCTTGGGCTTATTAGGGTCGAGGGGGTACTTTCTTTTCCGGCCACGGCGTTCGATTTTTAACGGAGGTCCTGGTATAAGAACTCCCGTACTATTACTGAGCCCTGGAGCATTGGTCTGAGGAAGTCCTATCCCTGTCGCTGTAGCAGAAGCAGCAGATGGGATTTCTCCCTCCTCTAAAAGCTCTTTCTTTTCTTGCAAAGTAGGCTCAACTGGTGGATAAGTTTTCATTTCTTGAGAGATTGAGGTGTTGCCTGCCTCAGACTTGACTTGTTCAGATGTTGCTACTTCGGATGCAGTGGTATCATCATTTTTACTTGTATCTCGTTTTGATCTGTGGAAGACGTCAACACTATTTTAAAGAATCAGACTAGAACACCTAATACATGCCCTCTTCTCTTTCAAAATGAAATGTAAACCTTTGACTCAAGAAAAACTTTTCATCAATTTGTTGTTTTTACATACTAGAAAGAAAAATGATAGACTAAAGTAAGTCCATATCAGAACAAGAAAGTAGAAACGTGCCACCACTAAATATACTGCCAGCTATACAAAGAAATTGCAAGGGGGTTAGGAGTAAGGCTGCATTTTAACCATTAAAAATGCAGTATTTTTTTTTATTTGTCAAATGAAAAAAAAATGCTTGTAAAAGTTTCTAAAAGGGTATGGACAAAAGGTTTGAAAAATAAAATAAAAAATTCATAATGAAAAAAAAAAGAAAACAACTATTACTTGTAAAATTATTTTAAAAAATAGCAAAGCCCATGAACTGTTGGACTCAAACCTGAGCGATGCTTGTGAATTATATAGAAGATTATTTGCCTAAAACAATTAACCATTTAGCACTGAACCTTATTCATTACTTAGACTCTTGCTGACATGCACTCAAAAATATTAAAAAATATCATGATACAAATGTGTTTCTGGCAAAGATATTTGAACTTAAATGTCAAACACACAAAACTAAGTATCAACAAATACATTCTATGCTAAAGCAGCCCAGTTGAACAGAAATTAGCATCCAGTCAAAAGACCATGAAAGGTAGATTAAATTAACTTGATGCCAGCCAAAACTTACTTGGGCAGGATGATGGGAACTCCTTCACAACTCCCACATTCCCAGTGTCCAGTGGGCAGAGCCTCCAGACCAATACAGAAAGTGTGGTAGCCTCGATCACAACGATCACAAAACATCATCTTGTCCTGGTAGATATTATAGATAAAAATGTCATGTTTGCATTATAAATTCAAATGGAAAAAAAGTTTTTTTAAATATCACCACTGGGTAGCGGGGTATTATATCATTCTATGACATAAGAATATCAATGTGATATGCAGATCAGTATCTATCGCTTCGTAAGTTAAAATATGATGAAGTGTTTCTAATCAATTAAAGAAAAAAAATAGTAGAATTTGGACTGCTAAACCAGAAACATTTCTTCCTAACTCTCAAAACTACAGAAAAATGAGATCGGCCATTCAGCTAGCTCGTTGAAATGTGAACTATCAAACTGTCTTATAAAACAACTCATTATAATTATAACAGGGGAAAAAAGAAGAAAATAGAAATGGATATTCACGGAGAAAGAGGAGAAATAGAGATGGTGCACTGCTGCAACAAGAGTCATGGTTAATGATAGATATAATTAGATACCTCATCAAAAGGATCCATGCATTTCACGCAGGCTTTGCACTCCATGCACTGCCAAGGGTATGTCTTGATCACTGCGACCAGTTCCTCTGTCAAGTCAAGGCAGCTTGTGTGGCCTAGTAGGAAGAATCATTTGAAAAACAAAACATACTGTAATCAAAATGTAAACATATTGCTAGGTGCTTATAATATCCTTCAATATAGTTGCTATTACTGTTATCACTAAATTTTGTACCGAGTGTTAGAAATGAAATAAATATACAGAGCCTATGGTTGATAAGATGGCTTCAAGTGCATTTAATTTTTATTAGGCACAGATTGGTTCCTAACAATATCTTCATAACCCCATTTTTAATCCCATAAAACATATACAGAAAATCTTTCTCATTGAAGCAAGATGACACTGCGTCAAAAAGTTGATGTAAAATTTAACATATGAAATTTAAACAATATATAAAATATAAAATGTTTGCACAGTGTGCCTTAATACTTCAAAGCATTTACCAAAAATTAGATATGGGTATTATTTCATGAAAGTTGTGGGTTTTTTTCCCAATGTAATAAAACCAAAAAAAGTTTATGCATAATAAAAGATAAAAAAACAAAAACAATAAGCCGCTTTTCTAAAAAATGATTACCCACCTATTTTGCCACATTGAGCACACTTAACAATTTTTTCATTTTTCCGTTCCTCCTTTGTTGATCTCTGTTTGCATATGCGACACTTCTCAAGCCCATGGATCTGAAAAGCAAGCACAATGTTTTATGCCTAAACTAAAAGATGAAAAAAGTGTTTTTAAAAAACGTATAAGTTCAGAACATAGATTGTGTAGTATACAAGTATCATATTTATCTGGACATAAATATAACGTTTTTAATGTTATCACATCATTGCATGAAATAATCTTAGTGTATGTAATATACATAAACAATACATTCAGTCATCAGAGTCCAATTTTGAAAGACAAAATTATCAATTCATGTACACGAAAAATGAAAAGCATGGAAAAAAAAAAATAATATTATCCTCTCTTCGAATAGACTGACCCGCTACTTTACAATCCCCACATAAAAAAATCCTTCTTTTGTCATTTGCCTCTCTTAAGTTTCAAATTCATAAGGTTTTAACCTAAATAAAGGGTTTATCTGCCTGTATAATCACACAATGAATGGCTGAAGTACCTTTGGAATCTGAGCCTTTCCGTCTACTTTACTCGTCTCTGCGCCATCAGCGGTCATACTCTCATCTAGTGCAGCTTCAGCCTCCGCTGCAATCAGGGACTCCCGAGCCTTCTTAAACGTCTTCTTGGGTCTTTCTGGGGACAGCTCGATCTTGGGGCGTTTCTTACTGCTGGATTTGGTACTCGATTTCTTCTCTGCTTTCACTTGAGGGGTCACTGGCACAACAGCCTGGTTGTAAATATATTTTTTTATGTTTTTAAAAGTTTTGGAGAATACAATTTCTTTGAAAACACTGGAAAAAAAAAACATCATAAGCAAATGGAGATGAGAGCATCTAAAGAAATATCTTGTTAAAAAAAAAAAGCTTTTATCCGTTAAAAACTTAACACTGGATGCAATGGTTGTTGTTTCTTTTTAAAGCATATGCTAGTATGTTGGTGAATGCCTGCAGTTGGCTACTCGAAGCAGATACAACGGGGACTCGCTAATGCTGCAATAAAAGCTGCCAGTGCTGCATAAGCAGAGGGGGACAAGCCAGAGCCAAGTTCCGGGGAGGGGAATTGCTGCAGCTTTATGCTTGACAGGTAATCAAGAGGCTTAAATTAAACTTTGTGAATGAATATTTGCAGCTTCCTTACTATTTAATGCATGCATACATACATGTAATATATGGTAATTACGTTAGCAGCTTTTAAAATCCAGTGTTGTTTCTTGTTTTTGTTTTTGTAATTCCTTAGATGATTCGAGTCACGGAAAATTTGTCTGAAAAATTTGTTGCACGAAAATCATCTGTTTCTTAAGTATAAATGATTTTCATGGCAACAAAAAACAAAATAACTCACCTCATATAGAGGAACAGCAGGCTGTCCTTCAAATAAAGCAGCATTCTCTGGAAAAACTTTGTTCTCTTTGTTTTCAGTGTTGTTTCCTAGTAAGCCTTCCTGAACTTCCATTATCTCCTCTGGAGGTGGTTGGGGCTTCTGAGTAAGAAATGAAAGCACATAATGTCATTATGAAATAAAATCTCTTTTCCAATTCCTTTTGGAAGAAATTATAAGTAATGATATAATAAAAGTTCATAATATTCATTTTGAGGTAGGAATAATTCATTAATGTTATAAAAGCCATCAAGTCGTAGAAAGCATTGGCAAAAAAAAATTCATTTTTTTTTTAAGTATTGTTTCTTACTTTCAATATGCAACAAACAAAAAGATGTGCAAAAAGAAATTGTTATCTTCATGAAAGAGTAAAAATTGAGAATGTCTATCATTTTATGAAAATAGTTTTTGACTTAATTATAAAAAAGGCATTATCCAATGAAATTGTTCAAGTACTCATATAAAGTTCATACATAAATTTCTGACTAAGCTGTGGCGAAAAAGAACAAAAGCTCTGAAGCTACTGGCTGAGATAGCCAAGAACACTTCCTGATGGATCTGGAGCAGGAGAAATGAGAGGGCGTTACATAAGGATTAAAAAATGCCCTAACTATCGGGAGCTCAGTTGGCAAAGTGGTTAAGTGCTTGGATAAGCGACTCAATCAAGATGAAGATGTCGATTTGAATCCTGCTCGGTGCAAAAAAAGATGGCAGAGAGACACCTGGGAGTTACGACCTAATTTTTGGCCCAACCCTGTGAAAGTGTCAGGAGTTAAGGTTCGAAACACCCGATAAGGGGGTTTCTTCTCAGAAGACTCCCTGTTATCACCCCGATGAGTTTCTACACACATGGTTACAACTTGACTAGTGATATTTCTTGTTATCGTCCACAAACCTGTTTTTCAATGATGGCAAGCCTGACACTCTCTGGCATTGGCCTCACATATTTCACAGGTTTTCTAGGATCATGCAAGGCAGTTTTCACAGGGAAGTACTTCAATTCCTCTGGACTGTACCTACAAATGACAGGATATGCACCAATTTTAGTCTTTTTAGGTGGTAGGCAAACTTGTTCTTAGGAAAGTGAACAGTCTAAAAAGACAAAAAAAATGACTCCCTTAAGTTTGTAGCTTTGAAAAAAGAAATCAGACTCAAGGAAGTGGAAATGTTAAATAGTCATTATAACACATAAATAGAGAAAGATGCCGAGTTGGTTGTTTTTTTCTTTAGTTTTCAATAATATAGATTGATTAAATCTTACAGGTATTGCTTGAATGGTTGAAGGATCTTAACTAAATTAATAGTAAAGTACAGAGCAAGAATTTGTTTTCTGCCCGGAGGCCTAATTATTGGTTACTGGACTTAAAGGTATTTTGTATTTAAGATGAAACTAGAAGTATATCAGGTTTTTATTCCAGCAACAATTGTTGGTTTTTAATAGTTAGAAGGTAACATAACTAATATAATTTTAAGTTCATCTTGGTCTAAACTTAATCAACCCACCCCCAAAAATTATTGCATTAAAAATGATTCACATTACTTTCTTTAACATCATAGTATACTACTTCAAAATGCATGCTTAAGACTAAGTTTTTAACAATCGTTTTTAACTAAATTCTTAGTATGAATCAAGTTCAATGTTTCATGGATGAAAAGTCAAAAAACTTTGTTTACCCTCCACTATCTCCATGAAAGCCCCTACCTCTTATAGTGGTCTTGATACTGCCCAGTCAAGACAGCGACAGGATATGCACCAATTTTAGTCTTTTTAGGTGGTAGTGTTGCAAACTTGTTCTTAGGAAAGTGAACAGTCTAAAAAGACAAAAAATGACTCAGTTAAAGTTTCCGTTTTAAAACAAAACAAACCATATATGCACAAAAGCATAATATATGACTTTGAATGGTTGAAGGAAAGATTTGTTTTTAAAAATGGAAAATGAAAATGTAAAAAAATTAGAGAGTAAAGATTGATTCTTTTTAAATTTTGAAAGAAAAATAAATAAAACTGCTTGTTTTTTAAAAACAAATTAATTATTATGATAAATGAAACACATTAAATAAATAACATTAAATGGAGGCTACTGAACAGAGATTAAAAAACTCACATAGGTCTGCAAATCAAAATAGGCCCTTCTTTCATCTTTCTTTTCACGCATCATATTAGCATTAAACTCTGCTGCAGATCTAGCTGCCTTCTTGGCATAGGACTCCATCTTGGATTTATCAATTTTCGCTTGCTGAGGATTGGAAAAAGAAGCTTTAAGATCAAGTGCGTTGATTTATTCCCGAAAGTTTTACAAACAGTTCACCTAGTATCAAAGTTTTATAATTTAGCAGTGCACATCTTAGGTATACCAAAAATAAATTATTCTTTTACGTTTTTGGTTGTTTTTTTTTAAGTGAGGAGATTATTTCATGAAAATTGTCACACAATTGATATCTGAATACATATACTGTACTTTTGTGGATGCTGATTAATTTTTAAAACACGCTATCTATCAGACTCACTTCACTGTATTCTTTGTGTTTCTCCCGAATAACTTTTTTCTGTTTCTCTTGAAGGAATGTGATGTATTCCTGAAAAATATTGGTTTTTTAATA
Organism: Elysia chlorotica; assembly: GCA_003991915.1. NCBI lineage: Eukaryota > Metazoa > Mollusca > Gastropoda > Plakobranchidae > Elysia > Elysia chlorotica. Next base: position 1,357,545 of record RQTK01000008.1, read on the forward strand.
GCATGATTTTTTCTTTTCAAAACCAATTAAAATAAATATATAAAGCGTTTACAACTAAATAAAAAAGTCTACTCGCAAAGAAAAAAACGTACAGGGTAAATAAAGCATTTTAATGCAATGGACTATCATTCAGAAAAAAAATGTTTCTGTCCAGAAAACCTTGCAACCATGCAACCCATCCTCTAATACTTAGTAATCGGGGTCCCTAAAAGAGCTTTGCAGCACATGTATCTTGAAAGGTGCTAAAGGATTTTGATTTCCACCAAATGACAAAAGAAGTTTGGAAAAAAAAATGTTAGTGAGAGAAAAAAAAAGGGGAGAGGGGAGCAATATGATCATCCAGTTGATAAGGCATAGACAACTTTGTGGAATCCATGGAATCAAAATTTCTTATTTTCAGCAAAAGTATTGATCAACATTTTCAATGATTCATTATTTTTGCAGCATTTTAAAACTATGAGGAATTGAGGGCTCATAAGATACACACCTACTTACTGACAGCCAGCAGCAAAGCGCTTACAAGAATTTGTTTGCTTTCTCAAGTACATCAAGCATTGATGTTATCACAAAAAGGGGATGGAGGGGGTGGGGTGGTGTTGACAGGGAAATTATTTTCATTCTTTTAGTTGCTTTTGCTAGAACTTTAAAAAAAATGCCCATGTCTTAATAACGTTTAAAAATGCAACAACAAATTCATTAACATAATAATTTTCACTGTCACCTTTAAGAAACTACATATAAAAAGAAAACTCAGCCTACTTGATATTTATCATTGTAATCCTTCATCATGAGATCATACACTTCTTCGCTCCGTAATGCAGTCAGGCCTGATGAAAAGAAGGAAATATATTCATACTTCAACAAGACATATTCCATGTATTTCAATATGAGCCAGATATGAAAAACATGAGCTTCATGAAATGAGAAGAAAAAAAAAGAAAAGAAATTCTTCAGAAAGATAAGGGGGAAAAAAAAGAAAAGAAAAGTGAAAAAGAATAAAAACTATCTCAGTTCATCTTACAATTTTACAGCAGCAAGTTGGAACCTTTCACATTCCATCCTCCTCTGCTTTGTGCCGCCTACTAAGTACTCTTCCCCAACGCTCTCCAAATAAAATTCTCTCTCTCTCTCTCTCTCTCTCTCTCTCTCTCTTTCTCGTTATCTCTCTCTATCTCACTCTCTCTCTCTCTCTCTCTCTCTCTCTCTCTCTCTCTCTCTCTCTGTTCCTTTCTATTCCACTGTCGATTTATTTACTTTCTGTTTACTTGACTTTGAGTTACATTGTAAAGTCTCTCTGATTTTTTTAAGATGGAACTTTGTACTATCAATCTCACTAAACTTATATTTTTATCTGAATCAATGTATGGTAAACGATTAGCTTAGAATTTTGATGGTTTTGATCACTACTATTAATTTTTCCAAACCCTGTGCATTCCTTTCTGTCTTCGATTCCAATCCAGCTTTAACTTCTGGACCACCCTCTCTCTTGAAATAGTTATAGAAGGTCTTAAGGTATACATATCGAGGATAAGTTTTGATTTACGTCCATTTTTTTCTTCTTTTATTGCAGGAATACATGTTTGGTATATCAGGAGAGACCATGACCATGAGAGTGAGAGTCATGCTTTTCAAAGCAATGGCTAGACAGGTAAATAACTTTGAACCTGTAGCATTATGTAGAATCATTTAATCTAAGTAAAAAGAAAGTGTGAGGAACTTACACGTATTTTCACTGCGTCGATGACACGGATCTTATTATTATTTTTGTCATACACAATGCATGTAAGCATGCAATTATTCTCTCTATTTAATACTGTATTATTTTTAAAAAAAAGACCTCATAAGAGGTAAGATAAGATACGATATAACTTTTTTGTCCTTTAAAGGCACATTAATGTACAGTATAGACAGTTATATAAAGTGGTATGGACCTTTCATTAATTTTTTCTAATCTATCTGACAGGATATTGCGTGGTTCGACGATCCAGACCATGAGACCGGAATATTGTCTTCACAACTTGCTACAGAGGCTAGCCTTGTTCAAGGAGTTAGTATGCAATTTTGTAAAAAGACTATGAAATTGTTGAAACGATACAAAAAGTTGAATAATCACATGATATGGGTCACAACCTTATTTCTTTTTAAAACTTTAAAATCTCCGAGTAAAATATCAATTTTTGAACTGTGTTTTGATAATAGCCATAATCATCTAATTATTTCGGTGAATCTAGATAAAATAGAAGGGTAAGATGAATAAGTTCTTAACCTCTTGAATACATTGTAGCAAAATATAAAATAACAATCCGATTAAATAAAATTTATGAATTAATGTCTAACACAATCATGTATACAATAATGTTATTATCAGCATACGTTTTTATATTTATTTGAATAGAAGAACGTTGAATTACAGGGTAATCACAAAAGCCCCATTTTATCATAAAAAGAAATTTTTTTTTCTCAGGCTGTCCGATCGTCTTTTGGCTACGTGATGCTGTTTATAGGAAACGTCGGTCTTGGCCTTATCTTAGCCTTTGTTTACAGCTGGCAACTGGCGCTCACTGTAGGCGCCTTCATCCCTATCATAATGGTTGGGTGAGTAAAGTCCACCTCTAATCAGTAATAAGCAAAGCTGTCATCTGCTTTCACGTTTTTTAATTCTCAAGAAAGACAAAACCTCAGAGCCGCATCTCCGAAACTTGGCGGGTCATAATAATCATACTGACACCGGCTAAAAAAAAACAAAGCGGGGGTAAGAACGGTGTTCAAACACTCGACTTTGCGAATAGTAAAAGAAGTTCTACTCATAGAAATATCGCCCCCCCCCCTCCCCCTGTCCATGCGCGACTGGTGCTTTTAAGCAGGATAGATAGTACCCGATCTATCTCGCCAAAACTGCACTGTAAATAATGATAGAAATAAAACCAATAATGAATGTATCCTCCAGGATCTATGCCTTAAAGAGGCTAAAACATAAGTTTCCGGGTACGACGTAGTTTACATTACATAGGTGCTCGGAGCTTGCTACAGCTCTAGCAGTGGCAGATTGTTTCCAAGTTCCAACCTCGCAGTGCCAAGTAGAGCCCCGTTTGACCAAGTTCTTGTAGTAGTTCTTATGCGAAAATTGGACGTTGACCCTAACGCTTTCCTTGTCTTCATTAGGAACCCCTAATTTTTCGGACACCTTGAACCAACGTCGTAATAACTACAGCCATTGTATCCTTTCTAGCAATTAATTTAGTTTAATTGAATAGTGAAACTGCTACTTTGCCGACTTATTTTTGAAGGCATGAGCCCCTTTCCTCTCGGGTAAATAACACCGCAACTGTACTTCTTCTCCAGCACATTAGTAGTATAATCATCCTAGTTATTAATCTATAGAGATTAACAATATAATAAATTAACACTCAGTTGTGCTTGATTTTAGTCCATTTTAACTATAACTAAAACAAAAACTTTTTTTTTCAAAAAGACAAACTTTTTATACATACTCTTAAGTTAATTTATTGTCACTATATAAATAAATTTGTTGAAAAGGTTCAGTAAATGTTAAAGACAAGTCAAAAACAGTTGTCTGGGAATTATACCAATTATAACATTATCTTATAAACATAATCATTTTTTGCTCTTGATGGCAAAACGTTTTTCTATAAACAGGTACATGCTGGTAACCCAACTTTTAAGTGGAGCTGACAATGAGGGCATGAAGATTCTGGAAGAAATCAGTAAGGTGAGTACAGGTTACAACAAGAGGGATAGTTTGTCTTTTCAGCAATACATTCTGGTCGTGGTTTCATGCACTATGACAATACTTTTCTTTAAGTTCGTTTTAGTTGTTTATCTTACAACCGCATTGTAAATATTCAGTCAGCAATATAATGCCACTGTCATGTAGTTATAATTGTTGTTCGAACACTTAACAAATAATTGACTCATTACCTATAATACGTAGCACATGTTACCTAAAGTACGTACTAAGTTAAGCCACACCTTAGCCAAAAATACAAATTAGACAAAACAATATTTTTTTGCTTTTCTCCCCATAAAGTTCAAGGAATGCAGAATTGGGAACCAGGTTTAAAGCCTATTAAATATTTTTTTCTTATAGCAAATATGTTTTAAAAGAAAAAATGCCATTTTGAAAATATCTTGCCAAAGCAATAAATATAGCTTACACGTATACTTCTTTACAGTGAAGACTAGTACATGCTATGCGTTTGATATTAAAAAAATGATAATCATGTATGCGTACACTATTGTCTTTGCCACTATATCATCAATGTTCTAGGAAGCGATGGAGAGTATGGACAACATTAGAACCGTCTCTGCCCTGACCAAAGAACAGACCATTTACGACATATTTAGTGAGAGGCTGTGGACACCCTTCAAGAAGAACATGAAGTCGAAGCTCTGGCTCTGCCTTATTGCAGGATTCACGCAAGGATTAAGCTACTGGGCATTTGGAACATGTTTCTTCTATGGTTCTAAACTGATGGAGAAAAACGACATATCTTTCGGCGATATTTTCAGGTGTTTGATCGTTTTGGTGTGCTTTTTAACCCACGGTTTTCCTTACCATATCAGTTTTCTTTAAAAATAGTGAAATTTAAATACCGTATACTGATTTTGATGCTTAGCTTAACCTTTGAAATTTCAGCGCATAAAGTCATCCCTTACTGCTTAAAATTAAACAAAGTAAAAAATTTTAACAGATTGGATGAAAACCAGCTTTAACGTTTACATACGTATTCGATTACATTTTATTAAAATTAAAAAGATAACTTTGCTGTATTCAATTGTCCCATACAGAAACATTGAGGAAAAAATTCGGAAAGAGTTATAATACTGCAGTTTGAAAACATTCAAACAAATTATTATGTATTTCATTACATTTTGTTTAGATGTAGCATTCTTGTTTCTCCCACACAGGGTTCTGGGCTGCATCATACTGTGCTCCATGCAGATGGGTCGTAGTTTGGCGTTCGCCCCAGACTTCACCAAAGCTAAACAAGCAGCCAGTTCTATCTTCCAACTGCACGACAAAATCCCGTCTATCGATGCTTACTCTAAGGAAGGCAAAAAGCCTGCACAGGTGGGTTAAATGAAATGGGTAAAGTTTTGTTCAATATACTTTTAAAAACGTTTTGTGAAACTAGCTATTGTATTAGTTACTGTGATCGCAAAATCATGACACATGCTTTGTTTCATTCTTAATATTCCTTCCAGGTACTTAAAATGTACGCAAAAATTATGTGAACCAGCATTCGTTATTATTAGTTGCAGTATATGATTTTTCTGGTCGAATAATTTGATATTGTTTCTTTTTTGTATCGTTTTACACACTTCATTCGTAATGTTTCTTTTGATTTCACTTAAATCATATCTACCTTTTTTTAACCAACACACGAAAATTGTTCTTACTGTTTTTTTTTATATTTGAAGCATTTATGTATTTTTTGTTACTCCATTTTCAAACCTGCCCTTGAATACAGATTCCATGAAGGAAATAAAGCATTTAATTTAATTTGAAAAGCCCTACTTTTTAAAACATAGATCTATTTATCCCGTGCACCAGGGTGCTTTTACAGCCTGCCTTCGGTTCAAAGGGATCCACTTTCGCTACCCGATGCGCCCGGATGTTAAGATTCTAAACGGCCTTTACCTGAGTGTTGAACCAGGTCAAACGCTAGCCCTGGTGGGGGAGAGTGGCTGTGGGAAGAGTACAACAGTTCAGCTGGTGGAGAGATTCTACGACCCAGAGGGAGGACAAGTGGTCAGTGCTGATGTCATCTGAATAGTTAAATAAACAATAATGAAGCGTGTAGTAGCAACTAGAAGCAGAAAACAATATCTGATTAGAGAAGGCGCAGTAATCTTCCTGTTCCACGCTCTTAAACCTGAACTAAAATCCTATACGGCGGGTACTTGGGATAATGTGACATTATGACATTATGATCCTATAGAACCGATCAGTAGAGAAAAGATGCGGTGACTAGATCGAGATCGAAACTCATATTTCCTGTATAGGAAGCAACGTCAAACGCCCCCGATGTGACACAAACATACACGTTATTTTAATGGATATGTACTTCGTTGACCGTATTTAAGTAAGGATAGAGACAACCATTAAAGGTAAAGGAATTGATTCTCTCGGAGTGAAGAATGCCTATCTAAACGAGTCGTAGGCTTCCACGACATTGTACTTACGGTCCATAGTCTACCAATTGAAACCATAATTCTAGTATAACACTTTACAAACGTTTACATTGCTGTTCTTGATCTTCATGAGTTTATTATAGAGAGATCATAATATCAGTCGTATATTTTAAAACCGATTTGTGCATATAAAGGTTATAGCAGGTGCATTTGTTTTCAATAAAAAATAAATAAAAATGAAATAAAGTTCTAGACTTTGATAAAAACAAGTGTTATCAGGATTTAAATTTTCTTCAAAACAAGTAAAGACAACCAATGAAAAGAAGAATCTACTAGACAGAACGCTTTGTTTGCCTACCAAAGAAAAAGAACAAAAAAAAAAAAACCAACAACATACAAAGCAAAAACCAACAACACAATTATTTTGCAGTCTATTTGCATTAAAAACTAAAACCAATTTATGTTTTCCAATATTTATAATAGCATATGATTTACACGTCTTACTATAAACACATGCTACTTTAATACGTTACCATTCAATGTATTTTGTATTGTGATTATACAAAATCATATTTTTAAGTCCTTGGCTTTTAACTATTATAGCTATCATCATTATTGATATTGCCTTAATTGTTTATTCTGAAGAAAGAAAGAGTTTTTCAATTGCTCCACTATGTTATGGCAGTGTATATAAGTTTGAAAAAAACAATACATTTTGTATTACATTAATTGCTTAATGGGACAGAGTTATAAGTTTAAATTTCTTTTTTTTTCAGTGCCTTGACAAGTATGGCATTGAAGATCTGAACATTGAATGGCTCAGATCCCAGATAGGACTTGTCTCCCAGGAACCGATTCTGTTTGATCGCAGTATCGCCGACAACATCGCCTACGGTGACAACTCCAGGACTGTTAGCATGGACGAGATTATACAGGCAGCAAAGTCAGCCAACATGCACAACTTCGTGCAGTCTTTACCTCTGGTAGGTCATATGAAATGCTATTTTTTTAATTGTCTGTACACACTTTAATAATTATCCCCAAGCTATTGATGCAATTTGCCTAAAGGCTTTATTGATTATTTTGGCACCTTCAAAATATTATTGCAAACTTTAACAAATTTAAACGAATGATAAGTAGCAATCCTTTATCTTCTAAACTAACTGAGACTTTTAACTAGTACTTAGACAACGCGCGATCTCTCTGATTGTTTCTTTCATTGTAAAAAGTAACATCGCTGTTAAAATATTTCCACTTTCCAAACACATTTATGGCTAGTAAAAGAACGATGTGAAGAATTTTGAATAAAGCTAACGATAAGATCGTTTACGCGTGTCTTATTTAGTGTGGGCTTTGAATCGTCCAGTTCTGATAAAGCGGGCAATTGAAGCTGTATAAAAGGAGCTGGCAATCGTATCCACTTCTAAATGTAATAAAAACAAAACTTATGTAAACTGCTTTTGCTTCCAATGTTGTCAGTCAGTATCAGCCACTGTTATTAGCAGTTAAGCAGTTCAGTTGCCTCGAACACAAAACGTTCGGACAAAATTTAGTCCCCTTGAAACGCAGGGCAATCATATACTATGAAGTATAAAATTACTTACCTGGTTTCACAAAGAATTGATCGATTGTAACAGTAATATCTCGTTAAATAATGCGGTGTTTACCACCTTAAGTTTTGCGAGTTACGTATGAAACTTGTTCAACTTACATAGTACCGCATATTACATTTATTTCTTCGCTTGAAACACAGGGTTACGACACGAATGTGGGGAGTAAAGGGACCCAACTGAGTGGCGGTCAGAAACAGCGAGTAGCCATTGCCCGAGCTCTCATCAGAAACCCCAAGATTTTACTGCTGGATGAGGCCACCTCGGCGCTGGACAACGAGAGTGAGAAGGTCAGAACAAAACTTATTGTTGTGCTATCCTTTTGATTGCTTTGTATCTGATACTTTTAAATCAGAGATATTTACGGTATAAAGATCCTTTTTAACGATATAAAATTCACTTATTCTTTCGACTCAACAACAATCAAACTTTTAAACAAACCAGCATGGGTGAAGTGCACTGGGGTTTTTAATACACCGTGATCAACATAGAAAAATTGTCTACGTAGTCAATTTGCTGTATGTGTTTTTTATTTATTTAGATAGCAAGATGGATATATGTCATTGTATGGGTTTATTTTTTTATATTGTTTCTCTTTTTTGTTTGATTATCATGCTTCTCCTACTCATGTGTAATTCTTACCAAGTTTAGATATCCGTATTTACTTAATACTTTACTCTATTAAAGGCAACCATTAGAGAGAGCTAGGCCATACCATCATGTACTGAAATTTTCGATTATTTTATCAACTTTCAGATTGTTCAAGAAGCGCTGGACAAAGCTCGGGCTGGCCGGACGTGTATCACCATTGCACACAGACTGACAACTATCAGGGACGCCGACAAGATCGCTGTGTTCAAGGCTGGAATGGTACATGAGATTGGAACCCACGACACTCTCATGAGGAAACGAGGGCTCTACTACAATTTACAAAATGCCCAGCACCAGTAAAGCGCACAAACATAATATGTTCATGATGGAAACTAATAGAGTCTGCTATTTTATTCCCACGTTGATAATAGACCGTTCGACAAGCATAGACCTATTGCTAAAACTTTATTTACAAAACTCACATTGTTGTGCCCGATTGTTTATCCAATATTTTTTTTTACTCAAGCCTTGATTGATATTGCACTTGAGCACTTTGATGCCCCAAAAACTCCATTCGTTGGTATTTGGGCGATGATATCCCGATTTTACCAGACATATGAGTTTGTGGTTTGTGAACCGATTTCCGATTTGTTCTGATTTAGTTCTTAACTATTTTTATAGCCAAGCTATTTTCTTTCACTATCCACATGTCTGCATACTGTTTTTGGAAAAAAAACCCTTCAAATTCGTATTGTAACGGGTCTTATTTGTTAATGTATTGTCTTTTTTGTTTTTTTTATATTTCCAGTTAAAAGTATATTCTCATATTAAACATTTTAAGCGTCTTCTTTCATACATTTTTCTTAATGTTATGAATTGTAACATATTGCTTAAAATATTTTTTTTTGAAATAAATGTATCACAATTTCATCTGAAATTTTCGTCTCCTATAATATAATTACTTTGAAAAGTCTCTTTGAGTGAAACAGATTACACTATCCTAAAAGCTGCTTTAGGAATAATATGAAAAAAAAATACTTAACATTTTTAACTTCTACTACCCGCATCTGCACCCTTCGCATTCTTATACTCTAAATGAGACATACACATGCTTTTGAATTAAAGCGACCCAAGAGACCTCCATTATCCGCGTGATTTTTGAATTTTGTTTTAAAAACGTGTATCGTAAAAGCTTGCAGGCTATCAAAAAAATATAATAATGGCTTAATTCAATGCATCTGGAATATCTACCAAATTAGTTGCTGTTAGAAAGATGTCAGATTCGAATGTCTTTTTCGAAAAGTTTGAGTTATCTGCTAATATTGTAAAAATAAAATTAAATAAAATTTTTAGATGTTTTATCAACAAGGCTGTGCAGGTTTTGTAGGTCGAAGTATGTGGTAGAAACATAATATTTAAATACAACCTCTGAGAAGAATTTGCAAATAAAAATTGTGTATTGCGAAAAAAGAAATCATCTAAACTATTCTGAAACAGAAGCAATTACAATAAGGTTGCTTGGGTAGTTGCACTAAAAGCCATCATCTGAATTAACACTAGTGTTTTAATTCTAAATCTGTACTTACAATGATCGTTATTTGAATAACTAATGCTGAAAAAAATTGCAACAATCAAAAAGAGAAAAAGAAAACCAAAGTAAATCAGGAAGCCAGTACACATTAACAGAAATAAAAAAAAACAACAAAAAGAGTAGTTTTTTCTTAATTTGATGTTCCGTAAATCAGTGAGAATTGGAACATGCAGCTTCCTGCTCAAAGAACCATAATAGCACACCTCAGCTAACTTACCTGGATATTACTTAGGTTTAGTTAAATATCATTCCTTATTCGAATAAAGAAAGACAAAAATATTCATGAAGCCATAACCTGCAAATACAATCAAATAAATAATCTGTTAATGATACGGGTACAGCTTTGCTGCCTCGCCCCAATCATTTAATTTAACAAGGATTAAATCTATGGTTTCCAAAAAAGTTCGTTTAGACCTTTACTGTAGAAGAGAAATAAAAAATACAAACCAACAAAGTTTCGTCTAATGAAATCAAAGGTTGTTAATTTTGTTGATGAATTGGTTTAACGTACAACTTCAGCACTATATAGGCTATATTGTGCGCGGGCCCAAAGACTGACGACTGACAATTTTATGCGCTTCCACACATGAGACAGGACATAAATCAAAGATATGATAAAAAAAAGTTGAAAAAAGAAATAAAAAACACAACAACACATAGTAAAACAACTGCAGCAACAATTTAAAAAAAAGGAAATTTACATAGATCACCAAAATGACACCAACAGTTGACCTCATTCCCTAAAGCAGACACAGATTCAGATTAATAACTGCAAACAAAAGATTAAAAAAAAAAACACCTTCCCCCCAAAAATAAACAACAACAACAACAACCCCTCAACAAAGCAAAATCCAAAAGATCAAAGGTTAATGCTTTTTTACATTCCTACTAAAAGCTTTAGGAAAATTATTTTGAAAATGGGATTTTGTTCTTTTTTGAAGGGGGCTTGAATTATTTTTGCTAATCTAAATAAGAGAAATAGACATTTTTTTTATAGCTGTGACAATGAATAATGAATTGGAGAAGGACTGAATGAAAATAAAAGGGTAGAAGGGGAAGGAATCGACCTTGCTAAAACCGAAACTATTATCAACGCCTATATAGGAAATATCTCAATACCGTTAGTATCGATATTGTTCTACAATTTCCACCGAAAAGCAATCTGAGATTACCTTTCTACTGTCAAATCAAAAACTTATACCGAGGTTTTCCAAGCGATATTTTTATGTTTAGCAGCTTGTACCCATGTCAATGAAAAATATTTCTTTAAATCTCTTCCAGCCACGAGTTCATATTGAAAATGACTTGGTGTTAATGATGATGATGATGATTATGATTATGATTATGATAGACGTACTGCTCATCATCGTCATGCTGCTTTGTCGGTAGTGTCTGACGTAGCCTTCCGTACAATCTGCTTGAATAGCTCTCTGTTTTGGACGATCCTTCCTGCCTCGCTGGGCCTTCTTTATAGCCAGGCGCTGATGTCATTCATCCACTTTATTGTAGGTCTGCCCTGTCTTCTCTCTGCGCCCAGTTTGCTTCTAGTATATGTCTTTCCAAATTATGATGTCTTTTTAGGTGCCCAAAGTATTATATTTTTCTTTCCTTGATGGTATTGAGAGGCCAACTTGGTTTAATCTGAAGGTTTTTTTTGTTTGTTTTCATTTCGTCTGGCTGCTGTCCATGGAACTCAAAGCATGTTTCTATAACAATTATTAAAAAAGAAAACAGTTTCATTTCATCTGTTTTTTGTAATTGTCCACCCTTTACACCTGTATGTGGAAATAGGGAACATGCAAGATCGTAGATATTAAGTTTGTTCTCGTTGTTGTTTTCCTTTCAGAGTTTGTCAAGTATTTTCATTTGTTCCAGGGCTGTTGGTGTTCTTATACTTATTTCCGCTGAACGTTTGCCGTCTCTGTTTAATCATAAAATCTAGGTAGTTTACATGCTCCACCTTTACTCCGTTTACTATTACATCTGCAACAGATGTTAACAGTTTTAGTTTTCTTAACATTCAGCTGTGCTTTTTAACTGTTTGGGACAATTTGTCAAGTTCCACAGGAGTTGTAGAGAGAGATGCATTGTCATCAGCGTACTTCAGGACCCTTAGTTTAAGTCCTTTGATGCAACGCTAATTAACAAGATTATTTCTTTGATCACGTTCAAGATTGTTTATTATTTCCTCGGTATCAAAATTGAAGAGATGTCGTCAGAGAATGCAGTCTTACGCCTTTGCAGCTAGCTAGGGAACCAGTTGTACGAACCACACCCCAACCACTTCCTATTCGACATACAACCGGTTGATCAATCTTATGATATTAGGGTGAACATTCATTACTTTAAGTGTTGCCCACATCTCCTCATGCTTTACACAGTCAAATGCCTATGAATGGTCGATGAAGCAGGTGTACAGGTTACCATCATACATTTTTCAATGAGGTCTCTTGTCCCTCTACCTTTTCTGAATCCTACTTGAGTGACACTGATTTCTACGTTGTTCTCAAAACGTTTCATATTATTATAAGCATGATTTTACTTGCATGAGTAATTAGAGCTATCGTTCTGTGGTTGGAGTATTGTTGTAAATCGACATTAGTTAGGAAAAATTATGAAGACAGATGTGCAATCTGTTGGCTATCCTCCCTTGTTCCATATCTTTTAGCATAGCTTGGGATATAAATTGATAACTGGATCTCCACCTGCTTTTATAGTCTCATCCGTGATGTCATCGCACCGTGGGCTATTTCGCTTTTAGGATTGTAAATAGCTCATTTCACTTCTGTTTTTCTGACTCAAAATATTCACTGCGATCCTATGTTTCAGTTTCACCCTTTGATTGGTGTCGTTGCTGTTAAAAATAGCTTCGCAGTATCTTTGCCAGCGTTCTATAACTACATTTGACTCTGTTAGTGCTGTACCACACTCGTCCTTTATTTCCCCCGATTTCGGTTGAAAGTTTGACTTCACACTTTAATCAAGTCAAAGGCATTTTTGCTTTTTGTTTTCCTGAAAACTCTTGTCATTAGCTTCACATTTCTTCACAACAAATATGTTGTTGTCTTGTACAACAGATGTTTAACTTCTTTAGTGAGTTTCTTACATTCCTCTAGATGAATTCCATTCTTTTTTGCTTCTCTTCTTTTTTCTACTTTCTGTATGTCATATTTATGGCTAAGCTATTTCTCGTGTTTTACAGGTTGGAGATGCTTTGTTGTTTCATTAAATATCTCTGTTGTTTTCTTTGTAAACTCTTCTGGTTCATGGTCTTCGACTAAAGAGTAGAGCTGCTCAAACTTGTTTTTTTTTTACTTCTATTGGATATTATGTGCTCAAAATGGGTGTGTCATATTTTATGGGCCTTAGTTCTCTCTACGTACTGCTGCTAATTTTAAAATATATGCTTATCATAAAGTATATACATTTAAGGCCCAAATACATGTTACATTTCGCCCAAGGACGTATCTTATTTCCGAATTATTGATCACTGGTAATTGCGCTTTAGTAGTCTTCTCAATCTTTACATATCACCGTTTTTGTTATCTTTGTTATGTTAATTGGAACAGAATTCTGAAAATAAATTGCAGCGCAAGCGATACAAAAACATTAATCATAGCATACATAAGCAAGTGTTGTAAGGTCTGAAACTTAAAACCAATAATGAATTGTCCACTCAGATGTTGTTGTAACAATAATCACGCGCGGAGTAATACCTATTGTGGTGATTCAGACAATCTGTGATACCACATGTGATATAACACTTCGGAGCAGTGGGTGAAAGAGTTTTATGTATTTTGGCAGTTGTGTTTTAAATTTTCAGCACCATGCTCACGGCGAAATTTCAGTCGAGTAAAATAGTGTTTTAGATTATATTTTTGAAAGTTTAACTGCAGTTAGATTGTGCATTTGTAAAAAAATATATAATAAAAAGTAGAGAAAAAGCATATTCAATATCTGTGTTTTCTCTAAAATCAGTTTTCTTGGTTAAACACTGAAAAAAGATTGATAGTTGAAATTGACGGATAACTAAATATGGAGTACATTAATTATTATTGCGAAAATCGTAACTGAATATTTCCTAAACGTATTGACATTATAAAAAAACCCAATTAGGAATAGCTTACATTGATGTTATGATACGCATTTCAACCTGCCTCTTATTAATGCGCGTTAAAAGTTTTACTTTGAATCATTAGTTCCGAAATAAAAACAAATAATCATAACATTTTACTGGCTGTGAATTTTAAGAGAGAAAAAGACGAAACAGTTTTTAATCTTCGGCTGGAAGAATGGATTTAGATGGACATAACGGAATAAGTAAGTATTGTTCATTTGATATCGATTTAAGGCAACCCTATTTTTGCATGCAAATGCTGCCATTTTAAAACTTTACATTAAAAAAAATCTATACATGCCAAAAGTATAATACTTATACTTTCTTGAGATTGCTCACATCGTTTAAGAAGTCCTAAACTAAATCATTTCGCAGAGTATATTTCAATAAAACTTTGGTTTTACTTTTTATGTAAAATATGGAGTCGATACTAGAAAAGCTAACTGTATTAAAGATATATATATTTACACAGTGATAAGTACAGACAATTTTTCAAGAGCCGCGTATCAATAAAAAAAGAGTTATATAACTTTAACGCTTTTTAATGCGTTAAGCTTTGTCTTCACGTCGTGAAGCTAAGGTCAGTATTTCACTATGGAAGATACACAATAAAATTATTTCCTTTTGTAAGGAGTCTTATTTTCACACTTTACATTTCATTCGTTAAGGTGACCAGAATGGAAGTTCTAGCCCGAGGTATAAACGGAATAAAGCAATGGATAAACAACAACTTGTAAACAGTGATGACCCGCCCCCTAAATACGACTCGGCTGACGCGGGGGCTGAGAGCCAAGAAGGTGGGGAAGACAAGAAGAAGGAGACAGGGCCGAGGGTGTCTACTCTACAGCTGGTGAGTAATGTAACATATTTAAGATTTTACCAAAGTGTATGACTAGAGAGCTGAGCGTTATCTTGGTGGAGAAAAGGATTATCGATCTCAGGCTTAGGAGACGAAAAGTGCATTAGAGAGAGAGAGGGGGCAGGTCAGGACAGTTTGGGTCTCGGTTTAGGAAAAAAACAAAAGAAAATTAAAATAGAGTGTGATTTTTCCATAAAAAAAAATCCATCTCCGCCTGTGAAATCTTTTAGAGACCCGAGGAGGCCACCGATGATCAGTGGGTTGTAACAAGTATGGAAACACAGTTTGTTTTTATTTTTATATGCCATTATACATTGTATGTGACACAATTGTTATAGGATAACCATTAGCCAGCAAAAAAGAAAAAAATACTACAAAAAATTTCCATCATTAACTATTGCAAAACAACGTAAAGACAGAACAAAGTATGATAATGGTAGCTGTAATTTTCTGCGTGTCAGATAAAAAAGTACATTTTAGCAATTGTTTTTTTCTTGCCAAATAGTATACTGTTTACCAGGTAACTCAGGTATGATTTGTAATTTTAATTTTAGAAAATTTTATCGTATGTTAGGAAACATTCATTGACTTGTTAGACACGGAAATTTTTTTTAAATTTAATAACTAAATATCCACAAATAGAGCTAGCCAATACACATTAAAAGTTCAAATGGTCAACATGAAGTAGTTTCCTACGTTTAGCGACCTCTGCCTTTAAAGACTAGAACAAGTCATATGGGAAAAGGGTGGTGGTACTGGGGTTAGAGTTCGGCTTCCGAAACAGAACGCCCGGAATCGAGCCCTGATCTGACGGTCACGTTTTCTTTTACTGATTGGTCGGTGTTAGTATAATGTGACGTACCAAGTCCTGGGTAGCCCGCTTTAGGTAACTGTTTATGATGTGGGCAAGTTAATGACTGTGAACACTAAAAAACCAACATTGTTTACGCCTCACATTCATAAGTAATATATATGCAGTGTCTTACATTCATTGACTATTTTTTTTTCACCACGAACCAGTTCCGCTTCGCCTCTGGCTCAGATCGTATCCTGATATTGCTTGGATTCTTCTGTGCAATTCTCAACGGCCTCTCGTACCCCTTCATGGTTAGCATCTTCGCTCATGCAGTGGAAGCTTTCGTCAACTTTGGTAAATTTGACAGGCTGCTAGCTAGAGTGCCCGAGTATCTAGCGTATCGCAACACTACATGGTACGAGGCAAGGAAGGATATCGAAGATTTTGAGTGAGTTGAGACATATAATTATTATTACTGTTAATCATTTTATATCTAACTTTAAAACCTTTTCCTCTATGAGCTATATGCTACATAAGTTTCAAAGCAATTGGTATACATTAATATTTGGTTCTTTCGTAACTGACGACTATTAATTGTGAGGCAACCAGGGTGAATCAGATACAAGTTGCTGATATAAGTTTTGAGCTAAAGCCCTCCATAAAAAAACTATATCTTGACGTTGTTCATTTTAAAATGAAGAGGATTATCTCTGGTTCTAGAACTGATATAGTTAAACTTTTTCCAAATCGTAAACAGCATTTAATGATACTCAACACACTGTAAATTTCTCCAAAAGAAAAAATTCCGTCTTGTGCTTAGTTCGCCCTGGTTGCATTACATTTGAGAGTTAACATTTAACATTTTAAATGTATTTTTTTGCGCTTCAATAGTATTATAAAAAAAATACCTTAAATTCTTCACATTCAATTTACTACGAAAATGAGGAACAGCAAAAGAGACAGTGTTTTCGATTGATTCCTCTTTCTCCTCAAAGTATTATTTGTAACGTATTTTTTATTTTAAAATATATGTTAAATATTTTTTTTAATCCAATAATTTACTCATTAATATGGTGAAATGCCGTTGGTGCATTTTAGGTCGTTGGGCCACCATTGTGATAGTATTGAGTTCGGCCCTCGGCGTGGGAAAACAATAATTTGTTCTGAACGTCTTAGGGTGGAAACACAGTGGAGGTCGCACCTTCCCTACAAATCGGCGACATAAAACTGCGCGGAAAAAAGGGCGAGCTGGTAGAAACAGAGTGATGGTCGCACCTTCCCTCCAAACGTCAGAGCGACAAAATCACGTGACGAGAAAATTTCCAGGTGCGACATCCACTGTGTTTCCACGTTTACTCGGTAGTTGAGTCTCTGAAGTCATGGCGAAAGTTAAATGCAGCGAGAAAGTTAATGGCAAGCAGCCTCACAAATGCTGTTTGCCGCGTACAATCATGTTCCTATTGGCTCCCAAAGACTCTGTCAAAGACTTTGAGACAAACTTTGGTCGAATTTTTACAATCACTATAGAGTGAAGACCATTGTTCTTAAATAGATTGATTCAGTTCAGTTTAATTTAATAGGTTTAAAGGTAAAAAAACTGTAAAAAATGCCCCTGTCCCGCAAATACACAGGATAACACCTTTTTAAGATAAGAAGAAAATGTAAGAGATTATTTTTTTCAAGAGGCAACAACTTATCTAAAATGCTTTTTTTCTTTTTCCATTAAAACGACTTACGCAGACCCCTGTGCCCCGAGCTGCGAGCGTTTTACAACAACACAAGACTCAAAACCTGTGACATACTGGATCAAGATTTTGACGATGTTTTTGATGAGATGATAAGACTTTCTCTAATATATTTAGGTATACAATATGTCTTTATAGTCTCTTTGATACTTTTTCAAATGAATGATTTAAGAATGTTGAAGAAAGTCATAAGTAATCATTTTTAACGACCAGTTCTGGGCTAGCCAACTTCACTCCATGTAAAAAAAAATTCTAATTTCCGTGAGAAGCAGAAGGTAGAAGTAACAAATTAATGTGGCCGTATTATGTGTTTCAACTTGTAAAAATTAGTTTCATTTGCAATGTTTTTTGTAGGAGAGAACATATTTTCTAGTTTTACGAAATGGTGTTTATGCGGAGTAGCCTACTTTATTAATTTTAGTTGTTGCTTTGCATATACTGTCAGCTATAATACAGGCTTTTTTTTAGCACATGTCCAAAAACTAACGCTTGACAATTTCACGTGCTGTTAAACAAAGATAGTGAGGGGATACTGTCTGTCTGAGCTAATAACATCATAATGACATCGACTCAACAAGTAGGGAAGGAAATTAAACAAAGATATTTTTAACTACCGTGGGTTTCGAATCAGAGACCCCCCAATTGGGAGACGAAAGTTCGACAATTATATTTTTCTACTATGCAGTAACCTAAAACGTATGCTTTTAATAAGAAGCACGAGTCCCAACTCTATCGTAGGCACCTCTAACTCAATTTCCTCTCAAACTTCTAGGTGGAGGTTTTGTCGTTAGCCTGGTAGCGTTCGGTCAGGTGTACCTGTTTGTGTACACTTCCGAGCGTCAGGTGATCCGCATGCGACTGGCCTTCTACAGAAACATCATGCGGCAGGAGATGGCCTGGTTTGACGCCAACAGCTGTGGGGAGATGACCGTCAAGCTCACGGAGTAAGTTGGTAGATGTGTTATTGTTAATTATCATTATTCATCAGAATCGTAAGTATTTACAAGTTGAAGCCTAACCAGAATCTAACAATTAAGTAAGGATTATTTTGGACTAGGGTTACACATTTTCAGATGGAATTTACTGACATCACTAGCACTGATCCTTACGACGTGGGCTAATTTAGGGCAATAAAAAATATTTTACATAAATTTAGAAACCATTTGACACAAAGGGTAATAAATAACATCAGGCCGACTGAACACATAGTCAATTGTAATGAGAAACATAACACAAAGTGAAAAATCTTCCTGAAGGGTACAGACAGTTAAAATTAAATAATTATACACATTCCTAACTGCATACTTATTTCGGTTATTGATCCTTCTAAATGTGTAAAGACCGCTACACTACTGACATCTGAGTGCTCATGTCTATTTTCAGTGATATTAGCCGTATTCATGAAGCCATTGGAGACAAGCTCGGGACAGCCGTACAGTACTTATCAGGCTCTATCCTGGGATTTATCATCATCTTTTATTATGGCTGGGAACTTGCTCTCATCATGCAAATTGGAGCACCGATTCTTGTGTTAACATTTGCTATCATGGGAGTTGTAAGTACAGGCGTTTGCTAGGACCTGTGGGTTCAAAATTTAGAATCACTTTGCAACAACTAACATTGATATACCATCAAAAACCCAGACAGAAAGTATGTCAACTTACAAATGATGCCTGGTCCCTATAGCTGAACAGAAGAAAAGAGTTTTTTTTTCCTTTACGCTTTCTTAATGAACGCTTAAAATTACCGAACATTTAAAAGTGTTTGGAGCACTTTTTGAAATTAAAAATATTGTATCTAATGTCAAATATTCAGAAATGGAAAAAAATATCACTCAATGCAGTAAGAGTATCGGTATAGAAGACCCAGCTTAAAATGTAGATACAACTGACAGAAAAAATTAATGAAATATAATGACAATCACTAAAAAAATCACGTTTAAGAAGCACACTCAGAAAATGTTGGATTTTAATTAGTTTTTTGTAACTGGCATAGATATGGACTATGTATACAAAGTTTAATGAGACAAAAACTGATTTTCTGCTTGTTATCAGGCATACACCAACATGTCAGCCCTAGAGAGCCAGGCCTATGCTAAGGCAGGGGGTGTCGCTGAAGAAGTCTTCTCCGCCATTCGCACTGTACAGGCCCTGAATGGCCAAGAGAAAGAGGCGCAGAGGTGAATATTTAAAATATACATTTATGTAATATATTCTGGAATTTTTCATCTCCTTATAATTATAAGGACTGGAATCGTGTTCTAATCATGCTAATTGTGTAAATATTCATGTGTTAACATTTTTCTTTTAAAAAAGGCTGTAAATTCGAGAGTTAATCACAATAACTTGCTTTCAAAGTTATACGTAAAAGCCTATCATAGCTGTTCTCGTGCAATAGCTTTATTCATTTGCATGTTTTTTTTTGTTTCTTTTCAGATACGAAAACACTTTAGTAAAAGCCAAGGAATACGGTATCAAGAAGAGCATTGCCAGTGGACTAGGACAGGGTGCCAGTTGGGGAATCGTCATATGCAATTTGGGTCTCGGCTTCTGGTATGGCGGTAAACTGGTGCGGGATGAAGACTATGAGGTCCATGAGATGATGGCGGTGAGTAGCATGCATCTCTTAGTATGATGTGTATCGGTCTATGGAAAATGCATTAATTTTACTTTAGACAGCCGTGCCTTTCCGTTTAGTGTCATTGATTTATAGATATATGTTTAAAATAAAAAGCAGAAGAAGAAGAAGAAAAAGAAGAAGAAGAAGAAGAAGAAAAAAAAAGAAGAAGAA